>JAQPZY010001200.1:7500-607500 GCA_029931535.1 Margaritifera margaritifera
AATTAGTGCTGTTGGTCATAAGAATAATGTCAAATTTGAATTATACGTGTGCATACAATTTCGTCGTTTGTGAGTAAACAGACGATTTCGTGGGATAAAGTTTAATTTCGTAGAGTCTAGTGTTTATACTACAATTTATACGTGGGTACATACAAATCCAATTTTACTGCACTCGTTTTTGTACGGTCTAAGGGGGTCTTAATAGGGTTTTACATGTATATACTAAAAGTAAAACCGTACGTGCTTAATCGTTCAACAAGCGAAATACGCCGGATAAATTTTCAATTAAATTACAACAGACAGAGTGAGGTGGCGTAATTCATTCATCACTAGGAATTATGCCAGTGATAAATGAATGTAGGTATATGATTTAAAAAGCTGTCTACATTATTTGTGTGTTTGTAACTATCAGCAATTAAGATCAGAATAACCACCGGCCAAATGTGTGCGTTTAATAGTGTTAACTATGCTTGATGGGGAAAGATGAGCTCATTTAATTTCAGCATCTATAATATCATTGTGTCAGGGTTTAATAGGGAATTCTTCATCAGTTTTATTCTTTAGTTCAATTGAAGTAACAGAAATGCTTATTTACTTAAACCCAAAGCTCTTAGCTATGAATTCATGTCAAATTTCGTACTATTACCAAAGAAGAAATCAATATTTCTTTGTTATGTTATCTCATTACATTTTGTGATTCTTGCAACAGGTATCAGTGCATCCGTCCGTCCTTCGCTTTCGCAGGGTACTTGCAAAATGCACCTCTCTCTCTCTCTCTCTCTCTCTCTCTCTCTCTCTCTCTCTCTCTCTCTCTCTCTCATACAAGTCATACAAGCTCTTATTACAATAATCTTCAACCTTGAGTCGACATGAAATTTGTGGCATTTTATAGGCATCCTGATAATATCACCCATGAGTACAAGCATGAACTGTAAATCACATTATTTTAGCGTCTTTCAAATGTAGCTAATTATTATTTGGGCATATTAGCGACATACAATTTGAGTGGACTACGTATGGATACAAAATTTGTTTCATGAAACGATTAATAGTTTTTGTCTTCTTCGAAAGAAAGAAAAAACTAGCAGTAAATTTCAACACCTGGTTAATCAGGTATTGCGTTTTGCATATGGGTTGAAAATTGTCACAAGTCGTCGGTGTTTCATTATAATCAGTAGGATCTCCCCACCAATATTTAACGTGCATACAACTTTTGCAAAAATTAGTTTCCTCGATGTATTCACTAACAAAGTTTATACTGCGTGGAATTCTGTAATTTACAGTATGTCGTATTAACCGTGTACAACGCGCATCCAACTAAAATACGCGTTGACCCCAATCAACCGTCGCATAATGAGCTGAAATATCGGGGTCAACGCTATTTTCCTTAAATTATACGTATAACGAAGAATGTCGACGATGCTCTGCTGCACATTATGGGACGGAAGACCTGGTTCTACGCTCCTCGCATCTGGCTGTGTGTTATATACGATCAGTGTCGGTATTCTATGTAGAAACCTTTTTTTTCGTACAAGTACACTTTGACGCAATTCCGTGTCTTCGCCTACTCAAGATTGTTATTTTGGAAATGTCAAAATTCTGAGATCATAGCGGATGTATGTGTCGCCAAGATGGCCATAAAGACATTAGTCATGGAGTGAAGTAAGCGTGAAAGTCGTCCGATTGTCACATTTAAAATCTGAAATAACTAAAATATGCAAATTAAGAGTGAACGGTATTAAAGCAACAACAACAAAAAAATAATTATAAAAAAAAATTCCCAAAACAAAAGACCGTAGCTATCTCATCCAGTAAGAACTGTCAGAATTTGAAATGGATCCATGTGACTCGTGCATTCATTGACAGTGACCGTTGAAAAAATTGCTCTCTTTTCATATGACACTAAGCCCTATGCAAGGCTTAGTTGACAGCAAAAGAACAGGCAGGTGGTAGGGTGCTGACCAAGGTTCTGGAGGATGCAGATATTGGCTTGGAGTCTTGGTTTGAAAAGCTCAAGTGGTAGAGCACTCAGCTAGTTCTATGGAGGTCCAGGGTTCGACTTCCAGTCCAGCTGTACATTTTTCTCGCCGCAATATTCCTGGCCAAGCCAAAGTTACGTTCAGAGCAACTTCCGGAAAACGATCACTTTTGTTAGAGGGTGTTCAAGTAATTGAATGCTTTATATCCACAACAAACACCAACATTATATAGGTTGGCAGGCCGCCAAAAGAAGACGTTCTTTGTTGTCGTTTGATACCAATATTATCGTGTTCGTGTTAACGTTAAAGAGGAAACAATGTTCGCATAAATCCGCGGTAAACGAGAGGCAGAAAAGAATCAACCAATCTCTTTCGAATAAAGAACCTGCAACGCACAGGCTGTAAGAAAGGGAAGTTTGTAACTCACTGCCGATCAGCGGAATTTCCAATATCATTCTATGGACATTAACTCTGCCGAATGATCATTAGTAATAAGTTTAATAATCTGTTTTGCCATAGAACAAGTAACTTAATATTACCAAAGTAACTAGACATTCTTGGTATCAAACTCGAACAAGATAATGGCGCTCAGTCTGGCTCTGATGTCAGAAAATTTGACTGTTCACCAAACTGTGGTCAGATAGTCGCTATCAAGCCTAGATGCAAGAAGTTCCTTTGCCTGAGTTTTCACCCCATTTACCCATATATAAAGCGCAGAAATATGTGAACAGCGTAGACCCGTATCTGCCGTCATATAATACGCTGGCAGTTAGGATCATCGCATCTTCGCGGGCCAAGGGTCGTCTATCCACTTCATTCCACATCGACCCTTGGCATATGTAGCTAGCCAAAACAGAGTTTTGAACAAATGCTCTCTTGCGGGGGAAAACGTTACTGCCTTTAGCAAGCGAACTAAAATGACAGACGAGAGAGCACGTTACACCTGTTATGTGTTCAAAATGGCGACTTCTATAATGTCCACATGCCTTGATTCGAAAGTAAAACTTGCGTGTGTAAAATACATTGAAGAAACTGACGTTGTCCACGCGGAAGCCGCAGCGTTGATTCCCAACTATCTTCCTCGGCTAATGTAACGGGCAATCTGATCTGATCATATTCTTTCCGTTGCATCCAATCAGAAAAGCGGAACGGTAGATACTGTTTCGGATAGTTACATATGCCAAGGATCGATATGGAGCGAAATGGATCGACGACCCTTGGCTTGCAAAGATGGGATAAATGCTGTTCTTGGGGAATCATGAGGAGTAGAAACAAATCAGATCTTAATTTTCGGACACATTATGCGACAACAGATCTGGGTAGGTGCTGTTTGTTTTTAGGTGCGCGTCATGCACCAGTATATGCGGCATATGTGATGCATTCCATATGATAAATTTTCACCAAAAATAATCAACCTGTATGACCTAAAAATTAACCATCAAGATTCTGCATATAAACAAATTTAAATTTCTGTTCCCCTTACATGCAAGATTAAACATCAAGATATGATTTCGAGTGTGGACTCGAGTTGAGGAACTTAGGAAATACATGACCAGATAGACAGTATTAGGGCCTGTTTTAGGAAACACGGGACCAGATAGGCAGTTTTAGGCCCTGTTTTAGGAAATACGGGACCACATAGGCTGTATTAGGCACTGTTTTAGGAAACACGGGACCAGATAGTCAGTATTAGACCCTGTTGTAGGAAACACGGGACCAGATAGGCAGTATTAGGCCCTGTTTTAGGAAATACAGGACCAGATAGGCAATATTAGCGCTGTTTCAAAGTTCTCAAACGTTAAAACATAGTACGTTATTGTTACTGTGCGTGCACAAAAATCATTGTATGTATAGAATATGCTGAAGAAATATAAAAGACAGTATGGATACAAAATCATATATAATATAACTTCATCAACGAAATCTAAGGGAGTGATACATGTTTTATCAATGGGGAGGAGGTAATTTTGGATAGCTATGATTGTGCGCACTGAAATAATTAATGGTACACATTTGTTTGCAATACCAAGGGTAGTATACAATTTTTATGTCTCATAAATCAGTATAATACTGTATATCACGGCGTTGGATGAAAGGCAAAATTTCTATGCAATATGACTAAGAATTAACGTTCCCCTCCCCTCCCCCCCCCCCCACAGCAAATGTTGACTACTCCCAAAGGAGGGTTAAAATTACTTTATTGAGAAATATATTTGCATAGGATACCGGCCACAATTCTGCAGCCGCCAAGTTTTATCGAGATATAGAGCGTCAAGCTATAAACATAATACAGTGGCGGCCGGATGATACAGAGGAGTCACTGTTTCCAATTGTTCCCATATTGTCTATACTCATCTATATATAACTCGGGTCCAGCTGCTAACTGCATAGACCAGCTCTAAAGTCGCATAATGCTCCGGCAGATCTGGGTCAATGCAAATTGTTATTAGTAATCAATAGAACAAACAACATAAACCATGATCTGCCGGCGCATTATGCGACGACAGATCAGGGTCTATGTTATCTGCACTTGAATACGACTTAAAAGCGAGTACATACGGTTTATTCAGTTTCATGAATGTAAAATTGTTATTAATGGAGGACATGCTTTTTATTTGTACAAAGAAAAAAGAAACAGCGATCCTAGTGGAAATTTAAAGTACTAGGACCAACCTATTATTTGCACTTGGATCCGACTTATAAGCGAGTACATACGGTACCTTCAGTGTCATGAATGTAAAATTGCTGTTAGTTGAAGACGTGCTTTTTATTTGCACAAAGAAAAAAGAAACAGCGATTCTAGTGAAAAAATAAAGTACTAGGAACAACCTTGTATTGCACATACATCTTTTAAAAAAAAAATCAGTTTAATGTAATAAGAAAGTCGCTATGATTATAACACTTGCATATTCATATATACTTCGTTGGTTAGACAAGAAAAACGTCTCAGTTACTTTAGCCTTCATTGAAATCAGTTCCGTACACTCTGAACGGTATAATTCTCTCAGTGCATTATGTGCTACTGGCCAAAATTATCAAATAAAAATATATAGAATCTTGAATCTTCAAATATGTGCTTTATTTCCCAGAAATCCATTTTTCATTATTTACAACATCATTGAAATAAATTGAACTTTCTAACAGCTTGAAACTAAATCAGTTTGTTCATCATCAGCCATCAGCTCGAGTCCACACTCAGGTTGAGTAGTGTCGAGAAATCGGGACTAGATATCATATTTGGAGTGAGTCGACGTCATCAACATTTGATGTGCATGTGCAGTGCGCAATGCTGGAATAGCTTGAACATTTCTATAATTCCAACTTTATTCAATGGGGGAGGGCACATTTTGTTAGCACAGTAGGGTGTACGACGCATAACTTAAACCATTAAACAGTATGCATACAAACTTGTCCTAGTTAGCAGGCGCTCAATATAGAGGCTTGCTTATGAAAGAAAGAAAGAAATATTATGAGAAAAATATGTTTGTATAGAAAAAGATTGTTTGAAATTTAACTCTTATATTATATATTCTTCCTGAACGATGAAATCCCTCTGAATTGTATGGGTTCCGTCAAATAAGTTTGTGTTAATGTCCTATCAAATTAGATTCTTACTGAGAGAGAGAGAGAGAGAGAGAGAGAGAGAGAGAGAGAGAGAGAGAGAGAGAGAGAGAGAGAGAGAGAGAGAAAACAAAACACGTTTTCAATGTATTTCTGTATTTTGTTAATTCGACTATATCGGTTTGAAACACATAAATTAATCTGCACACCTTGAAAATGAAACACATGTTTAAAAAAGAGGAAATTCTCTTACCTTTGATTACATCTATCATCGCAACTATGTAGAAGACGTGCAATAGTCCTTGCATACTCCTCATGTTCAGCAACACGGGCACGGATTGGGCGACAGTGCAGAAAAATCCGGCTCATGAAATCATTTCGGACTCAGTCACTGTATTTGTTATATAATCTTGAAATTATCATTTAATCAAATCCTTATATATTAGTCAAGTTTCTCTCTAAATGAAGTAGATAATTAGGGGTCCAAAGAAAATGTGGGCGGTGACTTACGTCTATAAATGTGAATCAATGTAATCACATTTCAAATCCATCTCCTCATCAGTTGTAGCGATTTTCCTGATTTGCTTTCCAGTTGTAACTATTTGATTCCATGCGAATTTTCTCAACAAAATAGTGGGCAATTACAGATTTTTTTCTGGTATTGCAAATTCAAATTTACTCTAATTTTAGAATTTAGAAATTTAACTGAGATAAATATCCGTGATATTTCACATTATAATTTTTCGCAATGCACTATCTTTCACTAATTTCTCTAAAATTTTCTATTTCACATTAACACAGTATATATACTCCACGTGTGTGACTGTAATTTACTATGATGGTAAAGTCTTCTAGGTACAACCTTTTCAGGGCCACGTCTAATATGAAGTTACTGCTATCTTTCAGATCTACGTTTATTATTACCCCACTTTTCTCCTGTAGTCACGTGACAGATTGAAGGCGCTATAGACGGGCCCGCGAATCGATCTCAGCAATGATTCGTTAGGCTCATGGTGTCGCTCCCAATAGAAAACGATTTATATCTTTTGGAACAGATACACCGCTAATTGATTCGACTATTTTTCGTTCCCCCTGTTTTAACATAATGCCACAGGCGCGCGACTGGCGACTATTAGCTATAAAGTACGCATTCTATTATACACACGCTACACTCGCCAGTGTTTGTGAATCTTGGAAGCTAGATAGTGCGCGTCAAGGTGTGGTATATGGGAACCTACAATTGCGGTTTTCGCTATTGTGACTTTTTATTCAATGCGCCAGTTCATTTGTAAGGTTAATTTTCTACCTGAGAAATTAAATGAAAGCGACGTATCGGCGGCCTAAACATGATACGTTTAAATTAGAACGTCCAAGTAAAAACTAATGGCATTAATACCGATAAGTCGAAAGTCAAAGAAAAATTTGGAAAAGAAAGATTATCACCACAGCCGCAACCACAACTTATTATTATTATTATTATTATTATTATTATTATTATTATTATTATTATTGTGGGCATGAAAAGTGAGCAGGATGACGACGACGAAAAAGACGACGATGATTATGATTTAATAATAGTATTAATATCAACGTTGCTGTAGTGATGAGGAAGCCGCAGTAGCTCAATTGGTTGATAGTCGGACTCGTAATCCAAGGGTTGCGGGTTTGATACTCGCCCAGGCCAGCCCGGATCGGCTGCATGTGTTTCGTTGGGTAATGAGGCTAAAATTGTAACGATAATAATATTAAAAATATTTGTGCCGGTGTTGCAACAGTATTGATGTTGGGGTGATAGAGGTGATGGTGTTAATGATATAGATTAAAATGTGCTTTGATAAAATGCAAAATACAGTACAAAAGTGAAATGGTTATTTGAGCAATGAATTCCGACATACGTAACAACTTTATATGTCTTAAAAATAAATCTTTGACATAATGCAACAAATATTTTATATGTATTTTAAATATTTTGTCGTTTTGCTATAAAAATGTATGGAAAGGCGACCGTTGACTTAACAAAACCGACAAACCTCAAGATTCATGATTTAACCTCAAAGTATTTGTAATAGATTTTTGTTTCTTCATCTTTGTATGCAAATGTTCTATTAAAAGTTGAGGTCTAGAAATCAGTCATATATTAATTAATTAGTCATATATTAATTAATTAGACATATATTAATTAATGTTTTGCATAACATCAGTAGCAGATAATAAAGGTGAGTAAACGGTTTAAAAGAATTGCACGCAGTGACGCATATTCTAGAAAAAACAATAACATACTCTTCAAGCATTAAATGGAACTATATTTAATCTGTTGAATATTATACATGTGTGTAGGTTCATTGATTCCAATAGCTTCAAAGCATTAAGCACTGTGACTGTGTTTGACAGTACATATAATTCACATTAACGAACAAGAATTTTAAGTTATTGGCATGGGTCCATACGTTTCTCGTTTCATTCAAAAAGCCTGCATCTGTGATTTTGTTTCCCTCACCAATTTGACTGATGTATGTATGTATATATGTATGTATGTATGTATGTATGTATGTATGTATGTATGTATGTATGTATGTATGTATGTATGTATGTATGTATGTATGTATGTATGTATGTATGTATGTATGTATGTATGTATGTATGCATGCATGTAAACGGCACATCAGCACAGTCCCGGCTATGGAGTCAAGAGTAAGTTTAGGTATCCCCAAAAGGCATACAAACAAAGATAAAGGTAAATAAAGTTTAAAATCTTAAAAATGCAAATTCAGTATTGTGTATAAACCATACTCTTTTAAAAATTCCATATTGTATATAAACCATACTCTTTTAGAAAGTCCTTATTGTATATAAACCAATCTCTTTTAAAAAGTCCAGCACCTTCTCTGCTGGATCATACCAAGGGAATGTATACAGTCCAAAAGCTTATATACTGCAAACATTACATAGCTTTAAAATTTTGGTAAAAACGCATTTAATGATTTGAAGGTTTCCTTGAATGTCTTCAGCATTCTTTATATATATATATATATATATATATATATATATATATATATATATATATATATATATATATATATATATATATATAAAGTTCCCTGTGATAATGTTCTGCAAATTGTGTATATTTTAGATTATTATTATTATTATTATTATTATTATTATTATTATTATTATTATTATTATTATTATTATTATTAACAATTTTACTACTACACAAGAAAAGGTTTTGAATTTATGACTTATTATTTTATATGGGCTTTTATTCTATATGGCAAATACATTTTTTCAATAAGTGTAATTTCTCTTACAAGTTCATGAAATAAATCGTGACCTGGATAGGACCAGTAATAAAACACACTTTGCAACTCTGCGGCCTCGGGCTCGATGCCTAATGCTGGAAGTGCAAGGGTTAATAAATGCCCTCCAGATTCAACGGTTTAATCACCACAACGACCGCTCACCCCTAAAGACCAAGAATAATTTATAGAATTTGTCAAGACTTCTTTACAATAGATGTAAAACAAAAAAGAAAATCAATTTCAGTCTAATTCAATCTAGTGTTAAAAGTAGCTTTGATATACAGGTTCTTATTTCATTTTTTATTATGTAAAAATATGTATATACAGCCATACTAACACATGACAAAACAACAACTGTGACCTTAACCTCTGACCTTTCAAACACCTAATTTCTCTGCTGATATGGACAAATCTGATAACAATACATGTATGGAAGCAGAAGATATAGCTCCTTGATGCAGCTATTCCCAATTTACACCGAAAAACTAAACAATTCAAAGTGACGTTGACCTTTTACACCTGGAGCCACCCACCTCCATGGATGTGCCATGTGCACTGGTAAATCTAGCTAAAAGCCTGATGCCTGTCCATAGACACATGATATACGTTGTTTTCTTTTGTCTCAAAAATATAAGAAACTGATAATCGTGACCTTGAACTTTGACCTTATGACCTCCACACCAGCAGCGATATTTATATACCATGGTAAACGTCATTACTTTGATGTCAATTCACCCATGGCATTAATAGATAGTACTGCAAATACAAAAGCCTTAATCATCGACCACCCACCTAAAAATTAAAACAATTGCTCTCGGTGACCTCGGCCCTCGAAGTCCGCAGCTTTCAGTCTCGATGGATATTTCTTCCCACCTTATGCATTTGCGGGAAAAGTCTGTTTATGATCTCCCGATGAAATAACGGGAGATATTGCCCTTAAAATAAATTAAAATAAATAAATAACGTAGCCAAAACAGTATGCCGGACGGATATTGCGACCGCTGTTTCTGGCCTTTTGCAACATTCGTCTCCATGAAAAGAGATTACAAAATTAAGCAGGTCGTAAAAGAAGTAGAATAGACTATTTGATCCACATATCATAAACTATTTGATCCACATATCATAGACTATTTAATCCGCATATCATAGACTATTTAATCCACATATCACGATATCGCGTTTCTTAAAAAGTAATGCACTAAATGAATAGCCACATCGCCTCTTTGTAACGAAATGTTTTGCGGTCAGCGTTTTATCGAGTCAATGTCAAACTACACAACATTTGAATTTACTGCTTCAACACTCTATGGACAGTTATATTAGAATCTTTCAATCTAAAATCCATCTTTTATGAAACTCAAACAACTCTCTTTTCACATGTACTTTGATCAGAACACCGTACTTCTCGTATTACGCCTCTACTGCGGCAATCAAGCACGAAAAGGGTGATATATCTCAATTACAAAGTGGCGGGCAGAATTAGACAGTAAAATATACAACCATTTGTCTTGTCTGTGTAGAGAGATCAGCTTAGGCCTTTTGTTTATTTATTTGGCACCTTCAGTAAAACTGTTTCCGCCTTGCTTATATACTAACTGGAGTTTGAAACCGGTGTGTGTAGGAATGTTGAGGGAGAGAGTATCTTGTAAAATCTTGTGTAATCTTCTGGGGTCAATTGGTTGAAATTGATGTTCTGATATGAGAGAGAGAGAGAGAGAGAGAGAGAGAGAGAGAGAGAGGCGGGTGAAGAACTGAGTTAACAGAAATGAAGTAAGAAAAATAAGAATGGACATATAACAGGAAATAAAAAAAATGAATGTACCACGATAGTATTTCCTAAAATATGTTCAAAGTAGATACACCATTTATTCACTAATAAGGAAGGGTGCAGCAACTGTTACATACACATACAGAGACATCATAATTTACCCGTAACTATTACAATTTAACAACATCTCAATTTTAGTATATTTATTCCGACACGAACAGTATTTAACCGTGTAAAAGACTCGATCAATTTGGAACGGGGTCGATACAGTTCTATCCTTAGATTATGCGCCGGCAGATCAGGATCTGGGCCTATTTCTTTAAATACTAGGTATAACAAACAGCATGGACCTGGAGCTGCAGTGCAAATCTGGGTCTACTCTGTTTGTACTTCGATGCACTGAGCAGATTTGAATATCACATTATTAGTAAAACGAACCAGCGGAAAAACGCAATTTTCATTTCTTTTCTTTTCTTTTGTTTTAAAAATTGCAAAGGAGGCGAAATCATTTTGCAAGTGACAACCTACTCCAGACCAATTGCATCTTATACATAAATCCTAAATAGTTCAAAATCGTATTGTTGTATGTATAGTCTTATCCAAGAATATTGAAGCTCACTTTTTAAATGACACCATCTCCAATAATAAAAGATAATGCATTTACATCCCCTGCTGCTGTCGGTTAGTATTTTTTTTTTCTACCAACCGTCAAAACTTCCACATGACTTTTTATTTTGAAGATTACTTTTTTATTTACAAAAAAAAAAAAACAACAAAAAAAACGTCTGGCTCTGGTAGAAGGAAATAGAAGAAACGATAGGAAATTGCGAATAGAATAAAATGATTTCTCATCGGGAATTCTCTCTCTCTCTCTCTCAAAAATGGATTTACAGACAATGAATAATATGCATAATATCTCTTGTAACTGTCATAGTAATTCAAACAGTTAGTTTATTGTACCATTTTTGAATAAAATAATAATATTTTATCTGTATAATCGTTGTAACCGTATAACAATTGTAATTATCATATGAATAAAGCTACAATGCTACAGTAATCTAAGGATGCCAATGATATTTGTAGTCTTTTTTTAAAATTCATAAATAGATGAGAAAAAAGAACCAGTATATTTTACGAAAAAGGAAAGAATAGAAGGAATAGAGAGTTAAAAAGAAATTTTAACATTCAAGCTATTTTCAAGAAAGACGAAGAAAAAGTTGTCTGTCAGAAAGTTGCTGCCGACAATAATACTTACATTCCAATGTTGTTTTTCGCTGAAATGGGAGGAGATATTTGGCTGTAAACACATGTTCCCTACAATTTTGATTGATCATCGGTTAGTTTTATTTTCTTAGTAATTTAAAACACTTAGATCCGGAGAAATTCGTCTCCACGTGCTCCCGTGATGGCCGCCAGGAGCGCTATTGTCTAGACCGCTTTTCATTTGGAATGCCTCTTCACCGGTGTTACATCACTGATTGTCTAGCGTTCCACTCCATGTGGTTGTTCTCCTGTTCTGTTGAGTGTTAACATGTATGTTTACCCGAGTGTGTATCCTAACATAAGACTTCTTAATAAAAAATTTACATTTACCAGGTTGCTCAAATGAAACCACTTTTCCAAACCAAGTTCTCACAGGAAAAGTCTGAATCAACCAACCGAGAGCGCCGTAAATCGATTGATTCGAGCTTTTATGGGTTGTTATCCCCGTCCATGACGAACATCCACGAATATGTCGTACTCTACGGCATACTTAAAACGGAAACAATCGAACAGTTAACACTACGACAAAAATCCAAAATTGGAAAAGAAATCCATTGTTAAGACTCTGGCTTTCAGATAACTGGAGCCCGACGAGAGACAAAAACTTAGTCGTGACCACAGTTCGAGACGGCTGGACAAAAATATTTGCTTTCCCTCGAGCTGAATGAAAAGCGAAATTTGTTCAAAAATATCACATAATTCCTAAAATCCAGACGTAATCTTTAGATAAAGTATTCTAAAATTGTATTACATCCGGATTCTTGGTGTCTGATTGGTCATTTTCGTGTTGCCTGTGCAGTTGAGTTGGCTTCAGATAGGCTGAGATAGCCGCCAAATGCGGTCGTCGGTTTCTAAGTAAATGTCTGGTATTGTTTTGTCTCTCTTTTTCGTACATAGATTATGCGATACTTTGAAATTAATCCTGTAAATGCATGTTCAAACGATTTTCTTTCAAATATTAAACACTTAACTCTTAAAGTTGACATTTTAACCAAATGTAAACTGAACGTCCATTTGTTTGTACTGACCAAACTCTACCTCAGCGCATATGCTGTGTTTAGTTTTACATTACTTAACCATTACAGTTAGGTTCAATTTTGCATATGCTGTGTTTAGTTTTACATTACTTAACCATTACAGTTAGGTTCAATTTTGCATATGCTGTGTTTAATTTTATATTACTTAACCATGACAGTTAGGTTAAATTTTGCGTATGCTGTGTTTAGTTTTACATTACTTAACCATTACAGTCAGGTTAAATTTTGCACATATACACATTTAATATTTGTCTCATAGGTTAACTTCCATGTGAAAATGACAGCTAGAAATTTAATTAGATTTCAGTCCTGCAAGTTAGTTTCACTGAAATAAAAGCAGGAAAAATTCGGGACAAGAAAAATATGTCAGTTTTAAGAGGGATTTTGGCACACTGAGGTTGGGTCTGAAAGGTTTTATTGTATTACTATTTTCTTTCAATGAAATTCCTAGATATAACGCCTGTCTAAGCTGAAGCGACATGTGAGGCAGTGGGGGTGGGGATGAGGGTTGGTGGGGGGGGGGAGAGGAAAATTCATCATGTTAGTATAGGAAAAAGTGTATTTAAAACAAGTGTTTAGGAGATAGTGGTGTTGCGATTGATGATCTTGCTTAGAGTTCATGATATACATAATGACCCTAAAAAGGGAACATTTTCCCTCTTCTCATCAGCGTTATTTGTTAAAATCTGCATTTTTTTCTCAAAAATTGTCTGTGTGAATGACACATGACTTTTAATTATTGGATGTAAATTTAATACAAATTTAACGAAAACTGTAAAAGTTAACAGACTTCAAAATATATAATTTATATAGTGAAATCTGTATGCGCCTCCCACTCAATCTTTACCAGCCTTCAAAACACTTTCTTTCTATTCGAGTTTACTTAATGACTTACAATTATCTTGCAATTGGATTGGTCAGCAATCTATTGCAATATCTATTTAATGAACAACTGCCGAGCGCCGCTCTAGGGTCAATTTGCTTTGAACATGAACGTGCAGAATACATTGATCCTCATTTATTCGTGAAATATTGACAATGAGCAATATATTCCAAAAGTTATGATTTATATCAATTATATTATATAAAAAATAATATCTTCACATTAGCCACGGCTTTCTTTCGAGAGAAAGCGAGGTTTTGTTGAGAAGCGGGGCAATGTTATGTTAATAACAGATCCTAATTAATCATACAAAATAGTTAAACCATCAGTTAGAGATTTGTAACGACACACCGAAAGACGTATATACTGTTCAAATAAATATCAAGACTTCCGGTACATGTATTGCTTAGAACTTATCATGGCAATCAAGTCTGGGCTCCATGTTCATCAAAGTTTTTGTTGGACCATGCTATTTAAGTCGTTTTGTCATGTATAAAATTATTCTTGTTCCTTCTTTAAATTTCGTGAAAATTAACAGACGACATCGGGTTATGAAAAGCATCATTGCGCATCGGTATCTTTTGTAGTGTTTTTCAAAATTGAATGGGCAACTCTTACAAAGATCCGATATCGATCAATAATAGTATATTAATACTTCATCACGTCCGATAAAGGCTTAGTTTGATATTATTCTGCATCACAATGAGAATAATCAGGCTCATAAATATCAATCCGGAAATCTGATCGGCGGATGAATCATACACTAGCAGTGAAAAGGCTGAGTAGACTGATTCTCATTAACAATCATACTGATATATTGACGATTCATTTGAAATGACTATGTCAGTCTGCTCTTATGTCGAAAAAGATGGGATGGAAGCAAGAAAAATATTAGAAAAGGCAGACGAGACATGAGTCATCGCTTGCAGTAATAAAAATTCATTGAGCACATGGCGATTTTCATGAGAATGAACACGGTGTAGATAGAAAACTATCCCAATATCCCCTGAGAGGTAAATAGCGGTAGAATTTAACACATACTAATGGCCCACTCCTACTTAACAATCATTCACAAAACTGTAAAGTCCAGACAGTTTCATGGGTGTAAATCTCGTATAAAATAGCTTTTATAGTCCAATGAAGGACATACAAACTAATATTCTTTTACTTCTGCCGTTATAGAATGTTTCTTGGTGCCATGACATCTACCGTATATACTCGCGTATAATAAGATACCAACTGCAAACTGCATAGACCCATATCTGCCGTCGCATAATGCACCGGCAGATCTAGGTCTATGCAGTTTGTAAAGACTAATCAGTAGGGAAAAAACAACAACATAGACCCTGATCTGCCTGCGCATTATGCAACGGCAGATCAGGGTCTATGTTGTTTGCATTTTGGATCCATCTTATACGCGAGTATATACGGTATATGAGTGTGCAGAATTCATGACCTCAGTCTTTAAATCCGAGGGATGGATAATTTATTATGAATTCAATATATTATTGCTCTTTTATTGTTCAGATCCCAGTTTCACTAAACATCTTACATTTTCTTCCTCAAATTTAGATTTTTTAAATATTTTTCTTATTGCTCAGTTTGCTGAAGGATTAAAACATTCATAATATCCTATATTCGCCTAAAATAAATCTTGTTTGTTGACTGAGGAAAATTTAAATATATCCTCAAACTTGAGGAATTAATCGTCTCATTTGTCAAGAATAAAAGAATTCAGAGGTGTACTGTAAAACTATATTGTTATATTGCATCCTCTCAACTTTATCTGCCTTTTACAAAAAATCCCAATAGTGTCAGGTGTAGCATTAGCTAGATAATGCAAGATCTCAATTTTAGATTTTTTTTAAAACTGGGGTCTGATGGAAAATCGCATGCATTAAAAAAAAAATGATGACAGAGAACAAAGGACTAATACAAGCCATTGTGTTTTGAATTTAAATATTCTTTGATGCAGAACAGAAGAGAACAGAAGTTTAATTCTGTGAAAATCATCTCAGACTATATACATGAGAGCACTAGTATTACAATAACGGACAGACGTACAAAGGACGTCAATTTTCTAAAACATAATGAAGAAACGTATTTCACAGTTACATGGATTAGCAATGGGAAGCTATTACCAAGGATTATTACAGACATGTACTTTTTTGGATTAATGGATAATAGTAATCAAAATAAAATAGCTGAAGATAATTTAGATTTATTTATAGATGCAAAAACAATCAGACAAACCAGGAAAATAGATATGTCAGACAGAGAAGTCTTACTTGGGTAAATGCTTAGAATAAAAGAAACAGTCAAAAGTCCGGGGAAGGGTATCCTCTCAAACTTTGAAAACAAGTTCTAATCGGTTATTATAAAGATAAACAGTATGTCCTAATATAACCAGGCTTTGAAAAATAGCAAATTACGTAGATTATTGACATTTTTGCTACTACCTACATGCTAAGCTTCATCAGCGTAACGGGATTTGTGGCATTAAATAGCATGTCAGATTTGTAGCCTCAGTGTAGCATTAAATAGCATGTCAGATTTGAGTGTGCTTAGTCGTTTGTGTAACGGGATTTGTAGCATTAACTAGCATGTCAGATTTGTGTGTGCTTGGTCTTTTGTGTAACGGGATTTGTAGCTTGGTCTTTTGTGTAACGGGATTTGTAGCATTAAATAGCATGTCAGATTTGTGTATGTTTGGTCTTTTGTGTAACGCGATTTGTAGCATTAAATAGCATGTCAGATTTGTGTGTGCTTGGTCTTTTGTAAAAGAATGGAGATAAATATTTTGTTTCCTTTGTGTTGTAAAGTATGGGCACTCCAAAGGACAGTGGAATTAGTCTCCGCTAGTTGACCACCGTCACAAAGGGTACATTTCCTTACCGAATGCACGTGGCAGTGTTTTTGTAGAAGCGACTCTACTTACATAGGCTTTCAAACTTGTCAGTACTTCCTATGATTCTTAATGTAATTTTCATGCATTTTGAACTTGACAGCCTATAATAATGAAGCAAACGCTATTTGAATTTGATGGCCTGTCAAAAAAATATCAAACGTACTAATCAAAACTACACACGCCATAGTCTCACTATTAGGATTCAATGAATGCTAAAAACCTTGTATTTAGTTCATCGACCGACCCTTGACACGTGCGATTATCAATCTCACTTGTGAAGTTTTGATTTTAAAATGAGTACGCCCCACGGAAGAAAGAAAAAGAATTATTATTGAGATAATATACCGTCTATACTCTCTTATAAATCGAGTCCAACTGCAAACTGCACAGACCCAGATCTGCCGTCGCATAATGCGCCGACAGATCTGGGTCTATGCAGTTTCTTAGGAAAAATTAGTATAAAAAACAACATAGACTCTGATCTGCAGTCGCATTATGAGATCATGATCTATGCTGTTTGCCGTTGGACTCGACGTATAAGCGAGTACAGACGGTATTTAAAAAGTTGGTAGAATATATACCATTTTGATTCATGAAAACATGTAATAGGCAAAGCCTACCAAACGAGCGCAGCTGCCATCACGTGACATCGCTTGACACAAAGGGGATTTGTCGCACTGGGGCGCGTGCACCATCTTTGCCTATGGAAAAGGAAATCTATTGCTTGAAGCGGAAAGTGTCTGTGTGTGTGTGTAATGAATATTCATCCTGTTGTATGTCATAAATCTGGTTTTTTTCCAAACTGTTAGATATACTGGTTTCTAAACAACTATATGCTTTTAGTGGTTCAGTGGTTAGCATACGACCAGAAGGGTTCGGTCTCGAATCCTGCCCAGAGCAGGCCGAGTCGACCGCCGTGATATGTCTCTGGGTAAAGTACTATACTCCAATTGCTTCGGAACGATATAACCTTTTATGTGTTGATTTGCCGTAAACTAATAAAAGTAAAACACCAGATACAACTTCCGTGTTGGTGAAAAATTTAATTTTGAACCAACTTATTTTATTTGAGAAAGTTAGGCCTTTTTCATTAGAACAAACTTCTCTCCACGTGGAACTTTCTATTCGCTCGAAACGCTACTAACATAAAAAGATGAATTTTGTAGAAACGCAAGTTCTTGTTTCTACCTCATTTATCAAATAATTTGAAAAAACTATATATATATATATATATATATATATATATATATATATATATATATATATATATATATATATATATATATATATATATTAAGGCTTAATCCAGCACATCTGGCATTGTTATTGTTAACTTATCTATTTTTTCGTTAAAACATTTAACCCTATAAATGAATTCAATAGCAGTTAAAAACTAGGCTGATCCCTCTGTCTGTCAAACGGTCTGTGTACCAGTCACATTGTTTACCAGCGTCATCGGGGCCCCGGGTGGCCGAGTGGTCTAAGACGCTCGCCTTTACAGATCACTGACATCTCACCTCTGTCCGCGTGGGTTCGAGTCTCGGGCTCTCCAACGTGGGTATGTGAGAAAGCTTGCGAGTAGCTTCCCGTGGGTCGGTGGTTCTTCCCGGGGATTTCTCGAGTTCTTCCTCCACCAAAATATATACTGGCCGCCATGTATAGCCTATCATGTGCTGAAAAATGGCGTTAAACCCATAGCAACCAACCAGCGTCATCTACTGAGCAGTTAAAAATGTAGAACTGGAAACGAAGATTTGTTATTTTGTACATTGTAAAGGATCTGCGCGTTACCATACAAAGCTCGCTTCGCAAGTGGTGCTCGAACTGCGCTCGCTGTGAAGACTCTAATAGAAGGGTTACCTGATTTGCAAACCCTTCATCGTTGTTTCTACATGAACCCAAATGTTTCATGGTCTACCAGTCAGTACCTGATGAATTTTTAATGAATTTGTAGGGTTTCAACCTCGACCTCGTTCTCATATTGAACACCGTGCTCGATTTTTACATCATCGTCAAGACGAATAGATTGATTCCATTTTCAGTGAACTTTCTTGTGTCAAAGGAACTACTTGGAAAACTTCAGAATGGTACACCAATTATAAAAAGTAGGTAGTAATCTGCGTAACTTATACTACCAAAACAAAGAGTGACAGAATTATAAAATTTGGCGAAATAAGATAGCATCTCTTAACAGAGAAATTACGAGAAACTATTTTTCAAATTTAATTTCCGTAAAATGCACGCAAAGCTCAATTGTAAGCATTTCAAAGACTTCGTCAACTTCTTAATTTGTCCCTCACAGTTCAAGTCTTACCTAGCAAACTGAACTTAAAGTGTATTGAAAACCACTCGTCATCATTAAAACCTGTATACCGCGGTGTCCCACAAGATTGAACTCAGAGTTTATTGGAAACCACTCCTCATCATTAAAACCTGTATACTGCGGTGTCCCACAAGACTCCATTTTAGGATTTTTGTTTTGTGAATACAATATTTATCACGATGTTATTGTTCAAGGTCGAATATAGAATAATTTAAAGCCATTCAATCTGCAAATTCAACGAGAATCTCAAACGGCTGCCTAATTTGTTATATTTTGCGCAGCAGAAAAGGTCAGAGTACAACTAATTTTGCATAAGTAATTAATGATTGAACTGCATTCTAAGACTAATATAATTAATTATAATTTCTGTACATTTTATGTAAACTTAATGGTAACTTTTCTTTTCTTTTCATTAAATGATATGTGTATTATATTGAATGCTCTTTATGTGTCATTTGCATTATGACATTTCTTTGCATCCTCACATCTATAACAATAAATTGCTTTTGCAATTATTGCTAAATAAGGTTTGTGTTCTGTTCTATTCTTTTTAATCTTCATTAATGATCTACCTACATGCCTTAAATTATCTAATTACGATATATTTGCTTATGACATAAGTATTCACGATTCGGGCTAACTCTGCATCCGTTATCCATTATCATCTTCAGACCGATACTCAATCTATTCGAAATTATTGCAAATAAATCAATCAAAAAGTATTTGCAGGATAATTTTCTCTATCCAGAAACTGCCAACAAATCCTGTACTCACACTTAGTTTTTATGGCTTTGAAATCGTTTTTTTTTTTATACTGTCAAAATTTAGTAGGTATTTGCCCAGGATAACTATCTTCATTGGAACACTCAAATTAGTCACGTTGGTCCTTTATTGACTAAATGGATTGCACTCCAAAAAATTCTTTCTAATTACGTTTCTGAAATAAAAAAACAAAAAAAACAACCAACAAACAAACAAAAAATATATCGCAACATATATATCTTCCCAATCACAGATTATGGATGTAACATTTGGGGCAACTTGCATCGCTCAAGCTGATAAGATTACTAAGTTGCAAAAACGAGCTGTCCGAATTTGAAATACACACTGTACTGACATATTCACACCTTCTGAAATGTGTTGCGCTTCAAAAAGGTTACATGATGTACAAGACAGTCAATAGCCTTGAACCTGAATATCTCTTACACAAACGCCGCTAATACATGACCATAATAGTAATTTCTTACACAAACACCGCTAATACATGACCATAATAGTAATTTCTTACACAAACACCGCTAATACATGACCATAATAGTAATTTCTTTTCAAACCAGTACCTTTTTTTCTACAATCACGCTCTGCCTGTTTTAATAAATCTCTGACTGCATCGGGTGCAAATTATGGAATATATTACTATTGAAATTATGAATATTCACCTTCTTACAGTAAATTAAATATCCTTGTACCATGAGTCACACATATTAACATCCAAACTGATATTCTGGATTCTATTTTATACATATATTTTATTTCCTTTTATTGTTTTACATTAATGAGATCATCGTCAACTATTTAATTTGTCATTCTAATCTTAGTTTT
The DNA here is from genome assembly GCA_029931535.1 of Margaritifera margaritifera. Lineage (NCBI taxonomy): Eukaryota > Metazoa > Mollusca > Bivalvia > Unionida > Margaritiferidae > Margaritifera > Margaritifera margaritifera. Next base: position 28,127 of record JAQPZY010001200.1, read on the forward strand.
AATGAGAATTTCTACGAGGACCATATGGAAGATTAACTTATTATACTAAATATATTATCTTCTTACAATAAAAACCTTATCAGTGTTATGGAATCTGTTGTACTAATTCTCATAGCTGCCGTAGAAACTGAGTAAAACAGGATTGTATCATGCGAGGAACTGTGAAATAGAGCTACATATCAAAATATGTGACACATCTGAGGTCTTCCCAGGTGTTCTGACTTTTAAAACGTCTGTAGTGTAGTTCTAGAATTTACCGTTGCACGTGAAAATAAGTGCTGAGACTGATCTAATACCTTGATTCCAAATTCTCAGCAACGATGTTGTTCTCTTCTTATTCGCCGTCTTTGGTTTTTAAGTAGGCCTTTATCTTCCAAATATTACCTGTGCTATTATAACGTACGCATATGCATTGAAATCACTGTTTCTATGTTCATATGTCCCTATATCTACTACATATAGTCTTTCCAGTACTATATCTACTATATATAGTCTTTCCAGTACTATATCTACTACATATAGTCTTTCCAGTACTATATATTCTACATATAGTCTTTCCAGTACTATATATACTACATATAGTCTTTCTAGTACTATATCTACTACATATAGTCTTTCCAGTACTATATATACTACATATAGTCTTTCCAGTACTATATCTACTACATATAGTCTTTCCAGTACTATATATACTACATATAGTCTTTCCAGTACTAAATCTACTACATATAGTCTTTCCAGTACTATATCTACTACATATAGTCTTTCCAGTACTATATCTACTACATATAGTCTTTCCAATACTATATCTACTACATATAGTCTTTCCAGTACTATATCTACTACATATAGTCTTTCTAGTACTATATCTACTACATATAGTCTTTCCAGTACTATATCTACTACATATAGTCTTTCTAGTACTATATCTACTACATATAGTCTTTCCAGTACTATATCTACTACATATAGTCTTTCCAGTACTAAATCTACTACATATAGTCTTTCCAGTACTATATCTACTACATATAGTCTTTCTAGTACTATATCTACTACATATAGTCTTTCCAGTACTATATCTACTACATATAGTCTTTCCAGTACTATATCTACTACATATAGTCTTTCTAGTACTATATCTACTACATATAGTCTTTCCAGTACTATATCTACTACATATAGTCTTTCCAGCACTATATATACTACATATAGTCTTTCCAGTACCATATCTACTTCATATTGTCTTTCCAGTACTATATCTACTACATATTGTCTTTCCAGTGCTATCACAAAACAGTACATGTATCTAGCAAGATACTTAGCAAATGTTTTGCAAATGGGCCATGTTGACTCACTTTTCGTGCACCTTATCATTTGTGTGCACGAAAATATTGTTTTTGTTTTGTTTAATTGTTCGATTTTCTTTTAAAGGTAAACTAGTGTTTACTGACACATAATTCTCTTATTAAACACCGAGTTACCATAATGTTAAGACTTGTTCCATCTGCACTCTAATGTCGAGGAACAATGTTAAAAACAAATTTGTTTTACACATACACGAAACCTTCATTGCAATTCTTGTTAGTATCTGCTTTAAACCATAATTTTCTGGTAACCGCGTTCAATATATCAACTGATATTATTTCTTTGTAAAAAAAACAAAAAAACACTCGGACCACACATCGAAGGTTTACCTACTTAATAAACCTTTACGGTCTTCATTATTACCGTTCTTTTTCCGTTGTGGCAGGTCTTAGCAAAAACGACAGAAGTTGTCAGTGTTTAGTGTAATTTGTACGGAACTGTCGCCCCATGCGCCCACTGTATTGACAAAAAGTAGACATATTGCCGTACTTATCCATGTAACAGTTAACTACGTCGATTAGTATAACTCTAATGACACTGTTGTTCAACCTGGACATGCGCAGAGAGTAGGTCTTTGGCGACCAAATCGAACTACATAAAAATAAAAAAAAAATAAAAAAAAAAAAATAAAAAAAAATATATATATATATATATATATATATATATATATATATATATATATATATATATATATATTTTTTTATATACAATCCTTCATGTCGTACTCCATGGCGATCTTCACATGTTTTGTATTACTTTATACAACATGTAGCTAATTCTGCAAACAAGTCGACTATGTAACCTATTTCGACGCTTCATACACACTTATTCAATACATATTTGCTATTTTTTTTTTTCAAATTAGCACAAATATATCTAATATAAAAATAATTGAAGCAGAGTCGACTATTTTCTCCAAGGGCCACATTCATAAAATAATCGTGCTCTCGGGTCAGTGAAGAGTGTACAACCTACAATGTGGTCGAGTTCTCGATATTGGTTCCTGACGCTTAATTAGCGACATATACGTTGCACGTGTAATACGGGTGGCCTATTCGTGTAATACGGGTGGCCTATTCGAACGCATGCACGTAGCCTACCGTTCTATCCCAGCTACAGCAATGTTCTGACTATTATTTTCGGATGCTCCTTTATTCCTCTCTATGCTAGCGTGTCTTGTCAGGATGAAATTGTCAATACAACTATCTCCGAACTTTTGAATAAGATGAAGAAGCAGGAGGAGTATTTTATGCGATCCTGTTCATCCGTACGTGCATTAGTACTTGCTCTCGTAACGTCGCGTAGCTCCTTTTACCCTGTCTAAGTTACAAACTAAACCTTTGGTTATAATCTATCTAGGGTTGCAGATGTGAAAAATGGCGTAAGAATCAACCCCTACCTCTTCTCAAAGCGTACGAAATACACTCACCACGATTACCGCCAGCCCCATTCGCTGGTGCTTGTAATGGATACTTATAAGTACGAAACTGGATGGGCAGTGGGTATATGCCCCTATGTCTGTATGGAACATGTCACATAATTTGATTGGTCTATATTTTGGGGTAACATTTCCTCTTATGAGATTGGATCATTAAATTATGGATCTATAGTGAAAAAACAAAACAGTATGCTACTTCTTAGTAGGTAGGTAATACTTGGGCCCTTCATCAGACCTTTACAGTGTAATGTAGAATGTACATACCACTTGGGCCCTTCATCACACCTTTACAGTGTAATGTAGAATGTACATACCACTTGGGCCCTTCATCACACCTTTACAGTGTAATGTAGAATGTACATACCACTTGGGCCCTTCATCACACCTTTACAGTGTAATACTGTGTCATTACACCTGATCTAACTTTTGTCTAGATCTAAATTTAAAACTAGAATCCAGCGATCTGTCTGGATGAAATGTAAGTCCGTCTTAAGTTTAAACCAATCAAATGCCTCGAGTTTACACGTTTGGTGTAATTGGAGTCTGATCTTTTGCTGTACACAAATAAGGCGACTGACGGGTACACTATATGAAACTAAAGGAGCTGTAGGTGAGGCATTAGTCCAATAGATTAGCCATCAAACCTGTACTGATGGATGGTATGAAGTCTGATTTCTCGTCTTCATAAAATCATGCAACTGACGCAGACATATCTGTCCTCAACACATCAGTGTAAATTTTAGATACTTTCCGGTATTTCTCGCAGCTCTTGAGTTACGGTTGGTTGAAGAGGCCTTTCGGCGATATGTATATATTCTAGTTCAAATCCTATGTTGACACTTGTAAATCCACGTGGAAAAACACAACCATACCTCCTGTCATCATTTCGAAATTCATGGCTACATTCGGCTGTTCCATCAGATCTATCACCCAATCAGATGCGACTTTCGCTCATTCGCTCATTTCAAAGTTTCGATTACTTCGGTCATGTGACTGTCACGTGCATTAAGAAGCCAGCATCTCTATATATATATCAGGTACAAATATTTCAAATCACCGGTTATAGTTTATTTCTCGTTCAATTCATTTAACGCGTGATTAGACAAAAACAAAACAAAAACAAAATGGCCGATAATATTTGTCGAGTCGAGTCCCATGACCAAAGCAACCGAAACTTTCAAATGAGCAAATGAGCGTAAGTCGCAATTGAGTGATTACTAGATCCAATGGAACAACCGGATGTAGCCATGAAATTCGAAATGGTGACAGGAGGTAGAGTTGTGATATTCTACGTGGATTAACAAGTTGTCAAACCTAGGATTTTATCCCAAAAAAGTCTGTACATATCAACCGACCGTAACTCAAGAGCTGCGAGAAATACCGGTAAGTATCTAAAATGTACATTGATGTGTTGCGGATAGATCTGTCTGCGTCAGTTGCATGATTTTATCCATCGGTGAGATCATTCCTCAAACCATGCATCACCATCAGTACAGATTTGGGGGTTGATTTATCAGACAAGCGAGGCATAAGACCACGTATTTGTAAAAAGTTGTAATTTTGATCTCTGTTTGCAGTCTATATCATAAATAAACTATATTAACTCCTCACTTGGTCAAGAAGACTTATTTTTGAATGTAAAAACGATTAACTAATAATAACCCTTTTAATATTTTATCAAATACACTGTGATACTAAAATTGGTCTGAAATTACCCATGATAAACATCAACAACAACAACGATGATAATAATAATAATGATAATAATAATAATAATAATATCATCATCATCATCATCATCATCAACAACAACAACAACAACAATGATAATTGGAATATTAAGATAATAGAAGAAGAAAATCCCATTAGTTTAAATAGCTTCGGAATGCTATTGCCAAAAATAATTAAAATTGTTGCAATAATCAATAATAGTTTTCGTTCTAATCTTGCCGGGCGAACAAAGGTAAGATGTAATTTCCGTTTCAAATTCATATAATTCTTTGTGAAATGGCGAAATTCATGCGCGGAATATTATGCACCAGTTTAAGCTGATATACTACCTGTGTCACCTATATTAGTAAAGATATGGCGTTTAAGGCATGTTAAACCCTAGACACCATTCTACGAGTCTACTTGCTTGCTGTTTACATTCATAGTACTGTGACAGCAGTTAGTTTGTCCAGTAATTAATGCGCAAATACAAATTCCAAAGTCTATCACGTATGTATCAAATGATAAGGGAAATAAGCCTTATTGTCGGTGTGTGGGAATCAAGGGTTGTGTAAACGGACGGGGGAACTTCAAATATTGTCAAACGCTGTCCGCAGTTAATTTCTTTTCTGAAATAATTTAAATACGAAACTGGCGCCAATATGTATCTATTACCTTGGACTGAGTTTAAATTGTTGGCTGAAGTTTTTGTAATTCCAAACCATGACAAAAAAAGATAAAAGGGCACATACATAGACTTGATTTAGCTACTATTAAGAGTACAGTCTAAATCCTGTATTTGGATTGTAGATATAACCGAAAAATTGTAAGCTAGGAGAGGTAACAACTTAAAAAAGATTGGTATAATTAACTGAATACGGTATAATGAACTGAGTACGGTATAATGAACTGAGTACGGTATAATGAACTGAGTTCGGTATAATGAACTGAGTTCGGTATAATGAACTGAGTACGGCTAACGTATCTCTATTAAGATATTTAGTTTAAACAATATTTATTCAAGACAATATCTTCACGTATCATTCAAAACAATGCAGTATCTTGGGATTCAGTAGAAAGCTAAAATCTGATTAAAAATGGTGTATCCCCAAGATAAATTTTTGATCTATATTGAATACTGAGAAAAATAAGTGCTTCAAATTACTTTTCGCTTAAAATTATAATTCTCATTGAACTAAATAGTTTCAATTTACAATTTGAAATTATAAGAATTTTGAAACTTCTTTCAAATTCTATAGTATAATATGATGGAGTAAGAAAGGGGAATAGATAGGTACTTACTTACTTATACATACATACATACATACATACATACATACATACATACATACATACATACATACATACATAAATACATACATACATACATACATACATACATACATACATACATACATACATACATACATACTTACCTACCTACATACATACCTACATACATACAGCAGAGGTGTTTATTTATTGAATACTTCAAGCTTATTCATCTATTGAAGAGATCTTTACTTTTGTTTGGGTAGTCTTTTTTTGTTGACTTCTGCGTAATTTTGATGGACTTATGTCAAAGGAACATTCCGATCAACCATTAGCGCAGTTTCTTTCTGAAATAAGAAAGCTGATTCTGATTGCAGCAAAGAAGCACTATAATAGACAAATAACTATTTATAGGCTTACAAGAAGAGAGAAAGAAAGTTATGTCGAAAGTCATAATATCGGCGTGCGTCATAACAAACACGACTGGTGATAACTTACACGCGCGACACATAGTGATCAGGCTAAGGGAGAAAACTTTTCACCGCTGATTACTGTAACTGCAAAGGAGCATACTAGAGACCATGTCCGAATGACCTTACGATTGGCCAGCCAAAATATCGTCAATTTAAAAAAAAAAACACAACTTATATTGTCACTAAATAACGAAACGATCAATTCCTTTAAAGAGGCAGTATAAACATAGACCATTCTATCGTGACGTCATAGGCAGCCATATTGGACGAATGCTGACAGATTTGCTGTTGAATTTATATGGTGTTTGAAAATGAAATAAATTCTTTGAATCTCATGAAATATCCTAAAACATATATAAACAGAAATAACACAAAAACATATATATATATATATATATATATATATATATATATATATATATATATATATATATATATATATATATATATATATATATATATATATATATATATATATATATGATTTTAATGTATGTGCTGAATTTCCGTCCGTATGGCTTGTTGACAACCGCAAATTGTAATAGTCTTGTATAAGAGAATCAAACTAGTTTGTCCACCGTCCAGGTAAAATGGGCAGAAAATCGTCTGCTAGTGGCCTTATCGGGAGTCGTCTATATATAGTAAAACCTTTTATAGCGACAACCGGCTTTATCAATCACTTGTGTATTAAGGACAACAATCGAGGGTACATTTACACATTTGAAAAACATGTTTACTTTTTCTCAAAGACAAATTCATCATACTGGCCAGTTTCTGCAAAGCACATGGGTGGTCTTTATAGACAATTTTAACTGTTTATTTACTTCAATTATCTTATCTTAAAGGAAAGAAACTAATTAGAATGAACTAACCACCCTGAAAAAATCCAAGATTTGCTGTTTATGTTTATACAAAGAAAGCTGTCAGTTATATTACTCTCCGAGCGCTACTTTATGTCAGTAAGATAAATATTTTTGTATCTGGATTTGAGTTCTGTTTGCTTCTTATCTCGGCGTTTCTTTCAAAACTTAAAATCGTACTGTATATTATGTGATATAATTCAAATCTATATTATTTTTTGACTGCGTTAGCTGCATTCCAACTTTTGGTAAAGACTGTGTCACGTTTTTTTTGTCTCTGTATGTGTGACATCCTCTATGGCGTCTAAGAACAATAAAACAGGTACATGAACTGGTCCGGACCTTTCATAACTTCATATAGATAGAACGGAAGTTTTACGTCTTTCACTTACTGATGTTGAACAGTCAGATTCGTCTATCCTATTCACCGCGACTCTTTGCAAAGGCACGCAGCAATCATATAAAAACGGCAGAAGATAAAGGAGTTGCAGTTACTTAGAAAGGTGTACACTTAAGACCCCCCCACCCACACACACACAATTTTTTTTTAAAATTTGTTCTGGTGATGTTTGATGTACTAGTAAATGGAATGACGTCAGAACCAGAGCGACTAGAAAGGTAACGTTCGTCCCAAATGTTTCGCCCAATATGAATGTATTCATTGATGGTTGCTCAGCATACACAAAATTACCACCTTCCCCGAAGAGCTGCACCCAAAGCAAGATCGTTCCGGCGTTCTTGAAATGTGTAAGTTTACTTTTACTGTTAATGAATCAGTTTTGTTTTTAATTTGTTTCTTTCTATCAAAACAAGTTCATAAATACGTACTTTCCAAAACTGGTGACTGGTTCATATCATTAAAAAATATGCACGAAGATAAAGCGAAGATTGGAAAAGGTTAAAATATATGTCGCTAAACAAGTCGAACTTTGGTGCCTTAAAGTTGAGATCTTCTCATCTTTTCGTTCTTTTTTTAAAATTATATTTGATATTGTTAAAGTGCCTATCTTAGGATGGAATGTCAGTCAGATGTGTAGATTGTAAATGTTAAACATGTTTAAGATTGAAGTCACCATATTACAGTACAAAATATTGAATCATTTAATCAACAATGCATTGTTTTCTTGGTTAAAGTGAGCCTAAGGAGAGCGTTGCTGTTAATGGATCCATTTAAGTATACACTTTCTAAAATTGCTCCCTCCAGTTTTAGTACAGACTGCAGACTATTTAACTTTTATTTTTGTGTTATGTTAGAACTGAAATGCACATTGTTTCATCAAATGGGTATGCTTTTCTTTTTCATTTAAATGAGAAAATTTAAGTTAAAAATAATCTTTCTTTAAGTATGTTAGACAAAATTAGGTAACACGTCATCTTAAGTTACTTCAAGTCAAGTATATTTTTTTAGCATGAATTATCGAACACAAATAACAAAACTCTTGCAAGTTTGGTTCTATAGAAAGAATAGTACTTACATATTTAATTAATTGGTCTATAGAAAAATTATTGTGATATAAAAGGTCTGTGCAAATTTATACATGTGATACATAACACTTTTTAATACCTGGAAAATACTTAACAAATTGAGCATAACCATTTGCTACTATAGTGTACAGTAGAATGTAATACTCTCATATGTTACATTTGTGAAAGGAAAGCAATTCAGTTTCTGTTGTTCTCTTCTGCAACTGAGAAGTCTTGAGAAGGCAATGATTAAATCACGCAATGTGCTCCTGCGGACAAATCAGTGACGTACTAAGGGTAAATCGAGCCCGGTGCGACGATGATGGCCCAAAGGGCCAGAATACGAGGCCCGAATTTTTATCAGCTGTTTTGGCGCCCCAAGATCTCTGACGCCCGGGGCAACCGCCCCGTCCATCCCCCCCCCCCCCCGTTAGTACACTACAGGGATAAATGTATTTGTTTTATTAGTTCTTTACTCATTTCGTACTTGACTATATTCCAAAATTGTCAATAAATATTTTTCATTTCGAACAATATATCGCGCAAAAACGTTAAAAAACGTCATTATTTTTTAACAACTTATTCTGCACATTTCTGCATATTTACATATGAAGTGTTATCTCTCTCTCTCTCTCTCTCTCTCTCTCTCTATATATATATATATATATATATATATATATATATATATATATATATGTGTGTGTGTGTGTGTGTGTGTGTGTGTGTGTGTGTGAGAGAGAGAGAGAGAGAGAGATGGATGTGTGAGTAGCACTGTCATGTTATCTGAAGCTTTTACTTCCACTGCAAAGAAAATCTCATCAAAGATTAAAGTGCGCTGGTTACACTGTAGAAAATGAATGAAATTGGAAAAATAGCAGTTTCGGGGTGTTGGTTCTTTTACGCGATATATCACGGAAGAAGAACAAGAGTGCACTGTTGCCTCGTTTAGACAACCACCTTGTACGGGGTCAAATAAACTGGACATGACATTACAAACAAATACTTTGCAAATAAAAAACAAGCGGCGCTGTTTGAAGTGCGCGTGATGGGCACGCGTCGACAGATAGTCGGATGGCTCCATGCCAGGTTTGGTTAGAATGGCATTCCATTCCGGCCCGAAGGTGTAAAATAAGAAGTATACGCGCCCGGTTGGCGCGCCGTGCGAGGATTTTGTCACCGGAGCCGTAAACACGGACTATGTGGTTTACTCTTACCTTCACTTTCTGACAAGGCCCCGGTCACGTGACCACCTATTGACTGACAGATAGTATTAGTAAATAATATATAAACGAGAATAATTAGTTAGATCTATAGTCTGCATTACCAAATTAAGAAATTATGCCGTAGGTCTTAGGTTAGGTGGATTAGTCTACACCTTTTTTTTAAACTAAAAAAGACTCATCCCTGTAAAAATGATAAGATAATCCTTCGATAAAAGTGTTTGTTGTTTCAAAAATCAAAGTTTGAAAGCTTCATCTAACGGAAATTAGGAGGTTAGAGCGGACGTAAGGGTGGGCAATCGAATTGTAGACAAGTATTATCTTTTCGATAACAACTTGATCCTCTGAGTGATCTAGTGCAAACTCCATCTGACTCTTCTTCCACTGTTCTAAAAAATAAAATAATACATTTTAGGGCATACACAACACCAGATACTATGTAAAAAAATAGTTACAAGAATATATATATATATATATATATATATATATATATATATATATATATATATATATTTTTTTTTCTTCAAAATTGTTTTATTAAATGAATCAAAGAAGGTCTCGTGTACCGGAAAGAGATGGGTAAGAGTAGAAAAGAAATCAGTTTATTACTTAATTAATAATTATTTATCACATGACTTCAGTGCTATTGACGTTAATATACACATATGATAAGTTTAACATATCTATGTAATAACACCTCATAACGTCACAAATGACCGCGAGGGGATCAGGGCGAGTTTCTTTATTGCCCCCCCCCCCCCCCATCTAAGCCACCGGTTTCAGGGCTTAGATGGGGGTTGGGGGGGGGGGGTGGAGGTTGGCAACTGACATGAAAACTGTTCTCTGTGGCAAAGTAGGGGCGCTACTAGAGAGCATTGCCCCTGGGTGCCTCGCGATAGGTAGGGGCGCCGTTAAAGAACATTAACCCCGGGCGCCTCAAACCCTCGCGCCGCCACTGCAAATGGAATCAGGTCACAATTAATATTTCCGGTTCAGTACCCACGAATGTAGTCCCAGTCTATTTTTAGATCATTTTTTCCTCTCTCATTTTGGTGGTGATGTATGCATTAGATTTAGGCATCCTTAGTACTGATTTAAAGGAAATTGGTTATTGTTTAGAATATGAGCATTATAGTATGGTTGTCTGTGTGTATTTTGGCGACAGTGCTCAGTGAGTAATGAGGCATTGGTGCTGATCCGGAAGTGAAATATGTGACTCATTGCACGTTGCTTTGTTTACAGTCCAGCCATTCATAAGAATTAACCTATGACAAGAACTTCAGCGTGAGTTCATCTTTGAAGATACTTTACAGCAACATATGATTTATTATGATTTGGACACAGTAGAAAGTTCAGTACTTACAAACAAATGTAGAGACTATATAGGAAAATTAATTGTGGTCTAAGGCCAAATGACGTTATGTAAACGAAAGGCTGAGGCATCCGAATGTATTTCAAAAGTAATTTCACTACACTATTGTGCGGTTTGGTCAAATAAAATTATTATTTGTCGTCATGCGATAAATAGAATATTACAGTTGTGCTAATTTTAAATAAAAGTTATGAAACTCTGAAATTTTTCAATTTGCTCGTCATGGTTCGCAAAAGATTATAAGACACATGTAAGATCATCCATATCTTGAGAATGGTCTAGTGCAAATGTCGTCTGACTCTCACTCATCCACACTTCAAAGCTAAAAAGGTGTCCATATGACACGGATGCCCTTTTGATTTGTTTTCTTTTTGTTGGTTTTAACGGCACTTTTAACGCATGCAATATCATGCCAAGGAAATGGTAGCTAAGTGCCTTTCCCAAGCACACACCGAGGCAGCTGGGTAGCGGGTTTTGTATGGAACCCGCAACTATTACATTACGAGTCCGACGATCTACCAACTGAGCTAGAGCGGTCCACGTGAATATGGTACAATTGCTTGATTCAGTTTGCAAGGGCAATGTTCGAAGGCAAGGGCAATGTTCGAAGACAACCAAAAGGCCATAATTCAGTTTGCAAGGGCAATGTTCGAAGGCAAGAAAAAGGCCATAATTCAATTTGCAAGGGCAATGTTCGAAGGCAAGGGCATGTTCGAAGGCAACCAAAAGGCCATAATTCAGTTTGCAAGGGCAATGTTCGAAGGCAAGGGCAATGTTCGAAGGCAAGGGCATGTTCGAAGGCAACCAAAAGGCCATAATTCAGTTTGCAAGGGCAATGTTCGAAGGCAAATAAAAGGCCATAATTTAGTAAATTTTTGTCTAAAGTTGTTAAAAACTTAAATTGACCCTGGTCGTTATAATATAAAGCCTCTTGTTAAATTTGTTCTCAATCTATGAAATCCATTTAAGCAGGACGAATTTTGTGACAGACGGACGTGACCGGACAGACGGACGTGACCGAACAGACGGACATGGTAAGAAAAAGTAATAATCAAATTTAAACTAGGTCTTAGATAGTTTGAGCATCATATAAAGTTTTGTTTTCACCTAAGAAATCCTGAAAAAGTTCTTGAGAGGGGACAAAATCCATGATATATACAAGTTTTAACTCAAACGTGTAAGCAAATACGTGACATTTCAACTTACCTAGATCTTCTTAACTTGAAACCCCACACTATATCTGGTTTAATCAACTAAGTCCTTCAGTTACTGACTGGAAATATAAATTCGTGATGCAAGGCCAGACTTCTATTGTCAAACAGTCGTCGTAACTCACTCATAATTTGACAAAAGTATGGAAAATCAGCAATTGATTTAAACCTTTCAAAATATTAAACACCAGACTACAGTTGGTTTAAATCCCCGAAGTCCTTCAAAACTTATGAAGCAGAAACGAATTTGAATATGCTGGGACAGACTTCTAAGTCAAACATTGGCCTTAAATCAGTCCAATTATTATAAAAAATATGAATGACAAGAAGTCCGTTGAATGCTCTGTCTCGCCTGCTCTGCCCAGGTATATTTCAAATACCGGCAAGGTCACAGAAGCGTGAAAAGTAAGTTACTGTGACCTCCTTTTGCCTATGATGAACAGTACCCCCTCATCGATGAATACACCCATAAAGTTTCATGACTGTATATGCAACAGTGTCAGAGAAATGACCTTGACCTAGATGTTCTAATCATCAGATCAATATTAAATTTTCTTTCAATCCATTCAGTCCTTTAATAGTAATTGAGCGGAAATGGATTTTTTTTAATGAAACGGTAACATTTTAAATCAAACAGGGGCAATAACTTAGTCAAATTTTGACGGAAATAGGTGATAATCGAACTTCACTTAGACCTTTTCAATGTTAAGTTCTATACCAAATAACTCTATATGCCTATATATATGCCCCCTCTCCACCCCCACCTCCCAACCCAGAATATCACAGGAGTCTATTAAAAAAAATACAAAAAATACCATAGTAATTTTATGGACAACCACAAGCAGTGACAGGGTATTCTATTTGTAATGCCAGTACAAGCTTACATGCCAGTTCAAGCTAAAATATCACACAAAGGTGATCTTAAATAAACTTACCGCCTTTCTACTGTGAGTGACAAATGTTTGTTAAATGGTTTTATTTAGCATCATTGAATGTATTTGCACGATATTCTCGTGCAAGACTGTTGAATCATATTTCTACAACGACAGGGTGACCACAGATTTTGTCCGCTGTTATAAAAGATAAATCCCATTTACAGGAAATTAGTAACGAAATCAGTAGACATAGCAAATAAATTAGATGTATATGTATCTATATATTTTATATAGTATTTTACCAAAATTAATTATTTTACCAATTTTCATTTCGATCTTGGCAAAATATTCTCAGTTTGGGGCTTTCCGTCCGAAATCCTCACCTATGACAAAATATCCGCATAATGCTGGAAAATCCGTTTATGGCGGAAAAATCCGTACATGTGGTCACGCTGGAAAGATGTTATGTACATAAGAAAGAAACTTGTTCACTTTTAAGCATTAAAAAAAATATTTAAAAAAAATCTGTAGGAAATCACAGCTTAAAATAACCACGAAACAGGCAAAAATCTTTGAAAGGGGTGGGGTGAATGTGGATATTGAAGTTCCCTTTTGTCAATTAATCGCTAGCGAAGAAAGCAATTTTTAATTGAAAAATGCTCGTGAGTTCGAATAACTAAAAATGACCACTATTATACAAATACTACTAGCAAATATCAACACAAAGAAGATGCAGGCCATTCTCACAAATTTCCTACAACTAACTTTCATAAGACTAGTATAGGTACGACACTAGTATAGGTACGACAGTAGCATAGGTACGACACCAGTACAGGTACGACACTAGTATAGGTACGACACTATCATAGGTACGACATTAGCATAGGTACGACACTAGTATAGGTACGACAAAAAGAAGGAAGGACAAATTAGAAAAGCATATTTAGACACCGAGAAAAGGAAAGAAACATTATAAAATGTGGATTGCAAAGGTCGGTGTTTTTAATAGTGCTGGACTTGATACGCTCTGTGGTTTGCTATATTTTGCACTTAAAAGCATACAGAACTAATTTTAATTGATAATTGTTAATTTGTGACTTCTTTTTAATAATTGGTAAAAGATTGAGTTAACTGACTTACTTCAGTAAATCCGTTGATTTAATTCGTTAAAAAGTGCATGTTTCTGGAATTCTATGAACTACATAAGGAGAAGGTGCGGTGCGGTGGTCTTCTGCTGTAACATACAATTTCGGGACCACACATTCGTTATAACGAAGTATTGCATGCATCTTTTGCCCCCCCCCCCCCCCCCAAAAAAAAAAAAAGACATGCGCGTTATCAGGGAATTCGCAGTAGCCAGTTGGGTTTATTAAGCGGGGCATCACATGTGGTTTTCATGAGTAATTCTCTCTCTCTCTCTCTCTCTCTCTCTCTCTCTCTCTCTATATATATATATATATATATATATATATATATATATATATATATATATTATACTATCAAGTGATCACTGGCACTCCATTAATTTTAAACGACTGTTTAGATTCACTTACGAGTAAATTTACTTGGCTGTATCCCTTACGTCCCTTTGACTTTAATGACGGATAATGTCCTTCTAGACTTCAAGTGCTTTAGGACTAAATATTTATTACAAAAATCATGTTCACATCAACTTCTCACGATTTTTCAAGACAAATGTTGACAAATTCTACCTTCATAATATTGGAGAATTGTAGGAAGGATGCACGATAAGGTCTGAGTGAACCGAATGTTTTCAACTACCGGAAACATGGCAATGTAAAGTTCGGATTTTAGTAAATTCCATATTTATTACGTGGCCACGTTTATAGTGATCACTAAGGCTCCAACGAAGTTAAACTTCTATTAGCGGTCTTCAGGGACGGATAAATTTCACGACTCATGATTCATTCTTCGTCTCATCATCAATAAAAGCGGTGGCCATCTTAATGGAGCATTGTTCAAGAATTTATAAATCTGATTTAATGGCTTGTTTACTTTGAATAGCGGAAGACCGCGATAACTAGTTCAAGGTCAGTCTTGAATTTTTTAACTGGTCTTCACAATTTTCAGAGGCGCCCGAAGTTGAGTCACGTCGATAGAATATTTAAGTGTTTCTGTCCTCGTTTTGTAAGTTGTACGCTCATTCATGGGTTACACTGTAAACAGATACAAAGGGACAAGCTGGAGGGAGCGGGGGTGGGGTGGGAGGCGGACTAACAGACAGAAAAAAAGAAAGAAAGACATGCATACATACACACTTCACACATATACGTTTTTTATATTTTATTTTAACGGCACGTTGAATACATTATTGGCTATATCATGCCGAGGAAATGGGAGCTAAGTGCCCTTCCCCAAAACACACCGACCTGGACAGTCCTGGGCGGTTATCGAATCCGCGACCCTGGAATTACGAGTTCGACGCTTTACCGATTGAGGAACCGCGGCTCGTACATATATACATACATAATACGAAAGATAGAGTTAGACAAACAGACAAGCATACAAATAAACATACAGATAGACACAAAGACAGGTGTACGGACAGACAAATAAACATTTAGATCTGATCTTATTTGAATTAGTGCTGTAAAATAAATTTCAACGCCAATAATACTATTTCACATGAACTCGTGTAATAATGTTAATTAATTAACATTAACTTGTGTGATAATGTTAATTAATTAACATGAACTCGTGTAATAATGTTAATTAGCAAGAACTGTGTAATAATGTTAATTAGTTAACAAGAACTCGTGTAATAATGTTATTTAAATAACAAGAACTCGTATCAATTTCATGCAATTAATTCCAAAGCAGACACGAAAATATTTAGATGTATACTTATTGGAATGGATAGCTTTTGCGCCAAAGGCAACATAAAGTGGCTCGTTGTATTTCACCCAAAACAAAACAAAAATTGAATGAAAACTGAATGAATCTGGATGATTCAAGTTCACACACTCATTTTTAAATATGAAAAGACGTTAAAGGGTATGGCAAAACATGAAAAGAAAAACAACAAGTTCATTCAAGTATCTATTACAATGTACTGATTAACAGGTCAAAAGTTTGTACGCGAATATTACATGTTATTGTTATTGTTTATATATGCAACAAAATTTCGATTTCTTATCAAATATCTAAACTGTATATTCAGGTTAAGTCGACTGGAAAGGTAAATCTTGAACTAAGTCCTCCCTGTTTTTTTTTTTCTTATAAAAATTCGTTCCGACAGACCCTTTGGTTTTCAGCCGTATTGGATTTCGCTTTATCTTCCAAAATGCTCAAAGTGGAAACATGAAAAGTAAGTGTGTCGTTTTCAAAATGCGAGACACTTTTTGACACTCACGATTTAGGTGACGCCAAAAGATAAAGTAAAAAGGTCAAACTATTGTAACTGTGCCAATTTTGATATGTAGTAAGTCCGTCAGCCTTGAAGATTCCACAAGAGTCGCCAAAAGTACTTGGAAGCACCAATACAATACGTAGTGGGATCTGACGTTAAGAAAGAGTACCTTTTTTTTTTTTTTTTTTTTTTTTTAATCTAGCCCTAAGATTTTGCTATGAAATTTATTCCGACTTGTGCGTACGAAATTCATAGAAATACAACTCATTATATCATAACTTTTTTTCAAGCAGTAAAGTACTAAAATACATAAATGTATTGTCTCGGTTGTCTTGGTTACGACTGCGTCGCTGTGACCTTAGTAAACCACTACCACGGCATATGTGACCTTAACTCGAATCTTTTGAGTGCCCATTACAAGAGTTGTTCCATCTTCACTGTTATGTCAATCAGGTAACAATCCATTTATGAAAACAGAAGATATACCCAGTTTAAAACTGTAAACAAAGTACCTCAAAAGCTAAAACCAATTCATCCTAAGACCATGACGTATGACACCCTGTGATCCCAAATGATGTATCTAGTCTCATCTTGCCCAGGGTACCTCGGGTGGTCGAGTGGTCTAAGGCGCTCACCTTTACCGATCACTGCCATCTCATCTCATTTCGATTCGCGTGGGTTTGAGTCTTGGGCACGGCTAATGTGGTTATGTGAGAAAGCTTGTCAGTAGCTTCCCGTGGGTCGGTGGTTCTTCCCGGGATTTTCCCGGGTTCTTCCTCCACTAGATATACTGGCCACCATGTATAGCCTATTATGTGCTGAAAAATGGCGTTAAACCCATAAAAACCAAACTAAACCAATCGTCTTGCCCACCCTGTGATCCCAAATGATGTATCTAGTCTCATCTTGCCCAGGGTGCCTCGGGTGGTCGAGTGGTCTAAGGCGCTCACCTTTACCGATCACTGCCATCTCATCTCATTTCGATTCGCGTGGGTTTGAGTCTTGGGCACGGCTAATGTGGTTATGTGAGAAAGCTTGTCAGTAGCTTCCCATGGGTCGGTGGTTCTTCCCGAGATTTTCCCGGGATCTTCCTCCACTAGATATACTGGCCACCATGTATCTGTTATGTGCTGAAAAATGGCGTTAAACCCATCAAAACCAAACTAAACCAATCGTCTTGCCCACCCTGTGATCCCAAATGATGTATCTTTTCTCATCTTGCCCAGGCTGTATCTGCACCATGCCCAGGCTGTATCTGCACCATGCCCAGGCTGTATCTGCACCATGCCCAGGCTGTATCTGTACCATGCACATGATGATTCTGGTCTCCTGCTTATCCATACACATTATAAAAATAAAAAGTATTAAAAAAATCTTCACAACTGAAATCTCTGACCATGACCTTTTGAACTCCTAACTCCCAGGGACACTGGAACATCGTTTATATAAGTTGAGAAGAATTAAAATAGTTTGTTTTTATTATTATTTTTTATATAAATTAAACTTTAGTGTACTTTCACAGATTAGAAGATCTTCGCATATTTTGAAAAAAAAGACCATATCATTTGCACGCAATGAAAATAAATATTACTATCTTTCCATTGTCTCGATATTGTAATTGCAACATATATAGTTTATTGGCAGCAAAGTGACTCACGCTTTACAATTGACGTTGAAACAAAATAGTAGAATAAATACGATGAATGCATCCTAAATTAGCGTTTGGCATAAAATAGCAGAGTTATATTACCAACCGTGCAGATAATGACATGATTTAAAGTTCACTAATCTGTAAGGCAGATATTTTGGGATATATTTTCTTCTTTTTTTTTTTGTCTTGACATGCAGCTACACACACTGAAACCGCTTTACTGTGTTTACATTTTATGTAGTTTTACCACCTGATTGAACAAAACCACTATTAGTTAGACACTAGGCAAGTATATTTAATTTTTTTACATTCTCACTTTCCCTCGAATACTTTATCACGTTCCATGGGCTTGCAGGTAAAAACAAGAGCACCGAGAAAGGCACAGTATACACCCGCCCCGTGTTTAATAATCCTCTTTGTAGGCACTGGTAGAGTATGGTTGACTTTGGAGATTATTGACCAATAAGTCTCACTGACCTCAATCTTTCGTCATGGTATGAGGTCTTGAACTAAACTTGATGTGCAGAAAGCATAATTTTCTTTTTAGATTAAACATGACCGTGACATCTGATCTTTAGACCCCAAAAGTTCTTCATTACACTACGTACAAGCTAATCACAAAGTTTGCTCAAGGAAGTTACTCTAAAAAGAAGGTTATTCTGCAAAACCCATTTTTCTATGAGCTATATTGATCTTAACCTTTGTCCTTTTGACTCCAAAATCTATAGGCCTCTTCCATATCTTTAATACAAGCCCTCCACAAACCTTGGTGTAGAACAAAAGTTATTATATAAAATCCACTTTTCATCTTTCATTTACAATGATCTTAACCTTGGACCATTAACCCCGAAATCAATAGGGTTTTTTCTTTCCCAACATGTAAGTCATCCACAAACTTTAGTGAAAGTACGAGGTCGATAACTTAATTTTTTGTGCGGAAAAAATGTTCTTTTAGTCACCTTGGCGTCGTCATTTTACCTTTTGACCCAGATATCGATTGACTTCTTCTTTACCCCAAGTGCAGGCCGCCCACAGTGTTTGATTCAAGTCAGTGATGTATAACGAATGTTATTGTGCAGAAACCATGTTTATTCTTTCAGTCATCTTGACCTTGGCATTTTCACTTTTGACCTCAAAATCTATTGACTTATTCCTTACTCTAAGTGTAAACCATCTGCAAAGATTGGTAACTGTAGATGGTGAGGAATTTGAATAATTGTGCTGAAACCATTTTTCTTTTTTCAGTAATAGTGACCTTAACCTATGATCTTTTGACTATAAGATTGATGGGGTTCTTACTTACCCCAAGTGCAAGCTATGCACAAACTTTGACTACTGTAGATAGTGGACAACTCGAGTTATTGTACGGAAACAAAATTAGTAACTGACAGACGGATGGACAGACGGACGGACAATATCAAAACATAATACGCACCACCTAATGGCGGGAGTATAAAAAGGCATAAATATAACGATCGGAAAGACAAAAGTGTGAAAGGTTCTGGTTTCGGACAAATTTGTTCTCATTCTTTAAGGACCTACATCAGATTCTGTCTTCCGCTATAACTGAAAAGAAGTTTTAAAAATACAAATCAATTTGTTGTAGTTTTGTATTTCAAGATTTTTGTTTTACCATTTAGGCGCTCTTTGAGACACATTTTCACAGGTTTGTTAACAAATGCCCTTCTCAGAACATAGATGTGTGGTGGTTAAATAGTAGCCTATATTTCACTGCTGTTGATGAGGGTTTCGTGTAAACTAACTGCAATATAAAACATCTGTTTTTTTTATTTTTTCCATGTAGAATATCTTACGAGAGATGAGAGTTTCGTATTCTTCCCATCGATCATGATTTAAAGATGTGTAGTGTGCTATATATAAGATGTGTAGTGTGATAAATATAAGATGTGTAGTGTGCTAGATATAATATGTGTAGTGTGCTAGATATAAGACGTGTAGTGAATAAGATATATCGACCGATGTATAGGCAGTCAGACCATTCAACGGGTAGACAGACAGACAGACAAATAGATATTAATTAGATGCATATATTTTTTACATTTTGTAACTTCAAGCTCAATGAGTGATATTTTGAATTATAAGTTCATTAAACGTATACTATCGTATCGTAAAATGGATATATACATACAAAAAGAAAAAGGTTTTAATATAATATACATACAAGACTCGACGTTTGTCACTTTCAACCACGATTCGTCTGCCTCTTTAAGTAACGATAAAAACCAAAAAACCCCACCCCAAACAAGGCAGACTGCTAGGCTTGTTCGTGACATCAAGTTCTTGAAGAGAGCGGGTTGTGCCTCATTTTGACGTCATAATGGGTGTAAGAAAATCTTTTATGCATGGAATTTCGAACCTTTTG
Organism: Margaritifera margaritifera; assembly: GCA_029931535.1. NCBI lineage: Eukaryota > Metazoa > Mollusca > Bivalvia > Unionida > Margaritiferidae > Margaritifera > Margaritifera margaritifera. The sequence goes on from JAQPZY010001200.1 coordinate 48,791, forward strand.
AGCCAAAGAGTCACCGTGCACGAGGCGCCTTTACGTCTTGTGTCATTAGTAATAATCATTTGAATGCCTCTCTTTTGACCTACGGACAAAAACATATCGAGGTAAATATACATACAATATACAGCTACTTAAAAGTACACGATTAAAGATTTAACGAATTAAAATATTTAAATTATTCCGAGAAAGGGAGAAGGAAGAAAGAGTGACAAGAATAACTCCTTTATTTGTCTTTATAAGACCTTTATTGAAGGTAACATTGAACAGGCCGGTTTTGCATGTTATAATAGTTTTACCACATGTTTTAGCTATGTCAATATCACATATAAAACACAACTGACAAGAAAAAAATGAAAACAACGAATCCCTACCCATGCAAATCATCTACCTAGAACCTAAAAACACATCTTTCAACCTATTTAGCTGGCTAGCTAGCTTTGTACCTATTTGCCTACCGTTTTCGACAGCTACTTCGCGGTTATCGTTTTTTAATTAATAAATATGTTTTTATGGAATGTCAACGGCAGTGACCTACATTTTGGGATAGTGGTCTTCTGACAAAAAGAATATCTGTATTTGAAAGAAACTGACAAGATGTCAATCGGATGACTTTATCATCATCTTCTAATTATGAAGAATGGTCAAGTGACGCCTCTATCTCTCCCCGTGTATGCCTGCCCCCCCCCCCTCTCTCTCTCTCCAGATGTTCCAGAAATAAAGGCCATTTTTATGGCATTAAATATCAATTAGGTTTGACAACTCCTTATCTGCTTCATCTTTACAAAGCTACCGCCTCCTTTTTGCGGTAAAATACAATGACGTCAATCGCGATGTAATCGAACGGTTTTATAGGAGTGGGCGGTAATATAGTGTGTCTTATCTTAAAAATCGTGTTGTATCAGCTCATATTCACATATCTCGCACCTTCTACTGATCATAGCCATAGATTCATTTTGCAGATTTATACCGAGTTACACTCAACTACAATTGTTTCTGGGTTTGGTTTCTTGCGAGTTTTACAAGGCCTGAAATAGCAACGAGACGGGTAGAAAATGTTGTTTATTCCTAATTCAAGTATCATTTGTAAATTAAGTATAGTTTTAAATCAAATGAAACCAAATGCAACTGAAAGTTATCGCGACAGCTTTAAGCCTACATAGTCAATGTCTGTCAAGAGGAAAAATGTTGCAGTAACTATGTAAGACTAAGTGATAAATAGATCGATTCTTTTAAATTGGGAAAAGCAGGCACATACCAAATTGCACAAGCAATAGAGACGCGTGCCTATGTATGAAATCTGCATGACTTTCTTTTCCATCAATGTGATAAGTATTTAAGGAGCTCGACGTTCAGAGGGACGTAATCCAATTTATCATAAGACGTCATGGCGTCGTGTAAGGCAAAGGTGTAATTCCTGAGGCATCCGAATGTTACACTTGTTTATATGCAATGTTTATATGCAATTGTATTGAATAAATGGTATGTTTCGTCATTTGATAAAAAAGAATCTTTCATTTGTACCCATTTCACACGAAATGTATTAAACTCGTTTGATAATTTCAATCTTTTCATCGTCAAGGCTCGCAAAATATACAAATTATTAAATTCATTTAATAAATTCCATTTAAAACGAGCAATCGTGTAAGATCCATTACTGGCTTGTCACATGACGTCATGAAAAAGAAGGATTCAGAACATTGGCGTCTCTTTCCGACGCGAAATAACTTCGAAAAGAGGCTTTTTTTTTTTTTTTTTTTTTTTCCTTAGCATTGATTACTCGGCTCTCTTCGGTTTTCATCGCTATGCAATAGAAAGTCATTCCAGGGCCTAGGGGAAAAAAAACAAAACAACTCTACCCCCACCGAACTGAAATGAAAATGAGGCGCCCGAAATTTTGGGACGCTTGGCGGCGCTGTGAGCGTTGACCAAGATTAAATAAAATTAATAACTAAAACAAAGCAAGCAAAGTCATATATTTATGGTGAAGAAAAGTTAAATTTACATCCGTCACGAAGAATGTTGTATAAACAATTTAGCTGAATAAAAGCATAGCGTTTTTTTTATTTTGTTTATTTTTTTTACACCATGCATCTTATGACGTCAAAATCTCCATGATGTCAACACTTTCTCAAGTGACGAAATAAAAAGTATTCGCTTGATGTAAACAAACTGCAAAGGGACGTAGTTTTTGCTGTTTTTTCTTCAGACTGATATTTGCAAATTTTTATGCTGATAGAGTCCGGGCTGGCCGAGATTATTTTCTTCTTGCATGCGACTAAAAGGGCCGAGGACCTTCCGTGTGCGTTGTGACGTTACTTCGAACTTTTTTGATGTTTTTATGTTAATTTATCACATGACTACTCTGTTATTTAGGTTAATATATTCCAAAATCATAATTCTTCCATATGTAACACGTATAAAATTACTTCATGACGTTATGTACTGCAAAGACGTAACAATCGAGGCATCCAAACGTATTTCAAAGTAATTTTACAACACAGTTCTGCAGTTTTGTCGAATAAAACAGGTGTTTCTTTCATGTGATAAATATAATTGAACATTTGTGTTCATTTTAAATAAAATTTCTGAAACTAGTCATATAATGTAAATTTTGTGCTCGCCAAGGCTCACAAAAGACAATATTGTGAGTCATTTTACAGCTTTCGTTTCAAATAGCACTCATGTAATATCCCCAATGTGTAAAATATAGAGTATGACGTCATCATAGGTAATTGCTTCATATTTGTATGACACAGTTGGTAAGCCTGTAACATTAATAATGCCAGAATAATTTTCAAGCTATGCAAGTTTCGACAGATTTATTGAAAAAACCTATGTGTTTCGTCATGTGATAAAGAATTTATAATTTTTGCTCAATCTTATGCTCGGCGAGGCTAGAGCTCCCCTCCGCCCTCTCATTTAATTCGTTTTCTTAAATTTCTTATCAAATTAACACTTTGTACACTGCAAGATCCTCTAAGTAAGCCTAGAAAGAGATAAAAGTGATGAGTTTTGTTTGGTATTCACAAAACAATGACAGATTTTATTGAATGCATATAAATTAATAAAAGTTTAAAACTTATGTGCATACTATATTTTGGGAAAAAACGTTTATAAATAACACTCCACTTTAAAATATATTAAAGTTAATTTAACAGAAAAAAAGAGTGGCCACCCCCATATTAACGAAAACAATTAAATTATTTCTGAATTTTTCCGTCAGGCTGACTTTCGGGCTCTAAATCATTTTTCGGGACGCATTTGAACTTAGAAAACCATGTTTGATCCCTTGGCGATGATGATGATGATGATGAAGAAGAAGAAGAAGAAGAAGAAGAAGAAGAAGAAGAAGAAGAAGAAGAAGATGATGATGATGATGATGATTAATTATTATTATTATTATTATTATTATTATTATTACCTTGGATTATCCTAGTCTCTCTGTCTGCATGCCACGGACCATTGATTACATTTTGAGAGAAGTTGGGGAAGAAGCCAAAACCGTTTTCGGCTGGCGTCAGAAAGGATAATCATTTCTGTTCCGTGCTAACATTGCTACCTTTCAAAACATACAGCAGTAAACACGAGATATTTGCATTGGACGCAAGAAAAATCTTCTGTTAATAACATAAGGATTCTGCAGTGAGTTGTAATTTATTCTGTGTATGAAAGACCTCACATTTAATTGAAGCTTGAGAACTCATATTAGTATTAAAGAAAGATCATCAAAACCAATGTTGCTTATTTTTCTTATTCCATTAATAATAATTAAAACAAAATCGGATGTACTTATGCAATTTTGTGAGGTTAGCCGTACATAAACATCGGCATTGAGCGTGTTCCACACACACACACACACACACACACACACACACACATATATATATATATATATATATATATATATATATATATATATATATATATGTGTGTGTGTGTGTATTAAAAACTTCTTATGTATGTGCCTGGTACATAATTTATGTACATGTTTAATTACTGATTATGCAAGATTAACTATCATACATGTTTGATGTGTGCAAACGATTTCTGAGGCACACGGGTAAGACTCGTAACCCTCGGGCTCAAACACTTCCCTTGTACCCCAGTATTTATTATGATGACGTCATTTAAGAACACAATTTGATAAAACTGAACATTAGATAAATAAAATGAACTCTTTTGAATGTCGGCCAAACTTAGGCGTAATGATCGTAATCTAATGTTTATGAAATTGCAATATATACTCGCTTATAAGTAAAGTCCAACTGCAAACAGCACAGACCCAGATCTGCCGTCGCATAATGCGCTGGCAGATCTGGGTCTATGCAGTTTGTTAGTAGTAATCAGTAGAACAAATAACACAGACCTGGATCTGCCGGCGCATGATGCAACGGCAGATCAAGGTCTATGTTGTTTGCAGTTGGACTCGACTTACAAGAGGGTACAAACAGTACGTTTGTTAGAAAATGGCTTGTTTGAAATTTAAAATAATAACAACATTAATATTGTATTGTCTAACTTTGTTAGCTCAGTGTTATGGAGTGTAAGAAATTATACGGAATTTTAAAACTTGCTTGTTGAATCATCCACAGTGGGATTGACATAATGAAAAGGTACGACGTGAATATATCAGACACGTTTTAAAATGTACAGAGGATTTACATAGGTGCTGATTTCAAAAGAATTGTATGAAACGAGTTTAATAATTTCTGTATTTTTTTGCGAGCCTTGGCAAGCAAAAGTTTGAAATTATTTCTCGAGTGTTTTTTTTTTTTAAATAAATAAATTATTTCAATAGAAATAAGCACAAATGTAAGATTGTATTTATCACTTAAAGAAAAATACTGATTTTATTTGACGAAACCGCAAAGTAGTACAGCGCAGCGACTTTGAAACACCTTATGATGCATTGGTAAAGATGCCTTTTCCTAACAATACGTCATTTGTGACATCACGAGGCCTTGTTAGAACTTAATACTGGACTTAAATTTGAGACAATAATCGAGTGATCTAATTGACTGAAATGTAAGTCTTACTTATAAGTGACCAGTCAAACCTGTCGAGTTCAAACTCAAATTATTAGATTTGTGTTGATGAAATTAGGGCACGGTGTTATTATATCGGCCTGTTAAATATGGAAACAAGAGTACCTGAAATAGTACATTATACGTCCGCTATATGGTAAATGTATTGTTATACTTCTTTCATTTAAAACCCTCTTTAGTTGGTCAGAAGCTCAGGTACTAAAAGACGTAGTACATATTTATCTGTAATAATATGCCACTATCGCTTAGCCTTGCAGTACTAAATGAACCAAGTATTTAGCTGGTCGATGACGTCAGCGGGTTTGACAGTTACGTCATATCATGTGCTAGGATTATGAGTGTTATCGCGTTATCGTGAAGGTTTGCATTTTCCCTCGGTGGTGTGTGATTTTGAGTCTCGTGATTTAAATCGTTATTTTTGCTGATATCATTTGTCTTTTTTAGCCTCTGTGACCTTGACCTTTGACCTATTGACGCCAAAATCACTGGTCTTGTCTCAAATGCAAGCTATCCACAAAGTCTGGTAATGGTTCGTGGCATAGGACTTGAGTTATTTTGTGGAAACCTTTTTCTTTCTTAGAGACCCTCTGATCATGACCTTTGATCTTTTAACCACCAACTCAAAGGTATCTTCCTGGTCTCAGATGCAAGTCATGTACAACGTTAAGTCAAGGCATGAGGTATAAAACTTAAGTAGTTTTTCCTCCAGTCTGAGACCTTGATCGCTTGACCCCCAAACAAATAGTTGTCTTCCAAAATTCCAATTCAAGTCATCCTTGTGGTCAAATATGGTCAAAATATGATAATGAACCCAATAAGTCGTAAGGAAACAATTTTTCTTCTTAGAATCAATGTGACCTGATCGTCGACCTTTTGACCCCAAAATTAAAAGATGTCTTTCTCATCTTAAATGCAAACCATTTACTAAGTTTAGTCAAGGTATCTGGCGCACAAGTAAAATTTTGTATGTGTAAACAGTTTTCCTTCTATCAGTTCCTGTGATCACAAAGTCGACAAGTTTCTTACTTACCCCAAATACAAGCTACTTACAAAGTTTGGTAACGGTAGATGGACGAGAACTCAAGTTATTGCGCAGGAAATAGATAGGAAATAGAAGCACGGAGGAACATCATAACATGAAACGCTCCGCCTGTGGCGGGCATATACAAAGTATATGGGTATATTAAATATAATTATCACATAGTAACATTGTAATAAATACATGTCAGTTTAATCAAAAGCCTAATTCTGTTATTTGAGTTTAATTCCATCTGATATATGTCTTGGCGGTACTTTACTCCTGTCGCTCAAAAGATGAGGGTTTATAGGCAGTACCCTCTGTATTTATTTTAAAAATGTATGGAACTCTTGGAATAATTTAAATCTTGTTTTCGCCAAGGCTCGCTAAAGATAGAAATGATAAAACTTGTATATATTTCATTTAGGCGAGCACAAGACTGAATTTATTCCAAAAGTTTCATAATATTCATTATATGAGCACACATTTAAGATTTTCCATATCCATAACGTTCTAGTAACAGTCTGGTTCCATAATGATCATATCACTATCGTTACAAAAATAATAGACAAATAAACGTTCCAAGCGGGAAGCCGATCCACTTGCCAGAATCATATTAAAACAAATTTCTAGTGGCGTCGGAAAAAATTGTATAGGAGAACAGGTTCGGTTTTCGAGCCAAGGTGGGGGATAAAATTGATAGTTTTATCATGTTAACAGTTAATATTGAGAATCATGGCTCCAATTTAGTTTCAGTTAGTAAGCGCAAGTGGCAGGATTCCATTGTGTATCTAACACGTAGATAAGATGAAGCGAAAGGCGAATCATGCTTTAACATGTTGTATTAGAAACAAAGTAGGAAGTAAGATTTCACAATTACTAATTGTCGTACATAATAGCTGTTTATGAGTAATGTCTACCTAGCGTTTGGGGCACGAAAATCTTCAGCGTCGAAATATATCCTCCCACCCCCTATAAAGACAGAATTTTTCACCTGCTAGTATAGGACATATGAATAGGAAGGGAAAATAGTATAGGACATATGAATATGAAGGGAAAATAGATAATGGAAAGCAAGAGACTCAAGCAGGCATGAGATGGCTCACCTAGATGACATGTGTCGCCTTTTAGTCATGTGCAATTGGAGTTAGCATACTTAATATGGGTTAATATAATGGTTTCTGTCAAAGTTTGTCCATTTCCTTTTTTTCTAATAAAGAAAAAGTCGCCAAAAGGTTTTTCTATTTTTAGAAACGGTTGCCATATATAAATACAGGTCATCATTTGCATAAACTTGAAGGACCTTGATGCTTAGATTCTTTCTAACAATTTTATCGAATTTTCTTGAGCTGTTTTTAAGAAGTCATTTAGAGTCTATTCAATTTGTGCAAAGATCTTGACATAATTCAACTAATTTCTATATCAAGATCCCGCAAACTAGAGACGTAAAACCTATCCAGTTTTCGGACAATTAGAAAAGAGTCAAATTCCAAGTTTTTGTGCCGGTGCTAAAAGACAAATTTATGCACAGTAATGTTAATATTTGCCCTTTCGACCACCTAATGAATAGACAATTATTTGTTCCAGCAAGATTCACCTCACCCCCTCTAATAAAGAATGTCATCTTTTGGGTCAACCTTCCATATAATTTTTATTAACGGGAATAATAAATATTTTTTTTTCTCATCTTCAGTATTGGTTGCAGAAATACAAGGGATTTTTCAGCTCTTTTTACAAATTATGATCATTTAGCTTTTTTCTTTTTTTTATCGGAATGCATACAATTTGATTTGGAAGAATAACGAATATGATTGGGGACGATGATTTCAAAAGACGGTAACTACGAAAAGCTTATGACATCATATGACAACAAAACCACCAATGGCGTTAACACAAAGGTAAATCAATGAACCATGAGATACATGTCAATGTGATCTAGTTTTCACTGATGATACTTCTCCTCGTAACATATTTGCATACCAAGTCATGTGATTCTACAAACAGCAGTGTCTGATAAACGACTTAAATACAAATCCTCACCTCAGTGTTGACGCCAAACGGACATAGATCAATCCATAAAACGGAATTGCTTTGAAATCCAACCAAAATTAAAGAGAACTTGTTATACTTAAGCCAGCCTAACGTTATGTTGGACTGCTAATAACTGGTAGATGGGAAACCAAAATGGAAGTTTTGAATATAGTAACCAGGACTTTTGACTGTTTTACCTTGAATCGGTTGGGAGCTCCATCTCTCTCTACCTAGCGATAAATATCTGAATACAGACTGAAGGCTGAATGGAACGTGAGCTACTGTACGAAAACCATTCATCTACAGACAGACATTTGAACAGATTGAAATGGCTATAGCCATACCTCACCCATCCTGATCCCGAACACTCGGAATCTTTTGATTAGCGAGATAAATCAGGCCAAACTTAACACCTGATGCAGGTAAGAACGACATGAAAAAGTAAATAGAAATTGTCAGGAAAAAGTTAAAACTGGAAGAATATATGCTAAGTCTGAGTGATTTGAATTTGCAAGCATTATTTCTTAGCATTATTAAACTGAAACAAAACCAACAACTTCGGCTAAATGAAACCTGGGAGAGAGAGAGAGAGAGAGAGAGAGAGAGAGAGAGAGAGAGAGAGAGAGAGAGAGAGAGAGAGAGAGAGAGAGAGAAATAACAAAAAATAAATTAACATAGTTTAATGATAATAGAATGGTATAGTGGAATGCATGTACTAGACATACCTACTCATATTACACACATGGTACAGAGTAAAGTTAAGTTATTGTCTTTTTAACGAAAAACAATACATATATTGCATATTTATTGGTATATTTAAGAAGTAAAATAAATTCTCAGTGGTTTAGATAACACTTATGATCATTATTATACTTAAGAGTCATGAGTTCTCAATGTTGGCACTAGTTTCGCATGACTGACTCCGGAAATTATTGACAAACAGGTTTTAATGACCTAGACCTTTGGTCAAGGTATGCAGTATTGAACTAAACTTACTGTGCAGAAACCATTATTTTCTTATTAGACTTACTATAACCGTGATCTCTGACCTTTAAATCCAGAATCTTTAAGCTTGTTTATTACCTTATGCGCAAGCCATCCAAAACGTTTGGTCAAGGAACTTACTCCAGAAGAAAAGTTATTCTGCAAAACCTATTTTTCTTTTAGCAACAATGACATTGGCCTTTAAATGCAAGACCTGCACAAACTTTGGTCAAGGTAAGTGGTCTTGAACAAATTTTTTTAATGCAAAAACCTTTTCTTCTTTTTTTCAGTCACAGTTACCATGACCTTTTGACCAATAGGCTTCTTTCTTACCCAACATGCAAGTCATCCACAAATGTTGGTGAAAAAAGATTTTCAAGAACTGAAATTTGTGTGCAAAAACCACGTTTCTTTTGTCAGTCACGATGACCTTGACCTTTGACCCCAAATTGATAGACTTCTTCTGTACCCCAAATGCAATCCATTCACGCAGTTTGGTCCAGATATGTGATGTAGAACTAATGCTATGGCGGAGAAGCCCATTTTCTTCTTTCAGTCAGTGACCTTGCGATGGCTTGCACTTTTTCCTTACTCCAAGTGCAAGCCATCCACAAGATTGGTCCATGTTTATAATGTAGAACTAATGTTACTGTGTAGAAACAATTTGTCTTTTTTCAATCAGTGACCTTGATCTTAGACTTTTTTAATAACCCAAAATAGATATGCTTCTTCCTAACCCCAAATGTAAGACATCTACAAAGTTTGGTCCAGTTATGTGACATAGAACTAATGTCATTGTGCGAAACCATTCTTCTTTCAGTCTGTGACCTTGACCTTTGATCTTGAAATCAACCGGCTTTTTCTTACCCCAAGTGCAAGCCATCCACAAAGTTTGGTAAATGCAGATTGTGCAGAACTTTAGTTATTATGCGGAAATGAAATTGGTAACAGATGGGCAGACAGATGGATGAACAATATCATAGCATAATACATTCAGCCTTATGACAGTCGTATAAAAGCATGAGATTCTCTTTTTGTCACCACCATATATATTTATTTAGAAAGAAAAATTTGTTAACACTGAGCTTAATCTAGGTTATGGATGGATGTATACATGTATACACAGAAATTCACATGGACATCAATGTGATTGTTATACCAAGCTTCCACTAAAGTGGGCCTAACAAAAAACAGCCTTGAAGGTACTGTATTGTGTAAGTCAGTGGTTCCCAAACCACAGGTCGTGACCCAAATGAGGGTCACAAGGAACCTCACGACCCTATACTGGTACTGCATTTTGGGTTGCAAAAGATGGTATTTATGGTCACGATCAAAAAAGTTTGGGAACCACTGGTGCAAGTAAAGAATGTTTTTAACTTGACCTTGTTTCTGTTGCTTACACTTCCACACACTTCCACCAAAGTGGGTTCAACAACAAACAGTCTTGAAATTACTGTATTGTGTAAGTAAAGAATGTGTTTTTAACTTGCCCTTGTTTCTCTGACTTACACTCATACAAGATTTTCATTTTATACAAGAAATATAAAAAAACTCCAAACGCTTTTTCTAAAAAAGGAACCAAGTTGCACTTTTAGTTGCCCAATATGCAGGTAGGTGCATATATACACCAAAAATAGGCATATCTCATTTACAAAAGGAATAGTATAAGCTACAAAGAAAGTAAGAAATTTAGTAAAATATATTAAAGACATGCATCTGATTAGGGACACTTGCATACCAATCAATTAAACAATACAAGAAATGTACATGTATTTGAGAGCGGACAGTAAACAAAATGTACATGTGGAATTCAGTAAAATGATCTGAGAATGAAAATTATTTTATATCTGAAAATTAAGAGACTGATTGTCACAAAAAAACCAAATAACTAAATAAAATACAAGTACATGGATAAAGTGAAATGTAAATGATGAAAATGTCCATTGATAAGATTTTTGACTATTTGTGAAAAACCAAGTTTTAAAGTTTCTCTAGTTTTTATTTAATTCAAGAACCCAAATTGAGTGTGCAACTGATGATATTCAATGCTGGAAGTAAAAAAGATTTTGTCTATGGGAGATAATTATGCCTTGCCTGCAGTATATGGCCTACAGTTAAATAAAAAACTTTAAGTGCATGTTAAAATATAGTTGCATGTAATGGATTTTTGTAGGATTATTAAAAATAAAACTTGGTAACTGGCCTCATCATTATGGGAATACTTAGTATTTCTAATTGAAATTGAGTCTGCTGATATTCAGCTGGGGCCTATTTTTGGCTCCAGAGGAACCCCTAAAATTTCTTTGTGCCATTTATGATGATGGTTCTCACAACACAAGATGGCAACAGAGTTTGATTAGTTTGTGAACTATATTTAACAGCATGAAACATTCAGACAAATGATAGCCCATTCTGAGTGAAAATATTGTTTAAGAAATTTTGTTACCCTGATCGAGCAATTTTTTTACCCTGATCAAGCAATTTTGTTACCCTCATTGAACAATTTTGTTACCCTGATTGAGCAATGGTATTTTCACCCTAAGTGGATTATCTGTACCTCAAGGGTTTATTTTGTTAAAAATAACAATTTGCTCAAAATTGATTCTTTGTATTTCTTACTGCTATTCACTTATATACAGGAACTGTCTTCTGAATCCAGTGTACCAATTATCTGGTAGCACTTTTTTCTCCCATTATCTATTTCCACAACTCCTATACTAATTTGTTACCATGGGGTACTGTTCTTCTATCCAGCTCACATGTAACTCAATTTGCTGCTCTAATATTATGTTCATAAATGTATACACATTTGAGAATAGTCAAACTACATGTAAATGTTATCTGAGGTTTGTGGTTTGTGGGCTTAAAGTAATTTTTCAGCACATGATAGGCTTTATGTGGTATATTTGGTGGAGGAAGAATGAGGGAAGATCCTGGAAACAACCACCAACCCACAGGAAACTTTCTCACATACTCACATTGGCCGAGCCAAAACTCGAATCCATGCAAACAGAGGTGAAATGTGAGTGATCTGCAAAGGCGAGCACCTTTGATTACTCGGCCACCCAGGGTCCCAAATGTTATGTGACCATGGGCTCATGATCACTCAAGGTAGTGTTTAAACTGACTGGTAGTGACAGGAAGGCTAGATTCCATATCATACAAATGAGCTGTTAGTGGTTAAGCAGGCGGAGCTTTGTTACCTACCCATATAAGACAAGATTTTGAAAAATCTAACACCTATTGACTGATCCCAAGATGCATGGAGCTGCAGTATGTTTAGCGCCCCTCTCCCTCCAGCCAATAAAGCCAACAGGCAATTTATTGCATGTCAAATGTCATTTGTCAATCACAGTGTTAGATAGCAACCTAGACCAACCAGCCAATCAGATCCTGAAAAAGATTTACTTTCCTGGATGGCAGCTAAATTGAGACTGTCCCTAGGTAAATTCTTCCCCTTTTTATAGCACAGTCTTTTCATTTAATTAGATTAATTGTATTGCTGAAATTGCCACTTTGAAATGAGCATTATCTTGATGAAATATTAGATATGTTTAATTATAAGCATTTTTGTCATCATTTGATGACTCATTGCTTGAATGTTCTGCATCTCTACTGATCAATGTGTAAGTAAGAAAGTACATATACTATGTAATCCTCAAGTTTTTTTATATTATTGGCTTCATGTACCAAGTAAAATTCATCTGTACAATGTTTCCAAAGTTATAATCCCTTGTTTTCAATAAGATCTAATTTGCTGAACTTTTCACTGCAAAATGGATAAAAATAATTCTTGGGTTTGGGACCAAGTACATATATATAGTTTTTGCTTTGTTTTGAAATTCACCTTGAAATACTTGACTACATCTGTCCAAAAACTGGCCAAATCATACAAGGCTAATATTCAGAGAGAGAAAACTTTGTCTAGGGACCTTGGATTGGCAAAAACAATAAATGAATTACATGGCAACTATGAAAAAGACAGCATACATTTCTCTAAGATGCATCTACAAGCAAATAAACAATTTGAACAAATTAAATAAAATGTAAGAAGTTTATATTGTCAGCATATTACTTTACATGTAGTATAAACATTAAATAATTTCAACAAAATGAAATTTCTCATGCATAAAAATATATGTACTAAATATATTTATATGAAACTGTACTACCATATACAGATAATAAATTAAATATAATGATAATCTACATCATTTGTATAAACATCTCATGTATATACATGTATTTTGTCAGATCTGCCATAAATAGACCTTCCAACCATTTCAGTTTACAGCTTTTGCACAACACAGCCTTGCATACCATGCATTTTAATACCATAGGTTTTTTTGGAATAACCATGCCTGAAACTGTAGAATCTTCGATGTAAAAGTAACCAAAATTTGGTAGTTGTATTGAAAGCAATTTAGAATAATGAAGCTAAAGTATATAAAAACATTTTGTTGACATTTATACTAGTCCTTTGTTTGCTAAGGCAAAGAGAGAAAGAAAGGAGAGAAAGTGAGAAAAGTAATGAGAAAAAGAGAAGAGAAAGAGAGAAAAGTAAAGAGAAAGAGAGAAGAGAGAAAAGTAACTGGCAGTATCACAGCCCAGCTGTAACACAATTTGGCTTGGAGGAAAGCCTTAAAAAAAAAGGACCAATATTTTGTTAAAAGCTTTAATTTAAAACTATATTTATTAATGAGTCAGAAAATGTTCCATTATATTTGATGAAATTGTGGTACTAAAATGGTCTATTCAAATTCAATCACATCAACCAATTGATGAACGGCCAAGGTCAACCTATCTACCTCAAGCTGTCTGTTTAACATTCCTTATTCAAAATTCCAATGAACTGCTATAAACCAATCTCATTTAGGTTTATGCATGAATTACATATTTAAACTTGGAGTATTAACCCTGTCTCAAATGCAAATTTCGAGTGGTTCAGAGTGGTGGTGGTGTTTTGACGAAACCTCCTTTTCCAGTAAAAGTATTATACTTTTCAATGTTAAAAACAGATAAATGTGGCATTTTAGGGAAAACAAACTGCCCCATTTAAACTCAAACCCCTTAGAAAAAAGTCCCAAATCTGCTTGTGTTTTACTCTAAGAACATGTTTCACCAGTCATAAGACAACTGGATAGTTTTCACTCTTTAAAAATTAAAAAAAGTTCTAAGTTACAATTTCACCATCTGTCATAAATTTTTTTGTAAAATGTTCAGTTTCACTATCAAACAAAAATTTATGTCTAATAATATGGTAAAAATATTTTTGAAAAAATTGTTCTTGTACAGAATTTTTTTTAATGAGCAGGCATGGTTAACCTGACTGGGGATTTGTTGATTACCTAGTACATCCTAGGGTATCTTTGGTCAAAACTGTCACATGAAGTTTAGTGTTAACAGATTCTCATTGTTTTCACTAAATTCAAATCCAACTATTCTTTTTACAGTGTAGACAAAACTGTTGCTATCAAAATGAAAATAATAGAATATTACATACATGTTAAAAAAATAATGAAATATGGCACAAACAAAAAATGATATAAGTAAATTATTTTCCAATACAGTTCCCATGCACTATCTGATTGGTAGAAAATAAAAAATAAAAAAATAAAATTGCAAAATTGGCATCAAAATAACATTACAGGCAATGCTGACTCTGTTGTGATCCCTGATTCTTCAAAACTGGTAAAACTGTGCTAAAATGAGGACAGGAATCTTGTTTATTATATACTGCGATTTTGTCGGACAGGCTTAACATGGACATAACTGAACAATATTTTCCTGCATATGTCATTGTTAAGCAGTTGAGTTGTTAATAAGGATGTGCATCATAACACTTTAGTGTCATGCAACTTTTTACATTTATGATGTCATCAAACTTGCCTGATAAATTCGTGCCTGTTTTGAATAAAATTAAGTCTGGATCTGATTTTAGGAATGCGGACTTATTAGTAAGATATCAAAAACAAGTATAAATGGATTTTTATCAAATTGAGTTTGTGGATATATATCTGGAAAATACCTTGAATGATGTCAGTTTAAAAATTGTTGTTTTTTTAAATTAAAGTTAGTGGGTATGCCTTGACAGTATGTGTGATGAGTTCAATGATATTCTATACATGATGTCAGGTTTAAGGTCAAAGGCCACAAGAAAGATTTTTGTACTGGAGGTGACCATTATATACATGATGTTTATATAGGAAATTTGCCAGGGGAGGAATCCGAATGGCCATCGAGACAAGGTGACCATTATATCAAGGTGACTGTTTGTACAGGTTTGACTGTATAATCACTACTACAATAAATGTAAAAACATAGTTTTACGGTATTTGTCAGCAAATTGTATTTCTTATTTCATTTTGTTAAAATATTGTACAGATACTATCACTGGAGATTATGCCATCACATCAATGGTGGCTGTTTTTATGTCTGCCTTGACAAGAATAATGTCACGTTTTTTATGGGGTGAAAGTCACTGTAAAAACTTTGATTCTCAGATTATCATGAGAAATGGTTTTTGATCGTGGAAATTTAGCAGCAGCTTGAAAGTAATCAATTTTCACATCTATTCATGAAATGCATTTGTATTTCATTCCATTTTCATTTATCATTCATTGTTCTCCAATTTGCATATGTACTCTCCATTTTCTTAAAAATGGATAGCGTATATACTCGAATATAAGTTAGGTCCAACTGCAAGCAATACAGACTCTGATCTGCCGGCACATAATGTGCCAGCATATCAGGGTCTATGTTATTTGTTCTACTGAATAATCTTAACAAACTGCATAGACCCAGATCTGCTAGCACATTATGTGACTGCAGATCTGGTCTGTGAAGTTTGCAGTTGGACTTGACTTATAAGTGAGTATATATGGTAACACATTTGTACACTTTCTGCATTCCATTTTTGTTGCACTAGTAGAATTACCCATTTCAGTGTCAGTAATATTACATTATATAGTTTTCACTAAATTCATGTAGTATTTGAGTTGAACAGTGAATAACTGACAAAAAAACAACAAATTACAGAACATGCAATAAGATATATAAAGGAATAATGATATGTGAAAAATTAACTGATCATATAACAATATAATATTTAAATTTTAAAAAATCCAAACATTTAAATAGACCTATTTATAATATCTAAGATAACATATAACAAAAAAAAAACTATCAAAAACTGTGACAACTAAGGAAAACTTAAGTGATTATCAATGCAAAACTATTTTATTAACTAATCAATACTAGGATTGAAGTTATCAATTAATACTCTAAGGAAAGCAAAATTAGATTCCTAAATCATGGTGTACTATTAACATTAATATTAAAGATGCAAAGTTTGTGTTGAAACATTTGAAAGAATGCTCAGTCTACAATCAATTGCTTTATAAATGAACCAAATTACAATACCAATGAACAAATGCAACCTCGTATCATCCTCTGATACCCACACCTGATGAACTCGGACATCTCTACACTCAACACTCCTGGATTTCTTATCTCACATTTCAAAGTGTGGTGAGTTTGCTACAAAAGATTTGACATGTTAATAAATTTTCTATGCCATGTTATGAATATTTATATAAACTGTGTCTTTTGCCAGCTAGTGTTGATCAATTTGAAGATACAAAGTTTGTTAGCCTTTCGTATCCCAGGATGCCTCTGCATACTTTGAGTTTATCATGTGAAGAGAACAGATGAATGTATATGTAATAATTTATTCACACTGGGCATAGATTTACTTTGTCAGAAGATCTTTAAAAGCTGACTAAAAGCCCTTTCACAATGTCCTCCTCATCAAACCAATTACCGTATATACTTGATTATAAGTCCACTTGACTATAAGTCGACCCCCCCCCCCCTTTTTAGGGCTGCAAAAAGTGAATTTCTCTTTGACCCTCCTATAAATTGGGGTGATATTGCAAATGAGATCTGTCTGAAGGGGTGACTTCTTAGTGAGTTAGAAATGCTCTTTGGAAATATAAACAAGCCAGACTGGATAGATAGATAAGAAAAATAAAGACAAAACCAGTGTAAAATACAGTTATATTATTTAGTGAAATATGTCACAAATAATTTGACAACTTACAATTTGTCCATCTTTGTGTAATAAAGTCCATTGAAATCCATAATGTTTGACATTTTAAATCCATTTATATGATAAATCCACAAATTCAATTATAGGTCACATACCGGTATAAAAATAGAAGATCAGAATGATCTGATTCACAATATTCCGTAATATGTTAATTCCACAAGTTGTACAAATAAACAATGAAAGTCAAGTCCACTTTTTTGTGATTCACGGTATCCTATAAATGTCACTATCTAATGTCATCTGGTACAAAGTCCAAGAATTAATCCTCATTGTATAATAAAGTTCTGAAATCCTATTTCATCGCCTAGTCATTGTAAATCGTTGTCGTCTAGTCATTGTAAATCTCGTCCGACTCCGATTCATCGGCTTTACTGTCATATGCGTGTGCTTATGCAGAGACTGAGCTTGGGCTCTGTAAGGAACACTTTGATCATAAAGTCAGAAATATATTAAAGAATGCAACTGAACACATGTCAATTGTGCGGCAAGATCACAGGGAGTTCAAATAACCACCCTGTTTCTTGGCACTGAACAAGTATCAAACTCAAGGCTTGATCAAAGGGCTGTCACATGAGAAAACAAAGAGTGTGGTGCCTTTACAAGCTAAGGGATTAAGGTCAAAGTATATGCACAGGAAGTTGTAGAACTCTACTTGGCACTGAACAAGTATTAGATTTGCAGCTCGATCAAAAGGATTGTCAACTTGAAAACAAAGTGAGTGCCTTTACAAGCCAACGGCTTATTAGCCCATGTGCACTGGCAGATAACTTGGGAAATATCAATTGAGAATTAAATCTGACTTGTGGAAAAGGAAAAAACAAATTAAATCAAAACTTTTATTGCATCAAGCAGTCTTTATACTGCAAACACAAATATTAAAACAAATACAGGTTGTTCGGACTTGCACGAAAATGGAAGCAATATACTTACTAGTAAACACCCACGGTAAACACTGAAGGACACTTCATTTTGCGGTAGGTAGTATTTAATTTACCAGTAATAATGTCAAATTATTAAAATCCAAATAACTGTAGATACATGTTTTGTGTAATGAATACCGTCATGAAATGGATAAACACAGTGCATACCATATATGCATTACTGCATAGGAATAGTGGCACAAAAACGTAAAAATATATGAATTGACAGTGTTTTTATGTACTGCAAACATCTAGAGTTTCCAACATTACCCCTAGATTTATAATTTTTTTAATGTCGCGCTTATAAGATGACCCCTACTCTGCATGAATCGAATTTTAAGTAAAAAACGTTGACTTATAAGCGAGTATATATGGTAAGTGGTTCCTTGCTGTCTAAAAGATAACAAACTACTCTTGAGTGACGTAGGTCTGCACAGACCAAATGACCCTAGGTCAGACTCATTTTGAGCTGCCATTTCAGTCATTTTTGCATTGAACTTTTGGCGAAAAAAAGATGAAAAATAATAACTGCGCTTGAGTTGCTGGTTCAAAGTTTAAAATTGCTTCATTTTCTGTTACTTTTGCATATTCCTTGAAAAAGGAATGAACAACAACAGTAGGCAAATTATTCAAGGATGTTTCACATAACAATTTTGGTGGCAGTGGGATTTTTTAAAGAAATGAGGGAGCGCCACCGGGGAAGCAGTTAAAAAAATTAAAGATCGTAGATATAACATGATTTTGGACCACAAATTACATGCATATGTAAGGATATAATACACTGTTGTACCAACATCTTGACCTAAGAGATTATTTATGAATCCAAATTCTCCCCTATATAAGTAATAGAGAATGACAACTTAAATAAGAGATTAAAAAAAATCATAGAAATAATGTGTCCAGTGGACGCTAATGCCCCAACCAATAAAGCTTTTTCACAAGGAAGTAGACTTGTTTTTCCCCTGTGGAAATTAAGAGAGTAAAGGATAGACTCAACACTGTGGAGCGTGGACACCAATATCACTGACAAAGTTGATGAAATCCATTGGAACAGTAAAGAGTTTACTAGGGAACAGGGAAATAAAAACAATTGTCTGATGGTCAGGAGATTTCTCCCAAAACAATCAGTGAAAATAGTAAAAGGTTGCTTAAGTTAGAGAAATATAAGAGGAAAATTAATCTTCTCTTTCATGGAATCTCTAACAGAGGCAGGATTGAAAATGTGTATTCAGTGTTAAGACCTTTCTCATTGGCACTCTACAAATGGATCCTACATATACATGGAAAACACGTTTTGTTTTTGCTCAAAGACTGGGAAGTGACAGGGGTTGTCCTAACCACTAATCACAAAGTTTGGATTTTGAAGACCAGTTGACAGTGTTCATTACCAATATAACCACTAATTTGCCCTAAGGCTTGAGGATGTTCACAGATCTGTCGTTCATCATGAGAATATCCATGGATCTGTCATCCTCAATGAGGGTATCCACAGATCTGTCATACACCATAAAGGTGTTCACAGATCTGTCAATTATCATGAGGGTGGTCACAGATCTGTCATCAATCATTAAGTTATACATATATCTGTCAGTGTCCATGAGGGTATCCACAGATCTGTCACCACCACAACGGCATCCACAGATCCATCACCCATCTTGAAGGTGTCCACAGATCTATCATCCATGACGAGGGTATCCACAAATGTTATCCATCATGAGGGTATCCACAGATCTGTCAACTGCAATTAGCATATCCACATATCTGTCACCCATCATGAGGATATCTACAGATGTCACCCATATCACAATCATGAAAGTATCTGTGTCTGCCATCCATGATGAGGGTATCCACAGATCTGTCACCCATCACAAGAGTATCCACAGATCTATCACCCATCATGAGGGTATCCACAGATCCATTGCCATCATGACAGAATGTAGGAACAAAATAGCAGCAGAAGAACACAATATGAGACATTCAGAAAGTGAGCCTAAGTTGCAAACTGGAATTAGGGAAAACTGGAATGTCCTTGTTTCTAGAAACCAAGAAATATGGGAGATGGATAGAAAGAAAAACTGTAAAATTGGATTAGAACACTGTATTGAAACAGCCCCTGTATCATATGATTTAGGTTTAACTTTTGTGACTGATTAATAGTGTCTGAGGCATGACATATTTTAGTATGACAAACAACAGACCTAACATGACATAAGAGTCTATTTCTTTTCATCAATCCAACTTTTCTTTTTCCTTTTTTTTTTTGAAGACTAAGAGATGAAATAAACAAAAACGAGTCATGGGGATCAAAATTAATACAATATGTAGATATTCTGTCTTTATTTTATTATTTCATTAATTTTTTTGGTCTCCTTTAATGGCAAGAACTCTAAATATGTTCATTAAGTGAGATTAAGATACAAAGTGCATCAAGACAATTGTTTCACTTTATATCTATAGTTTATAGTCCAACATGTATATTTACAAATACATCACGTAATATCAGTCACTGATTGTCAGTTGCTGCTCTCTGTGTTTTATGACTTTGTTTTCTTTTTATCCGCTTGCTTGACAGGTAGATAACCTGGATGCTTGTCTTTATTTGCATTATTTGATATTTGCATGACAGTATGAGATGAATTAAACATATTAGAACAATAATCACTTTAGTCTGTGCTTTAATTTTTGTACCTTTTTTTTATACTTTTGTCGAGAAAATGTAGGTGAATCCATGCATTTACGGAAAAATATGTCAGTGTGCTTTGTGTCCTATTCAGTTGCCACTTAGCCAGGTAGTGAACTTAAAGTCTATATGTACATGTTTTACAATCATTATTAACAATAATAATGACAAGAGGGTAGCTCAATTAGAATACTAATGTATTTAGTCTTCCTTGAGGTCCTTAACTGATCTATTTGTCTTTGTATCAAAAAGTTCTAGTTAGTTCAGAAACAGAACGATGAAAAATGAAGAGCATTGTTAAAATTAAGTGTCATGCATTAAACTGGAAAACATATCAACCATTTTAAACACATCAAAAAATAATAGATCGTGATATACACCATACATGCACCAAGATGAAGAAATGAAAACAACACAGAAAGCGTCAAAAATAATTCAAAAAGCATGGTTCAAACATGTAAGATATTTTTCTTTAAAACTTCCAACAGATTTTGCTGCTTTAGCATATGCTGGTAAAGAATTCTTATCATTGTTCCAGAATATTTCAAACTTCAACTAAATTGTTCAGTACTGGGTTTTGGAAGTTTCAAGATACTTTGCGAGTTTGATCTTAAATCATCTTAAAGTAAATCATTCTATATCAGCTTAGCAATAAGAGTGAGTACACGTACTCTTAACTATTTACGCTTAAGTTGCCAATTTTGTATTCATAAAAATAAATAATAAATATGTAATGACTGTTTTAAGTAGTTCTTGTTTAATATGGAACAAGTTTATAACTGCATCAATGAAGTCAGTCCATAGTATTGCCCTGCCCCACTGATTTAAGATGGTAACTGTGCCAGTTTTGCGCCCACTATTATACCCCCTCCCTTTTTTTTTTGGTACATGCATCATTTTCTTCAGCCAAATGATTTGGTTGGTTATAGCATGGTTCGGTACATAGCACAATGTCATTTTGTGTACCCCGACCATCGTGCTATAGCGGGGTTTCACTGTGTGTGTATATATATATATATATAATTGCCTATTTGTACCATGCTTTCTCCAAAAAAGAACAATACATCTAAGCAGAATATAGCTTAACTTTTGCTGTAAATTAAACATGAAGGTACATATACATGGGTCTAGATGATGAATGTAGATACCGGTAGTACTTCAGACAGCATGGTTAGATTGCACATGAAATTTAACCAATCTGAGATAAATTCAAATGATCAGATACCTTCTTGTTGATGAAAGATGTTTGTCACCAAAGAAATGAACTTTGCTTCTCCAAGATATACACAAGTGTAAATTTTTTTAACTTCTGATACAGAAACACCTTGAAGCATACCTTTAGGAAAATTGTTTGAAGTTTATTTGTCTCATATATGCATGATTTCTTGAACTTAATAATACATATTTATTGATAATACAAATGAATGAATACCTTAATTCAGTCTATATAAAAATAATATATATTGAGATTTTATTAAGATATATTTGTTGTTGTTATTTTTGTTATGGGTTTAATGCCATTTTTCAGCACATGATAGGCTATACTTGGCGGCCAGTATATTTGGTGGAGGAAGAACGCAGAAAAACCTCGGATAGAACCACCGACCCACGGGAAGCTACTTGCATGCTTCCTCACATACCCACTTTGGCCGAGCCTGAGACTTGAACCCACGCAGACAGAGGTGAGATGTCAGTAATCTGTAAAGACGAGCACCTTAGACCACTCAATCACCTGGGGCCTCTAAGAAATATTTGAATAGTCAAAATTATTAACAGATTTAATCCACTGTAATACAACTGATTTCATAAAACACTCAAAACTCTTTATTTGTTCTCTTCTCCTTTTTTTTTTTTATACAGCTCCTACTATTATACAAGTTATAACAATCTTACTCATATCCATTGTTCACAAGTGCATAGCCATACATTGCCTAGAATCAATATTTCTCATAAGAGTTACCTTATATATATATATATATATAAAATTACTTTACTTAAAGCCAACACCATCATATACAAACATTTCCATTTTTCATCAGCGTTTTTTCAAAGGATGATTCAATGAGAAAATAAAAATCATGGGAGATATCCAGTGATTAGGATTAGAAGTCATTGATACAGTTTATATAATGTAAAAGTTTATTTGTGATTCTTTTTTCTTCTCTCTTCATTTCTTTTCAAATCCTCAGGTATCTTTTTTTTATCTTTTCTCAAGTTCCAATTAATATTTTTTTTCCCACAAAAGAAAATTTTTGCATTTAAAATATTCGAGTTTAAATTATAGATGAAATAACTTTTTCATAATGAATTTCCTGGTTTGGGAACGCTATTAAAAGAAACATGTTTTGAATTATTTAAAACAAAAGAAATGTTCTATTTATTTATTGCAAGACACTCATTTCTTACAAAAAGAAGAAAACATCATTCATACGCAGTGGGTTTCTGAATGGTTTTTCAGCTGTTTTACAAGTCAATCAAGAGGAACAGCTATCCTTTTAAATAATAATTTTGAATATAAAGTTAGAGCTACAAAAAAGAAAATGAGGAAGCGAAGAAACTTATCTTACATATTAACATTCAATACTCACTAAATTACACTTTTTTTAAGCTTTATGGTCCCAACAGGGAAAATCATACTTTTTATCAAAAATTAAGACAAGATATAATTGATTTAACAATGATACTGGGGAAACCTGCTATAATGCGCTTCATTATAACACAAATTTGGATATAACATGGTCATGTCTTGGCTCCCAATTTTTTACCTTATTCCGTGACACAATTTAAAACATCCATCAAGGTAACAAACAGATAAAAATAATTGTAAAGTTTCACAAACCAAAAACTTAAAGATCATAATTAATGTTCTTACACAGCAATGATTAGTTTTTATTGAGCATGGGGCTATTTTCATCCTGACTGTTATAGAATAATAATAATAACAAGAAATATTACTACATGTTTGACTGGTGACTCATACACATAATCATTGAATTTTCAATCATTCTTGCTGTACTTTGAATTTTGTGACTTACAAACAGGCAGATGACATAAGCTCATTTTATTTTTGTGGGTATAAATTTTCATGGTTTTCAGAAAAATAACATTTTAATTAGTACTGTATACAGACTCTTATAAGCTGAGTCCAACTGCAAAAAATGTAGACCCTGATCTGCTGCTGCATAATGCAGATCAGGGTCTATTTTTTGTTTGTTCTACTGATTACTCCTAACAAACTGCATAGACCCAGATCTGATGGTGCATTATGCAATGGCAGATCTCGGTCTATGCAGTATGTAGTTGGACTAAACTTAAAAGCGACAATATATGGTATTTAAATTCATGTAAGGATGATGGGGTCCTGCTGTTTCCACATAAGGAATATTGTTTGTTAGGTCATTAAATTTGTGATTTATTGCAACCATGGAATCCATGATAATTGGTACTCGTCAAAAATTAGTACCACACAAAAATTGGTATCCCACAGAAATTAGTAATCCACAAAAATTAGTACCACAAAAAAATTGGTATCCTTGAAAAATAGTGAATTAAAAGCATGACTAATGTTAAATACTCTAAGCCCCATCTATATTTGTGTCATTTCAATACTGACAGGAATTACAGAAATTTAAAAAACAAAACAAAACAATAATATCATTATACTGTGTCTGTGCTATTTTGAACTTATGATTCATATTAACATTGTCAATATGAGAGTTGGCAAAGCATTATGTAAAATGCGTGCTTTCACCAACCTTGTGCCACTATTACATGATCTGAATAACTTGGGTGTGTACCAAACCCTCTAACTTTTTTTTACTTATAATAGTGTATTGAACCTATTAAAATACACAACAAAAGCATCATTATATTATGCACATTAACTATCTGGGACAGATACTTCATACTGATACGCATACTAAATTCGTTTGGATGCATAAGGTGCAAAACTCTCCAATAGTTGTGATGCAGTCAGTGCACTGACTATGCATATTATGTGTGCATTGCAAAGTGATATTTTATTTTATATTAAAGGCAACAAAGCATATCAATAGATTTAATTACATGTTGTCAATTGATAATTACACTTCATCCTGGTCATTTGCTTTCATCTTCTTACTTTTGTTCAATTTTACCATTGGAATTCCAGCTGCCATTTCAACCAGTGCATCCTGTCGATGCGCTTGAAAGCTGGCTCTCCTTTCTAACACACTGGATGGACTTTCTAGCTCATCTCTTGGTGACTGGTCAGGTCCTTTTTTATGCATAGATTCATCTGAAAAATTAAATTTCACATGTCTGTCATTATTATCTATCCTCTCTCCTGGCGTTAGGAGCAATAAGGGGGTTGCTTCCTTTCGGTCTGATGTCTCATCAATAATTATATCATTGTCATCCATGAGTGACCGTTGCCTTTCCCGCGACAGATCTATTGTGAAGGCACGTCCTCTGGGAGACAGCACATTTGCTCGATTTTGACAAACTTCTGCATCTTCTTCACACCATGACTGAGGACGCACTTCTTCTCCATGATCTTCTGAGGACAGCATCCGAGTTAGGCAGGCATTTTTATTCCGTCTTTGTTTGATGTTACGCAGAAAGCTGCTTCTCATGTCCCCAAATCTGTTGTCCAATGTTAAGTTCTTGTCATGGAAATGCTTGCCTTGGCCCTGGTAATAAAAATTTACAGGGTAATGGTTGTGTCATGGTAAAATTTATCAGATACCTGAGACCCTTTCTGACAAGGCCTCTGTGCATGAAAAATGTGAGCCTTTTCTAGACCCTTTCTAATAAGGCCTTTGTGCATGAAAAATGTGAGCCTTTTCTAGACCCTTTCTAATAAGGCCTCTGTGCATGAAAAATGTGAGCCTTTTCTAGACCCTTTCTAATAAGGCCTTTGTGCATGAAAAATGTGAGCCTTTTCTAGACCCTTTCTAATAAGGCCTCTGTGCATGAAAAATGTGAGCCTTTTCTAGACCCTTTCTAATAAGGCCTTTGTGCATGAAAAATGTGAGCCTTTTCTAGACCCTTTCTAATAAGGCCTCTGTGCATGAAAAATGTGAGCCTTTTCTAGACCCTTTCTAATAAGGCCTCTGTGCATGAAAAATATGCCTTTTCTAGACCCTTTCTAATAAGGCCTCAATGCATGAAAAATGTGTGCCTTTTCTAGCCCCTTTCTAATAAGGCCTTTGTGCATGAAAAATGTGAGCCTTTTCTAGACCCTTTCTAATAAGGCCTCTGTGCATGAAAAATGTGAGCCTTTTCTAGACCCTTTCTAATAAGGCCTCTGTGCATGAAAAATGTGAGCCTTTTCTAGACCCTTTCTAATAAGGCCTCTGTGCATGAAAAATATGCCTTTTCTAGACCCTTTCTAATAAGGCCTCAATGCATGAAAAATGTGTGCCTTTTCTAGCCCCTTTCTAATAAGGCCTCTGTGCATGAAAAATGTGTGCCTTTTCCAGCCCAAAATGTTGTCAGTCTTAACTTTATTACATTGGGTTCAACATTCAATACTGAAACTGACTGCCAGATCTGGCTCAAATTTTGTGTCTCTTTAATAACCTGATTATCCAGGTTACCTTGGAATACTGTTGATTTCAAATAATTTAAATTTTCATGTGGTACCTATTTTCGTGGATTTTAAAGATGCTACAAACCATGAATTTAAAGTTCCAATGAACCAACATAATTTATGAAAACAATAGGGGTCCCTTTCCCAATCAATGAATTGAAATACTGTTAATACTGTCCTTTTTGTGTCAAAAACTATCAAAATTGATACCCATGAAAATAAATGAATTCATAGTCTTTTAGTGAAAAACCCCATGTCAATACAGCCAATTTATTTAGGAGAATAAGCCATAAAAAGTTTTTCAAGATGGTCACCATGCCAATCATATTGTATGTCCGATTGGCATAATTTTCATTTAGGACCAACCAGACATTATAAAAAGCCTTTTGGTGAAAACTGTAGCTACAACAGTCTGTTTAGGATAAGTAGCAATAACAGGATCTGGCAACAATGGTGGGGCTCAGATTAGCACCATTTTCATTTAATGCAAAGTAGTCATCATAAGTCATAAGTCATGTAGTAAAAACCCCATGTCAATGCAACCATCTGTTCAGATGGAGTAGCAATAACAAGATTTTCTCATGGTGGCCATGTTGAATGTCAGACCAGGACCAGTTTCATTAAGGACCAACTAGACAGCATGTGAAGTTTTTTAGTGAAAATCCCATATCAATACAACCATCCATTTAGGATGAGTGGTGATAACATCATTTTCAAGATAGCCACCATGCTGGCCATATCGGACAGCAAGTCCAAAGGGCACCATTTTCATTTAGGACCAAGTATACATCATATAAAGTCTTTTAGCGAGAAAAAAAACCATGCAGATACCAGCATCCGTTCAAAAGGAGCAGAGATAAGATTTTGAAGATGGCTGCCATGGTGGTCATATTGGATATAAAAGGCACCATCTTCATTAGGGAGCAATTAGAAATTTATAAGAAGTATTTAAGTGAAAACCCATGATGATATGACCATCAGTCCAGGAGGAGTAGCTATAACAAAACTGTCCAGATGGCCACCACAGTTGCCATATTGGATCTCAGATTGGAATCATTTTAGCTTAGGATCAACTAGGCATCATATAGAATCTTTCATTGAAAACCCCATATCAATATGACCGTCCATTCAGAGGAGTAGCGATAACAAGATTTTCCAGATGGCTACCAATGTAATCATATTGGATATGAGATCAGCACATTTTTTCATTTAGGACCAACTAGAAATCACATGAAGTCTTTTAGTGTAAACCCCATGTTGATACAACCAGCCAATCAGGAAGAATAGGGATAAAATAATTTTCAAGATGGCCACAGCACCCATATTGGATGTCAGATCAGTACCATTTTCACTTAGGACCAACTAGACATCATAAGAAGTCTTTTGGTGAAAACCCCACATCAATATGATCATCCATCCAGAAGGAGTAGTGAAAAGAATTTCAAGATGGCTGCTTTAATGACCATATTGGATGTAATATCAGCACCATTTTCATTTAGGACCATCAAAATATCAAAAGATGTCTTTTTAGTGAAAACCCCATTTTGATATGAACATCTGTTCAGGAGGAGAATAGTGATAACAAGATTTTCAAGATGGCCCCCATGGCAGCAATATAGGATGTCAGCGCGGCACCATTTTCGTTTAGGACCAACCAGATCTTGGGAAGAATGCGTGTAAAGTTTCTTGGTAATCCTCCAAGTTGTTTAGGATGAGTAATGATAACAAACTTGTGCTAATGGATGGACGGCTGACAGATGGATGACAAACAACAGGCCATTCCATAAGCTCTTCTAATCTAAGACCAGTGGAGCTAAAAATGAAAAGCATGCATTATCCCCACACTTTTCTCAGTTATTGCTGCCTCCCCCATGCCTCCATTCCCCACAGACTCTGTCCCTGGGGTGGGTCAATCAAAATTTCAAAACCATTACACACATCTAAAGACCACCCTCAATCATATCCCAATATTTAAAGTCTCTATCTTCAATGGTGCAGGAGGAGATGTGCAACACAACTCCTGAAATTACTACACATTTTACATACAATTAAATATATACAAAAGTGTCTCCATCCCTCAAGCTCCACTCATATTGGGTGGATCTCCCCATCCTCAAGCTCCACTCATATCCTAAAGTCTGAAGTCTCTATCTTAAACTGTGTATGAGCAGTTGCTAGACATTACACACACATGCACAGACTGGCAGAATCATGTAATTCCCATCTTTATTTTAAAAAAGGTGGCAATAACAAAGATCACAAATTACTGGTATTAAACCTTCACCATATGACTAACGATGTCAGCTGAATTCTGCTTGAACTTATAATTAGGTACATTTTGGACAAAAATGTTGACACAAGTTACATAAAATCTCAGTTTTTGTGTTATCATACACAAGTTACAGAAAATCTCAGTTTTACATAAAGTCTCAGTTTTGTGTTATCATATAAGCATCTGCAACCACTACAAACAACCTAAACTTGTCAATGCAACCACTACAAACAACCTAAACTTGTCAATGCAATCACTACAAACAACCTAAACTTGTCAATGCAATCACTACAAACAACCTAAACTTGTCAACAAAGACAAAATTAAATGGAGGCAATAAAATGAGGTCTTAAAAAGTCTCAACATAAATTTTATCAATTTATAATAACTGTATATCAGACCTCAGCCTAAAAGTATCAATTTATGATAACTGTATATCAGACCTCAGCCTCAAAGTATCAATTTATAATAACTGTATATCAGACCTCAGCCTCAAAGTATCAATTTATAATAACTGTATATCAGACCTCAGCCTCAAAGTATAATTTAACTTCGAGATCTGACATCACAAGTGAGAAGTCTCATGTACAAAGTAACTTGGTTAGAAATATCTGTTATGGAGTCTGAGGTCAACTGTATACACTCATGTATAATTCAGATCCAACTACAAACAGCATAGACTCAGACTGCCATCACATAATGTCCCAGCAGATCTGGGTCAATGCAGTTTGCTAGGACTAATCAGTAGAATAAACAACATAGACTCAGACTACCATCACATAGATCCATGTCAATGCAGTTTGTTAAGACTAATCAGTAGAACAAACAACACAGACTCTGACTGCCATCGCATAGATCAATGTCAATGCAGTTTGCTAAGACTAATCAGTGGAACAAACAACACAGACTTAGTCTGCCATCACATAGATCAATGTCAATGCAGTTTGCTAGGACTAATCAGTAGAATAAACAACATAGACTCAGACTGCCATCACATAGATCAATGTCAATGCAGTTTGTTAAGACTAATCAGTAGAATAAACAACACAGACTTAGTCTGCCATTGCATAGATCCATGTCAATGCAGTTTGTTAAAACTAATCAGTAGAACAAACAACACAGACTTAGTCTGCCTCGCATAGATCAATGTCAATGCAGTTTGTTAAGACTAATCAGTAGAATAAACAACACAGGCTTAGTCTGCCATCGCATAGATCCATGTCAATGCAGTTTGTTAAGACTAATCAGTAGAACAAACAACACAGACTCTGACTGCCATCGCATAGATCAATGTCAATGCAGTTTGTTAAGACTAATCAGTAGAATAAACAACACAGACTTAGTCTGCCATCGCATAGATCAATGTCAATGCAGTTTGTTAAGACTAATTAGTAGAACAAACAACACAGACTCAGACTGTCATCACATAGATCAATGTCAATGCAGTTTGTTAAGACTAATCAGTAGAACAAACAACACAGACTCAGACTGTCATCGCATAGATCAATGTCAATGCAGTTTGTTAAGACTAATCAGTAGAACAAACAACACAGACTCAGACTGCCATCGCATAGATCAATGTCAATGCAGTTTATTAAGACTAATCAGTAGAACAAACAACACAGACTCAGACTGCCATCGCATAGATCAATGTCATTGCAGTTTGTTAAGACTAATCAGTAGAACAAACAACACACTCAGACTGTCATCACACAGATCAATGTCAATGCAGTTTATTAAGACTAATCAGTAGAACAAACAACACAGACTCAGACTGTCATCACACAGATCAATGTCAATGCAGTTTGTTAAGACTAATCAGTAGAACAAACAACACAGACTCAGACTGCCATTGCATACATCCATGTCAATGCAGTTTGTTAAGACTAATCAGTAGAACAAACAACACAGACTCAGACTGCCATTGCATAGATCCATGTCAATGCAGTTTGTTAAGACTAATCAGTAGTATAAACAACACAGACTTAGTCTGCCATTGCAATGATCCATGTCAATGCAGTTTGTTGAGACTAATCAGTAACAAACAACACAACTCAGACTGCCATCACATAGATCAATGTCAGTGCAGTTTGTTAAGACTAATCAGTAGAACAAACAGCACAGACTTAGTCTGCCATCGCATAGATCCATGTCAATGCAGTTTGCTAGGACTAATCAGTAGAATAAACAACACAGACTCAGACTGCCATCGCATAGATCAATGTCAATGCAGTTTGGTAGGACTAATCAGTAGAACAAACAACACAGACTCAGACCGCCATCGCATAGATCCATGTCAATGCAGTTTGCTAGGACTAATCAGTAGAACAAACAACACAGACTCAGACTTCCATCACATAGATCCATGTCAATGCAGTTTTTTAAGACTAATCAATAGGACAAACAACACAGACCCAGACTGCCATCACATAGATCCATGTCAATGCAGTTTGCTAGGACTAATCAGTAGAACAAACAACACAGACTCAGACTGCCATCACATAGATCCATGTCAATGCAGTTTTTTAAGACTAATCAGTAGAAAAAACAACACAGACCCAGACTGCCATCACATCGATCCATGTCAATGCAGTTTGCTAGGACTAATGAGTAGAACAAACAACACAGACCCAGACTGCCATCACATAGATCCATGTCAATGCAGTTTTTTAAGACTAATCAGTAGGACAAACAACACAGACCCAGACGGTCATCATAGAATGTATGAGCAGATCCAGGTCAATGCAGTTTGTTAAGACTAATCAGTACAACAAACAACACAGACCCAGATTTGCTGGTGCTTTATTTGATGGCATATCAGGGTCTATGTTATTTGCATTTGAGTCTGACTTGCACATGAGTATATATGATACCATAAATCATTCAAGATTGTAATTTAAGAGTATCTGGGTGTTTGGTGTATAGATTAAATAAATCCACTATAGTGGCAATAGCAGAACATAAAAGCACAGTATCTGATAGAATAGCATTGATAATACTAGCTTGCAACTAACTAGGTAATAACAGCATGTACATCATTCCCTCACAATAAGGTACCTCAATATAATGCATTACCCTTCTATAAGGCAGGTATGCTCATTGATACAATTATGTATTAGTAATAATACATATAATGTACCCCAGTATAAGGCAACTTCAATATAACACATTACACTTTTATGACTCCATATAACAGTGTTATATGGGGTGCCATATCAGCTGAATTGATAAGGCATCGGACTCAAATCTAAGGGTCCCGGGTTTGATACCCACCCAAGTCAGTCTGGGTCAGCTGCCGGTGTGTGTCCTTTGGTAAAGGCACTTAGCTCCCATTTTCTTGGCATGATATGGCTAATACATGTTAAAAGTGCTGTTAAAACCCACAAAACCAAGACAATGCAACAATTAACAGCGTTATAGTGTGGGATCACTGTATATTACTACAGTCACATGTCAATTATCCAAACTCTCGGGGAGAAAATGATTTTGTAAGGATAAATGATTGCCTGAATAAGTGATAATTTCAAGAACAATTTGAAGTTTCTGAGGATATTCTATTGAAATGGATGAGTGAAAAGTACATCTGGTATACAAAATAATGTTGCAATGTAACTCTAATGAGACGAGATAGTTGTAAAGTTCTCTCTCCTTATCAGCTGTTTTTAAAATAACTCTGCATTTTTCCTTTCCTTTACTACAGTGTAATATATAGGTTTTCAGTATTTCTTCTTTAATAAAACCAGTTACCCACCTTGTAAGAAGTCTTCTGTGAAACCTGGTGTCCCAATGGTATCCTTGCTTTGATCTATCCCTACCCAACCTCTACATCTATATGACTTGTAAAAAACTTAAACATAAAACTTTAAACGTTGACAATGATGTTGCAGCTACCATTGTTGCTGTCACCAATGCCACAGGAAAAGTGATACGCATGTTTCACCATGCTGGGTGTGTGTGTGTGTGTGGGGGGGGAGGGGGGCTAATTATGGATATGACTTTTTAAATAGCAAGAATCTGCGCCACTTTTGTCAAAGTGGAAATTAGGCTTTTTATATAAGCATTATGGCTAATTCAGACACCATCACCTCAGCATAGCATACAAGCATATACATGATTACTATACATTAGGAATCTAGGCAAAACTTACCCAACTAGTTCTCTGATCATATTCCTTTTATGACAAACAAAAAAAGAAATAAAAATAAGAGTAGATTCAGTATCATCATGATGATAGTCCTTTTTTTTACGGTATATACTCACTTCTAAGTTGAGTCCACTGCAAACAAGACAGACCAAGATCTGTTATCAAATAATGTGCTGGCAGATCTGGGTCTATGCATTTTGTCAGGAGTAATCAGTAGAACAAAACAAACAACATAGACCCTGATCTGCTGGCACATTATGCAGTGGCAGATCAGGGTCTATGTTGTTTGCAGTTGGACTCAACTCATAAGTGAGTATATCTGGCAACTGTGAAAGATTCTGTAAAGTAATGAGTCAACTTTTGAAGCTGTTCAAGCTACTGGCATAGAAACACCAAAAGTCATGACAAAACTTTATGACCCAACCATTTTATCTTGAATGGGGTGGCTGTTTTTCTTTCTTTCAGCTGAAATATTTTTCCTTCTTTCTTAAAGACATAATTGCTTTTTTCACTGAATAATATGAACATAAGAAAGAGCACACCTATATTTTTCCAGCAAAGGCATGACAAGATTTTTAGCTGAAAAAAAGTTGCCCCTTCCCCTATCCCTGGATAAAATGGTTTGTGCCTTAGTTCCTTATCATCATGAAGAAACAAGAATGAAACAATTCAGAAATACCTGACTCACTTGCAAGAATGCCATCCCATATGTCATTAACCTTTACCCTTTTGACCCAACAAAGTTCTACCTCTCCTAATGAATCTGTGTGCACAATGTGTTGTTCCTCCACTTATTCAAAGAAGTCTCATAGTTTGAAACTTTTCTTAGCATAAGACTTGAACCCAAGCTCAAAGTCCAAATATTTTGACATTCTGTATATTTGCTCTGGGTAAAAGCAGAAGGATTCCAAAGAATGCAAAATCTTGCCCACAAGCCATGCTATGATGTACCCACACTTTTTCTCTCATGATACAGTTTGTCCATGTGATAAAGGCAAGTGGAATAGTCATATCCCACAAAAGTGCCCTCTCCGACACTGTAGATCATGTCATTATGCTTAAGAAATCATGTATGTCTGCAATATTTCTTGCAGTTTTAGTTATCTAAAGACAAATTGTAAACTAAACTTTTGTTGCTCTTTCTAAATGATATAAAACTTTTGGAAACTAATCTGTATTTCTATTTCTAAAGCTATATCCATACTGATCAAATGCTATCTTATTTTTCCAATATTACTTCAAAGTGAAAAATGAGAGAAAATAATCCATCAGACGTGCTGGTGTGGGATATGGAAATCTCACCCATCGGACAAGCATTCATGTGAAGGAACTTGGCAACAGGCACAACATCAGCATTAACATTATTGACAACAACTTGGCTGCTGCTACTAGAAAAGTGATACCCATGTCTTACCATCTGCAAGCTCTGGTGACACACAAATTATGTATGTCTTGCCATCTGCTAGCTCTGGTGACACAAAAATCATGTATGTTTTGCCAACTGCTAGTTCTAGTGACACAAAAGTCAAGTATGTTTTGCCAACTGCTAGCTCAGGTGACACAAACATCATGTCTGTCTTGCCATCTGCTAGCACTGTTGACACAAAAATCATATCTGCCTTGCCATCTGCTAGCTCAGGTGACACAAAAATCACGTATGTCTTGCCATCTGCTAGCTCTGGTGACACAAAAAATCATGTATGTATTGCCATCTGCTAGCTCAGGTGACACAAATATCATGCATGTCTTGCAATCTGCTAGCTTTGGTGACACAAAAACCATGTATGTCTTGCCAACTGCTAGCTCTGGTGACACAAAAATCATGTCTGTCTTGCCATCTGCTAGCACTGTTGACACAAAAATCTGTCTGTCTTGCCAACTGCTAGCTCAGGTGACACAAAAATCATGTTTGTCTCACCATCTGCTAGCACTGTTGACACAAAAATCTGTCTGTCTTGCCAAATGCTGTCTCAGGTGACACAATAACCATGAATGTCTTGCCAACTGCTTGCTAAGGTGACACAAAAACCATGTATGTCTTGCCATCTGCCAGCTCAGGTGACACAAATATCATGCATGTCTTGCCATCTGCTAGCTCTGGTGACATAAAAATCATGCATGTCTTGCCATCCGCTAGCTTTGGTGACACACAAACCATGTATGTCCTGCCAACTGCTAGCCCAGGTGACACAAAAACCATGTATGTCTTGCCAACTGCTAGCCCAGGTGACACAAAAATTATTTATGTCTTGCCATCTGCTAGCTCTTGGGACACAAAAATCATGTATGTCTTGTCATTTGACAGCTTTGGTAACACAAAAATCATGCATGTCTTGTCATTTGCTAGCTCTGGTGACACAAATATCTGTCTTGCCATTTGCTAGCTCTTGTGACGCAAATATCATGCATGTCATGCCATCTGCTAGCCTAGGTGACACAAAAATCATGTAGCTTTCCGAATATTGTCCACTTTCATTTTTATGTCCTGCCATATATGTGGAGTGGGCATATAGTGTTACCGGTATCTGTCTGTCCCATCATCTGTCACAAAATCTTGTTTGTGCTCAGGAACTGTTCAAGGACTTAATGGATTGAAAGCACAGGAACTGTTCAAGGACTTAATGGATTGAAAGCAAATTTGGTATGTGGCTTTACATTAGGAAGATCTAGGTCAAGTACGATTTTCACAAAATTTTATGGAGTTATGGCTCCTGTTTAACTTAGAACTTTGCCATTGAATTGCATTATATTAGCAGAGGCATACACATCATATAGACACATTTTTAGTCTTTCTTACTACACATCAAATTACATACAGAGGCATACACATCATATAGACACATTTGTAGTCTTTCTTACTACCTTTCAAATTACATACAGAGGCATACACATCATATAGACACATTTGTAGTCTTTCTTACTACACATCAAATTACATACAGAGGCATACACATCATATAGACACATTTGTAGTCTTTCTTACTACACATCAAATTACATACAGAGGCATACACATAATATAGACACATTTGTAGTCTTTCTTACTACCTTTCAAATTACATACAGAGGTATACACATCATACAGACACATTTCTAGTCTTTCTTACTACTTTTCAAATTACATACAGAGGCATACACATCATATAGACACATTTTTAGTCTTTCTTACTACACATCAAATTACATACAGAGGCATACACATCATATAGACACATTTGTAGTCTTTCTTACTTGCTTTCAAATTACAAACAGAGGCATACACATCATATAGACACATTTATAGTCTTTCTTACTACCTTTCAAATTACATACAGAGGTATACACATCATATAGACACATTTGTAGTCTTTCTTACTACACATCAAATTACATACAGAGGCATACACATCATATAGACACATTTGTAGTCTTTCTTACTACACATCAAATTACATACAGAGGCATACACATCATATAGACACATTTGTAGTCTTTCTTACTACACATCAAATTACATACAGAGCTATACACATCATATAGACACATTTGTAGTCTTTCTTACTACCTTTCAAATTACATACAGAGGCATACAAATCATATAGACACATTTGTAGTCTTTCTTACTACACATCAAATTACATACAGAGGCATACACATCATATAGACACATTTGTAGTCTTTCTTACTACACATCAAATTACATACAGAGGCATACACATCATATAGACACATTTGTAGTTTTTCTTACTACACATCAAATTACATACAGAGGTATACACATCATATAGACACATTTGTAGTCTTTCTTACTACCTTTCAAATTACATACAGAGGCATACACATCATATAGACACATTTATAGTCTTTCTTACTACACATCAAATTACATACAGAGGCATACACATCATATAGACACATTTTTAGTCTTTCTTACTACACATCAAATTACATACAGAGCTATACACATCATATAGACACATTTGTAGTCTTTCTTACTACCTTTCAAATTACATACAGAGGCATACAAATCATATAGACACATTTGTAGTCTTTCTTACTACACATCAAATTACATACAGAGGCATACACATCATATAGACACATTTGTAGTTTTTCTTACTACACATCAAATTACATACAGAGGTATACACATCATATAGACACATTTGTAGTCTTTCTTACTACCTTTCAAATTACATACAGAGGCATACACATCATATAGACACATTTATAGTCTTTCTTACTACACATCAAATTACATACAGAGGTATACACATCATATAGACACATTTGTAGTCTTTCTTACTACACATCAAATTACATACAGAGGCATACACATCATATAGACACATTTGTAGTCTTTCTTACTACACATCAAATTACATAGTTAAATCATAGTTTGCTTTTGTGGTTTTAAGGTTAAGTTTGAGCCTCGTACTCCAAACATTACAATGAACAAAGTCAAGAGATAAATTCCTTGCAGAAAACCTAACCCTATGTTGATGAAATATGCAAATAAATTGTATTGACTTTTGAGCACTATAATTCTGACTTTGTAACATTCAGGTAAGACAACAATGCAAGTGATTCAGCTTTCTCTTAATGCAAGACTAGCTCCTGTCTTTAAAAGCTTGATTCAATCCAGCACATTCAAGTTACAAAATACAACTTAAAGTGAGGAAAGGGAAAATAGTCCATGCAATATTTAAGCATCCAAGCACACTTGAGGACACTGACTCCATTGAATGTAAAGCTGAAGATTATTTACCAAATTTTTGTTCCATTTCTTTCAGCAGTAGGTAATTTGGATTCAGAATAAATAAAGATATGCACCAACTGGTAGATATCCCTATGTCAATGGTAGATATCCCTATGTCAATGGTAGATATCCCTATGTCAAAATCTGCTTTGTTCTATCATGGATAACTTCAAGCCACAGTATTCATGAAGATATGCACCAGCTGGTAGATATCCCTATTTCAAAATCTGCTTTGTTCTATCATGGATAACGTCAAGCCACAGTATACATGAAGATATGCACCAACTGGCAGATATCCCTATGTCAAAATCTGCTTTGCTCCATGATGGATAACTTCAATCCACAGTATATTTGAAAATATACAAATGAGATTTGAAGAGTTACTATCACCATTGAAAATTATTACTGCAGAACTAAATTAAAAATTTTGTTATCAAAGAGAGATAATCCAGAAAGTGTAAATGAAATTATACCCAATCTACATTTAGTACTTTTTAAAAAATCAATTTGATCATTATGTAAGCAATATTTATTTAGAAGTGGAGTGATTATCTTGTAATTATTCAACATATATCTAATTTTACAAAATTG
Organism: Margaritifera margaritifera; assembly: GCA_029931535.1. Taxonomy (NCBI): domain Eukaryota; kingdom Metazoa; phylum Mollusca; class Bivalvia; order Unionida; family Margaritiferidae; genus Margaritifera; species Margaritifera margaritifera. The sequence continues at coordinate 86,893 of JAQPZY010001200.1, forward strand.
AAAAAGGGGTTACTTAAGTTACATGAAAATGCTCAATGAATGTGTTTACATTTAAATCTCAGTCATTTCTTGTTGGGAATGAGCTACATAATAAATAATATAAAAAAAAAATATACATAACTTATAGATACATAACAAGTTTTAGAAAAAAATAATATATGGAAGTTAGAAAATCTGTGATAAAATAAAGACAAAAAAAATTGCACTGTTGCAAGTTTGCATGATCATTAACACAGGTGCCATGCTTAAACATATTGGTGATATTCTCAAAGATCATCTTTTTTTATAACCCAGTGGTCTGCACCAATTGCTGCATGAAACTGGTTACTGTACAATTGTTACTTATTGTTGACTCTGTAAAGTATTTTATTTTTTATAAGCACAGTACAAAGTTAACACTAAAGTAAGGAATATATATCGCAAGATTGGCAAAATTCTGCACAGAAGAATAAGTAACAGTCATGTGGTAACCGGCTCAATGAGCCAACTGGTGCAAACCCTTTAATATCGACTCGGACTCGGTATTTAAGACATAATTTAAAAGTTTGTCCATTTCACTGTGCACTTTTAGCTTAAAATATAAAATGATGAAAATCAAAATGAAATTAATAGTGTTCCCTCACTACACAACCTTTAAAGGGAACCAAAAATGTGTATCACATTATAAGTGAGTTCCCTTATACTGAGGTAGGCTCTATATAAAAACTATATTCATCCCCAAAATGGGACCCATGACCATACCTATGTTATGATGGTGCTATACTGAGGTACTTTATAGTGAGGTATCACTGTACTTAACCACATACAAAATGCAACTAGCTGAAAAAAGTATACACCCAGATCTGCCAATTATAAGGAGAGCAAACAATATAGAACCTGGAACCAATTTCAAAGACTTCTGAAAACTGGCTAGCCCTTGAATACCAATATTTTAGATACGAGAAAGGACATTTTTGACTAGCCTGTGAATACTGACATTTTTGTAATGAGAAAAGAAACTTTTGGCTAGCTTTTGAATATCGACATTTCAGATATGAGAAAGGAAATTTTTGGCTAGCCCCTGAATACTGACATTTTAGATATGAGAAAGGAAATTTTTGGCTAGCCTGGGAATACCGACATTTTTGTAATGAGAAAGAAAATTTATGGCTAGCCCTTGAATACCGACATTTTAGATATGAGAAAGGAGATTTTTGGCTAGCCTGTGAATACCGACATTTTTGTAATGAGAAAGAAAATTTATGGCAAGCCCTTGAATACTGACATTTTAGATATGAGAAAGGAAATTTTTGGCTAGCCCTTGAATACTGACATTTTTGTAATGAGAAAGGAAATTTTGGCTAGCCTTTGAATACAGACATTTTAGATATGAGAAAGGAAATTTCTGGCTAGCCTGTGAATACCGACATTTATGTAATGAGAGAGGAAATTTTTGGCTAGCCTTTGAATACAGACATTTTAGATATGAGAAAGAAAGCCTTTGAATACCAACATTTTAGATATGAGAAAGGAAATTTTTGGCTAGCCTGTGAATACCGACATTTTGTAATGAGAAAGAAAATTTCTGGCAAGCCCTTGAATACCGACATTTTAGATATGAGAAAAGAAATTTCTGGCTAGCCCTTGAATACCGACATTTTAGATATGAGAAAGGAAATTTTTGGCTAGCTTTTGAATACCAACATTTTAGATATGAGAAAGGAAATTTCTGGCTAGCCCTTGAATACCGACATTTTGTAATGAGAAAGAAAATTTCTGGCTAGCCCTTGAATACCGACATTTTAGATATGAGAAAGGAAATTTTTGGCTAGCCTGTGAATACCGACATTTATGTAATGAGAAAGGACATTTTTGGCTAGCCTTTGAATACAGACATTTTAGATATGAGAAAGGACCTTTTTGGCTAGCTTTTGAATACAGACATTTTAGATATGAGAAAAGAAATTTCTGGCTAGCCCTTGAATACAGACATTTTGTAATGAGAAAGAAAATGTTTGGACAGCCCTTGAATACCAACATTTTAGATATGAGAAAGAAAATATTTGGCTAGCCTGTGAATACTGACATTTTTGTAATGAGAAAGGAGATTTTTGACTAGCCTTTGAATACTGACATTTTTGTAATGAGAAAGGAAATTTCTGGCTAGCCCTAGAATACCGACATTTTAGATATGAGAAGGAAATTTTTGTCAAGCCTGTGAATACTGACATTTTTGTAATGAGAAAGGAAATTTTTGGCTAGCTTTTGAAAACAACATTTTAGATAAGAGAAGGGAAATTTTTGGCTAGCCTGTGAATACTGACATTTTTGTAATGAGAAAGACAATTTCTGGCTAGCCCTTGAATACCAACATTTTAGATATGAGAAAAGAAATTTTTGGCTAGCCTTTGAATACAGACACTTTAGATATGAGAAAGGAAATTTCTGGCTAGCCTGTGAATACCGACATTTTTGTAATGAGAGAGGAAATTTTTGGCTAGCCTTTGAATACAGACATTTTAGATATGAGAAAGGAAAGTTTTGGCTAGCTTTTGAATACAGACATTTTAGATATGAGAAAGAAAATTTCTGGCTAGCCCTTGAATACCAACATTTTGTAATGAGAAAGAAAATTTCTGGCAAGCCCTTGAATACCGACATTTTAGACATGAGGAAGGAAATTTTGACTAGCCTGTGAATACTGACATTTTTGTAATAAGAAAGGAAATTTTTGGCTAGCCTTTGAATACAGACATTTTAGATATGAGAAAGGAATTTTTGGCTAGCCTTTGAATACCAACATTGTAGATATGAGAAAGGAAATTTTGACATAGCCTTTGAATACTGCTTAGATGATGAAAATGCTGGAATTGATAAACAGTTTGCTTAATACCTTTTTTGAACTGGAAATAATCTTGAACTTTCACTAGCAATCAACAAGTGCAAGGTAATGCAGGGTCACTTGGACACATTATTGTTCTACACTAAAACAGTATGATAAGCATTTTACTCACATTTAAGACATTCTAGACATTCAAAAGGTTTTCAAATGAATTTTTATAAACTGATTTGAATAGAATGACTAAATGTCACTTTAGGAAACAAATACAGTAAAACCTGTCTTGAGCGACCTCTGCTATGAGCAACCACCTGTCATTTATGACCACAATCGTAATGCACAGATCGATTTTAATATATAAACTCACTGTCGTGAGCGACCACCATCAGAACACAACCTGTGACCACTTAAAAAGGAAAGACTGTTATAAACAAAATCAAAAACAAAAACAAATTAGGCTGGCTACAAGTTTCTTACATTTTACAGGTTAGTGTTATATGTTACAGAATGCGAGTACATGCAGATTGTTCATTCGGAACTACCTTGGCTATTTCTGTGAGACTAAAGTATGATCCATAGGGTTGACTGCGAGGTTGTGAGTGGCAGATTGTTCTAAAATAACACTGCTATGTTAGACAAACACCACTGACCTTTATTTAATCCTTTGTAACAACGAATGCTTAAAAAGTAAAGACTGTTCTAAACAACAACAAAAAAAGAATTAGGCTGGCTATCACTTTTCTAAGTTTTACAGGTCATGCATGTAGTGTCCTTTGTTATAGACTGTAAACCAAACTAAAGTACATGTCACTACCTGCCACAGTAGTGCCGAAGTCAATGTAGCGGTCACATACATCATTTGTCTTTCGAGTTAATCTGTAACGTCTGGTGTGAATGAGGTCTTTGTCTTTGTCTTTAATACCAGTAGGTGAGAATCATTTTCCGGATTCAATTGTCATTGTTAAAGGGGTTGTGTTGTTTGTTTCTTTTTTATGTTACATTGATTATGTTACACCCTTGTTTATAGAGTTAATCCCTTTATGTCGTCGGTGAATTAAGTCTTTGACTTTTGTCTCTAAATAAATTTGCTCTGTTTCTGGATGAGTTAATTCTGTCTTTTTATTTCATTCATTGGTACATATACACTGTATATGTATTCCATATTTCCCCAAAGCCTGATAAAAACTGCACAGTCATTATTACAATTGATCACTGATAACATTAACACCCAGTACCTTAATAACAATGGCAGAACCTCCAACAAAAAAGAAACAAATTCTAACACTGGAGGAAAGAATTAATTTGTAATTGAAAGAAGAGAAAAAGGGGAGACCACTTGCAAAATAGCAGCCAGTTTAAACGTCAGGTAAAACTCAGATACAGGGTGTTATAAAAGAACAAGGAGTCAATTAGAAATGAATTCATATGCTAATACATGTACATGTGATCTTCAAATATAAATGTGATTCCTGTTTAATGATTGATGTATATCTTTATTGCTGTGTAAAATTATTTTCAGATGAATGCATGCAATATTTTAACAAGAACTATGTACAAAGAATATAATAAATGTACAGTGATTGTAGTTATTTTTCCTTCTCAAACAGTGCTGAATTTCAACCTTGGAAACTGGTCTTTTTGCACAAACCTGTTATGAGAGACCACCTATATTGAGAGACCGCTTTTTGCTGGCAGAAGGGGCGGTCTCTCAAGACAGGTTTTACTGTATCTGTAACTATTTTTTTGAATGATTTATCAAATGAATTACATTTTCCATCCTGTTGGGATTAAAAAAATAGAAAATAATTTTGTTATCCCTTTTATTACTCTATCAAACATTATGAACACTTGCAGACATTTTTGGTTGGGGTGGGCTTGTTTCTGGGGAACACACCTGTCTGCTATAAGTTTCTAAAAGTAGTGGGTGGGCTTGCTTTCAGTATGGGCACATCATCAGAGAAATATGGTACATCATCGGAGAAATATGATACAAGATTTTTGTACAATTATTTAATGCTACAAAAACTCACTATCCAAAATTCTAACATAAAACAACTGTTTCATATCCTGGAAAATCACATGGAAATTGAACACCTCATTATAACAAACACCTAATTATGACACTCCCTTCTATCAAAATCAAAGATTTCAGTAAGGGACCACTGTGACCACAAATGATGCCAGGAAGCAGTATAGCTAGACCATTTAATGTACAAGAGTCCCTTGAAGGGACTGATGCTCTACTGGGCGAAAAGAATTTCCAGGAATTCAAGATAAGACCATTTCTTCCTTTTAACTGCCGAGTGTTGAAAGCATCTCTTATATTCTTCAGTGATAACAAGATTTTCAAATTAGCTGCTGTGGTACACATATTGGATGTCAGATTAGCACCATTTTCACTTAGGACAAAGTAGACATCATTAGAAGTCTTTTGGTCAAAACCCCATATCATAATGATCCTCCCTTCAGGAGGAGTAGTGACAACAAGATTTTCAAGTCAGCTATCATGGCAGCCATATTGGTTGTATGAGTGGCACCATTTTCATTTAGGACCAACTAGGCATCATAAAAAGTCTATTGGTGAAAACCCCATGTTGATATAGCCATCCATCTTGGAGTAGAGATAACAATATTTTCAAGATAGTCACCATGGTGGACATATTGAGGGTTAGTCATTTTCATTTAGGACCAAGTAGACACCATAAGAACTCTTCTGATGAAAACTCCATGTCAAAATGACTTTCCCTTTAAAAGGAGTAGCTAAAACAAGATTTTCAAGATGGTCACATACTGGACGTCACATCAGCACCATTTTAATTTAAGATCAACAAAACATCATAAGAAACCTTTTAGTGAAAACCTCATGTTGATATGACCATCCATTCAGGAGTAGTGATAACAAGATCTTCAAGATGACCGCTGTGTGGTGGCCATATTGGATGTCAGATCGGCACCATGTTCCTTTAAGACCAACTGGACATCGTAAGAAGTCTTTTGGTGAAAACCCCACACCAATATAACTTTCTGTTCAGGAGGAGTTGAGATAAGAAGATCTTCAAGATGGCTGCTATGGTTGCCATATTGTTCCAGATCAGATCAGGAACATTTTTTTAGGACCAACAAGACATCAGAAGAAGTCTTTTAGTGAAAAATCCCATGTTAATATGACCATCCATGAAGGAGGAGTTGCAATTACAAGATTTTCAAGATGGCCACTGTGTTGGCCATATTGGACCCCATATCAGCACCATTTTTATTTTGGATTAATTGGACATCAAAAGAAGTCTTTTAGTGAAAACTTCATGTGGATATGACCATCCATTCTTTGGAGGGGTAGCAATAACAAGATTTTCAAAATGGCTGCCATCACTGCCATATTGGACATCAGATCAGCACCATTTTCATTTAGGTTGTTTGGTTGTTATGGGTTTAACGCCATTTTTCAGCACACGATAGGCTATACATGGCAGCCAGTATTTTTGGTGGAGGAAGAACCCGAGAAAACCCCAGGAAGAACCACTGACCCATGGGAAGCTACTGCCAAGTATTCTCATATTCCCATGCTGGCTGAGCCTGAGACTCTAACCAGAGACAGAGGTGAGATGTCCGTGATCTGTAAAGGCGAGACCCTCAGACCACTTGGCCACCTGGGGCCCCTTTTCATATGGAATAACTAGACATCATAACAAGTCTTTGACTGAAAACCCATGTTGATATGACCATCCATTCAGGAGGAGTAGCAATAACAGGAATTTCAAGATGGCCTCTGTGGTGGCCATATTGGATGTGCAAGCATTATTTTCATCTAGGACCCAAAAAAACTAGACCATGTGATGAATGTGTGTGTAAAGTTTCATGGCAATCATCCATGTTGTTTAGGAGGAGTAGCGATAACAAACTTGTGCTAATGGAAAGATGACGTTGGATGATGGATGACGGACAGACCATCTCATAAGTCTTCTGGTCTTTGACGAGTACAGCTAAAAACACAAATGGGGCTGGGAAAATGCTATAACAAATAAAAGTATCACCTGAGAAGTATCTAGCATTTCATTTGCAACCAATATGATATGAATGATTTTGTAATGTTGATATGAGTGGTGACCAATCAAACTAGCCCCAATTCAATGAGGCAATATTCAGTTTGTCCAAAGGTAGGAAATGGTATTGTAGTGTTGATACGAGTGGTGACCAATCAAACTAGCCCCAGTTCAATAACAGTCATCAGTCAGTTTGTCCAAAGGTAGGAAATGGTATTGTAGTGTTGATATGGGTGGTGACCAATCAAACTATGTACAATTCAATGACAGGCAATAATCAGTTTGTCCAAAGGTAGGAAATGGTATTGTAGTGTTGATATGGGTGGTGACCAATCAAACTATGTACAATTCAATGACAGGCAATAATCAGTTTGTCCAAAGGTAGGAAATGGTATTGTAGTGTTGATATGGGTGGTGACCAATCAAACTATGTCCAATTCAATGAGGCAATTATCAGTTTTTCCAAAGGAAGGAAATGGTATTGTAGTGTTGATATGGGTGGTGACCAATCAAGCTAGCCCCAATTCAACTGGAGTCAACAGTCAGTTTATCCAAAGGAAAGAATGGTATTGTAGTGTTGATATGAGTGGTGGCCAATCAAACTAACCCCAATTCTTTTGACAGACATTAGTCAGTTTGTCCAAAGGAAGGAAATGGTATTGTAGTGTTGATATGAGTTGTGACCAGTCAAACTAGCCCCAATTCAATGACAGGCAACAATCAGTTTGTCCAAAGGAAGGAAATGGTATTGTAGTGTTGATATGAGTTGTGACCAGTCAAACTAGCCCCAATTCAATGACAGGCAACAATCAGTTTATCCAAAGGAAAGAAATGGTATTGTAGTATTGATATGAATGGTAATCAATCAAACTAGCCCAATTCAATGACAGGCAACAGTCAGTTTGTCCAAAGGAAGGTTATGAAAAATCATGTCCTGTATATCTACATAAGAAATAAAATGTGTTTAGAAAATCTACTGCACAGTATATTGCAGATTTTCTATAAGGTACTACAGTAAAACCTGTCTTGAATGACCACTGCTGTGATAGACCACCTGTGTTGAGGAACCATACACTCCATGCACAAACTGAATTTTTATATGGAGAAATGACATCCAATGAGACCACATCTTGAGAACATACTTAGTAGTCAGAATGGGTGATCTCCGAAAACCAACTTTAGTGTATGATTCCCTTGAACGACACTAAACACTACTGACTTTACTGATGCCCAATTCCAGTTAAAATAGCCAAGGACACTAAACACTACTGCATACATGCCATAACACGACATGTCATGCGAAAAACATGATTCTGGACTCCCAAACCCCCAACACGGTCGTGTTTTGAAAAACATGATTTTCTGCAATCTTAGCAAAGAAAAATTTTCCCACAAAAAAAAGTACATTTCTTGATCTGAATGATATATGCTCCTAATCTGTGGTATGTATAAACAGTAAACAATCTTGCTCAGAGCTCATGTAAAACTATCCTTGGGGCAGTTTATACAGATGTTTTAGAGACAATTAAAAAGTAAGGTGGTCAGCGATAAACAGACACCTTTCAGAGATTTACTGAATTGGCTCACAATAGCTAGGGTGATGTGTCGTGACAGATCCTTTGAGCACTGCTGAGGGAGAGCCCATTAGGCTAATTTGCATAGGTAAAGTACACAAGTGGAACAACCCAATTTGTCTGAAGTTAAGTACATCAAACAGATATGTGTTGAAAAACAAATGTTATTACATACACATCACTGACTGCATTGAATGAGAATGTTGAAGCCATCTTTATTAAAGTTTGTGATCAGCGGCAATGTTTCTTTGAAGTCTGATTTTTACTCCATATATAAAATTCAAAACATTATTATTTTTGTAGGTTGAACAACAGCACCATTCAATCTCTAATCCAGTGTTGCACCTAGGATCCAAAGGTCAGGGGACAGTGTCCCTCACCCTCCAGAATTGGGGGACACACAATATTTTAAAGGGACAAAGGAATATTGTAGTACATAATCCACTAGAAGTGCTAAAAACATGAGATAATCTTATTTGCTTTGACAGTTTTGCCACCTTAACTCTCTTGTATTTTCCTTTGACATTTACATGATTGCAATAAACGTTTTATCATGTGATCAAGTAACTCATGAAAACCTCAACATGTTTTGAATATCTGGTTAAGCTGAAATGGACTGCACCATAGAATTTTAATAATATAAAAGTATTAAATCATTAATCAAATGACAAATTGTGTATTTGCATAAATTGGTACCTTTTTTCATTAATTCAGCCTGAAAATAAATGAAATCTTCACTGCCGTAGGCGTGACTGTAACCTCGATAATACGTTACAATAGCGGCGGTCAAAGACTTTAGCAACACGGCCGACTACCACAAACCTTAAATGTTTTCATTGCCAGATTCATTGTTTTGAAATGGATATTTATTGTCATCTTACAGGTTTTATCACTTTTAGCGACTTTGGCCATAATGCTTGTACCAACATAGATGTGGATGCACATTCGCGCAGGAAATGTGTAGGCATATTTGTGAACACAAATGACACTTGCATTACCATCAGACCAACCACTGAAAGCAGCAAAGACTACATGTAATTAAAACTATATTCCACTGTCCAATGGATTTTAAAGACAGTAACTTGGTGCATTTTTGTATTTAATGTCTGTGAGGATGTGACCATGTTTGTGGTGATGTTATTTGACAATTCTAAGTCTACCATTTTTTTTTGTAAGTATATTAAATGCTTCAGAGAAAACAGATGGTATTTTCTTTTATTCAGATTTGAATTTCCAGTCATTTGCTATAGGCTGATTTGAAAAGATAACTTTTTCTCATTTGGATGATGTCGCTTTGGGGGGGTCATGCACACTTGACCCCCCATGGGACCTCAAAACACTTTTTGAGTCTCAAAAAAAACCCAACACTGTCTGGGAATAAGGCAAGTATGCTACTGACTTTATTGATGCCCAATTCCAGTCAAAATAGCCAATGACACTAAACACTACTGATTTTACTGATGTCCAATTCCAGTCAAAATAGCCAAGGACACTAAACACTACTGACTTTATTGATGCCCAATTCCAGTCAAAATAGCCAAGGACACTAAACACTACTGATTTTACTGATGCCCAATTCCAGTCAAAATAGCCAAGGACACTAAACACTACTGATTTTACTGATGTCCAATTCCAGTCAAAATAGCCAAGGACACTAAACACTACTGATTTTACTGATGCCCAATTCCAGTCAAAATAGCCAAGGACACTAAACACTACTGATTTTACTGATGCCCAATTCCAGTCTAAATAGCCAAGGACACTAAACACTGACTTTATTGATGCCCAATTCCAGTCAAAATAGCCAAGGACACTAAACACTACTGACTTTACTGATGCCCAATTCCAGTCAAAATAGCCAAGGACACTAAACACTACTGATTTTACTGATGTCCAATTCCAGTCAAAATAGCCAAGGACACTAAACACTACTGATTTTACTGATGTCCAATTCCAATCAAAATAGGCAAGGACACTAAACACTGACTTTATTGATGCCCAATTCCAGTCAAAATAGCCAAGGACACTAAACACTACTGATTTTACTGATATCCAATTCCAGTCAAAATAGCCAAGGACACTAAACACTACTGATTTTATTGATGCCCAATTCCAGTCAATATAGCCAAGGACACTAAACACTACTGATTTTACTGATATCCAATTCTAGTCAAAATAGCCAAGGACACTAAACATTACTGATTTTACTGATGTCCAATTCCAGTCAAAATAGCCAAGGACACTAAACACTGACTTTACTGATGCCCAATTCCAGTCAAAATAGCCAAGGACACTAAACACTACTGACTTTACTGATGCCCAATTCCAGTCAAAATAGCCAAGGACACAAAACACTACTGACTTTACTGATGCCCAATTCCAGTCAAAATAGCCAAGGACACTAAACACTACTGATTTTACTGATGTCCAATTCCAGTCAAAATAGCCAAGGACACTAAACACTACTGATTTTACTGATGCCCAATTCCAGTCAAAAAAGCCAAGGACACTAAACACTACTGACTTTACTGATGCCCAATTCCAGTCAAAATAGCCAAGGACACTAAACACTACTGATTTTACTGATATCCAGTTCCAGTCAAAATAGCCAAGGGAACAAAAGTCAATAATCATTAAATTGTTTTCTATTGAGAAGATGATAAGTGAATGAGATTTTTAGATTGTTATTGGCCACCATTTGGCTGTGTTATCCTCCTGACAAATGTTGAAAGATGAGGGTAGGACTCATTCAGACAGTGTTAAGGAAGTCAGTGTAATGGAGGATGAAACAGCAAATGTCAAATGACTGTAGATTTTCTAAGTTACCATATAACTGAGTTTCTGCCCAGTATCAAGCTGTGACAAAGTCTTAATTTTAAACGATTTACAATATGTATTACATACCTTTAGTGGTCTCTGCAAGCATGCAAGAGAAAAAGAGTGAGGATGTTGAAGAAAGATAGCTAGAATGTAGATAGACAAAACTTGTAATGAAGACAAAAGCCATTTTAATGTATATATGCACATGCAAAGTTTAAAACATACACACATGATCCTCTACCATTATCAGGAAACATTCTAGTGAAATTAAATCTGAAAAATTGAATTTTATGAATGACCATACCATTTTTGAGGCATGAAGGGCATGTGTAAACACTTTCCTCAATGACAGTTGTTCTTTGCGCTTTGGACCCATCCCCTTGTGCCGCATTGTCACTACAAAAGATAAATGAATTAGAAAACACTGCAGAGAAAAAAGTCTGTCCAAAAGTTAATACAAGTTTAAAAAATTCCTATAAGGGTATGGACATTTATTTACAAACATGCATATTAAATTTCATTTGTCTATATCAAGTGGTTTTTGATTAACTGTGCTAACATGGTTTTGTCCAATAAATTCCAAAAAATGAAGAAAAAAAATAAATAGATAAATTGCCTTAAATGCAAAAAAATCTAATCAGGTCATCTACATATGATTACAAATATGCCTACCAAATTTCATTCATCTAACTTTAGTGGTATTTGCCTAAGCATGCTAACATGTTTTGTAGTAAAAAGAAAAGTTAAAAAATGTGTAAACAATTGAAAAAATTGCTGTAATGGCCTAAAAATTGAATCAGATCATCTACAAATGGATATAAATATGCTTGAAAAATGTCATTTGTCTATGTTGAGTGGCTTTTTTTATGCAATCTTCCTAAAAAGTTTCTCGGGATGGATGTATGTACATATGGCCAGACGGAAGGATATGATAAATTCAAGATGCCCCTGCTGCAAGTGGTGGAGGCTTAAATGTACCTCCAAAATAATTGCATTATTGAATTACATCTTGAACAATTTGGACTGCTCACCATCATAAATTCACACAAGATTTATTATATATCACAACAACAACCCCCAACCATATGACATCCAACTCTTTGAGAGCTGCCAAGGGGTCAGAACCCCAAAATCTCTTGCATACATGTTGTGTCTTCCTGTTATGATTAGATATATAAAGCTTGGTCCGAAATATATTAAAAAAATCACTGTAATTGACTTGTGTATATCTGACCTTGACCCTGCTAGGACAGCCTGCAAATATTCCTACCAAGTTTGATCAAAACTGGCTCAGATCTTATTGAGAAGAAGTTGAAAACAGGTTTTCCATATGGTTGCTATGGAATCCACACCAGTACTAGAGGGACCATCCCAAATACAATTATGGCAGAGTATGTCCAATGAAACTTTCCTAAATGGTTTGATCATAACTGACTCAGCCATTCTAGATAAGAAGTCAAAAATACTTTTTTCCACCTGATTGCTAATGAAGCAACACCATTGCTATTGCGCCATAATGCTGGTACAGCATTTCCAAAGAATTATTCCTATGAAGTTGAATCAAAACTGGCTCAGCAGTCCTGGAAACAAATTGAAAATTGTTTTCCATATAGTTACAATAACAGACACCCTGTTGCATGAAGATCCACTTTGGAAACAATTTTGACAGCATGTCTTAAGAAATGTTTGCATCAAGTTTAATCAAATTAGCTCAACCATTCTAGGGAAGAAGCTGGAAAAAGGTTTTCCATATGGTTGCTATGGAAGCAAAACCATTGTTTAGAAAGCCTCCTCAAACACGATTTTAACAGAAGTCTTAAGAAACACTCCTACCAAATTTGATCAAAATTGGCTCAGCCATTCTGGAGAAGTTGAAACTAGTTTTTCCAATTGGTTGCTAAGGAAGTCACAACACTGCTAGGGGATCCACTCCACAAAAACTTTTGATAGAGCATGTTAAAAGAAATATTCATACTAAGTTTGATTGAACCTGACTAAGACATTTTGAAGAAGATGAAAGTAGGTCTTACACATGGTTGTTATGGAAGCCATACAGTTGCAAGGGCAGCAACCACAGATGCAATTTTGATAGAACATGCCCTAAAAAAGATTCCTACCAAGTTTGATCAAAATTATCTTAGCTGTTCAAGAGAAGATGTTGAAAACAGGTTTTCCACCTGGTTGCTAAGGAAGCCACACCATTCCTGAGGCAGCTACCCTGAACACAATTTTGACTGAGCCTGTCTTAATAAACATTCCAACTAAGTTTGATTAAAATTACTTAGCCATTCTGGTGAAGCTGAGAGCAAGTTTTCCATATGGCTGCTGTAGAAGCCACACTGTTACTAATGAAGGCAGCCAGGAAACAATTTTGATAAAGCATGTCCAAAGAAACAGTCCTACCAAGTTTGATTTAAATTAGCTCTGCCAGTCTGGAGAAGAAGTCAAAAATAGGTTTTCCACCCAATTGCTAGGGGAGCCACCCAGACACAATTTTGAGAGAAAATATCCCAAGAAACATTTCTAAAAAGTTTGATCAATACTGGCTTAATCATTTTAACCTACCGTATATACTCGATTATAAGTTGACTCGACTATAAGTAGACCCCCCTTTTTAGGGCTGCAAAAAGTGAATTTCGCTATGACCCTCCTATAAGTTGGGGTGTATTTTGCAAGTCAGATCCGTATAAAGGGGTGACTTCTTAGTGAGTCAGAAATGTACTTTGGAAATATAAACAAGCCAAATTGGAAAAATAAAGACAAAACCAGTGTAAAATACAATTATATTATTGAGTGAAATATGTCACAAATAAATTGACAACTTACAATTTGTCCATCTTTGTGTAATAAAGTCCATTGAAATCCATAATGCTTGACATTTTAAATCCATTTATATGATAAATCCACTAATTCAATTATAGGTCACATACCGGTATAAAAATAGAAGTTCAGAATGATCTGATTCACAATATCTCGTAATATGTTAATTCCACACGTCGTACAAATAAACAATGAAAATTAAGTCCAATTTGTTGTGATTCACGGTATCCTATAAATGTCACTATCTAATGTCATCTGGTACAAGTCCAAGAATTAATCCTCATTGTCTGATAAAGTTCTGAAATCCTACATCGTCGTCTTGTCATTGTAAATCATCGTCGTCTAGTCATTGTAAATCTAGTCTGACTCCGATTCCTCGACTTTACTGTCATATGCGGGTGCTTATGCAGAGACTGAGCTTGGGCTCTGTAAGGAACACTTTGATCATCAAGTCAGAAATCTATTAAAGGCTGCAACTGAACACATGTCTATTGTTCGGCAAGATCAAAGGGAGTTCAAATAACCACCCTATGTTTCTTGGCACTGAACAAGTATCAAACTTGCGGCTTGATCAAAGGGTCGTCACGTGGGAAAACAGAGAGTGTGGTGCCTTTACAAGCTAAGGGATTAAGGTCAAAGTATATGCACAGGAAGTTGTAGAACTCTACTTGGCACTGAACAAGTATAGATTCGCGGCTCGATCAAAAGGATTGTCAACTTGAAAACAAAGTTAGTCCCTTTAGAAGCCAAAAGCTTATCGGCCCACGTGCACTGGCAGATAACTTGGGAAATATCAATTGAGAATTAAATCTGACTTGTGGAAAAGGAAAATACAAATTAAATCAAAACTTTTATTGAATCAAGCACAGTCTTTACACAGCAAAACACAAATATTAATACAAATACAGGTTGTTTGGACTGGCACGAAAATGGAGGCAATATACTTACTAGTAAACATCCACAGTAAACATTGACAACACTTCATTTTGCGGTAGGTAGTATTTAATTTACCAGTAATATTTTCAAATTATTAAAATCCAAATAACTGTAGATACATGTATTGTGTAATGAATACCGTCATGAAATGGATAAACACAGTGCATACCATATATGCATTACTAAATAGAAATAGTGGCATGAAAACATAAAAATATGTGAATTGACAGTATTTGTATGTACTGCAAACATCTAGAGTTTCCAACATTACCCCAAGATTTATATTTTTTTTTAATGTCGCGCTTATAAGACAACCCCTACTCTGCATGAATCGAATTTTAAGTAAAAAAGGTCGACTTATAATCGAGTATATAAGGTAACCTATATCCCACCTCTACCAGATGATGATATGAGTCTATAGTAAAAATAAGTCCATAACCCTTTAGAAACTAGTGTATATAAAATGACTGGTCAACATGCAGATCTTCTGATTATTACCAGATGAGCATAACATAAACTAATTTTCATAGCAATACACTAAAAGCTGCAAAAGGAAATGCATTCACAAAATTATGTCATACATTGCATCCAGCTGAAAGTCAAAATGGACAATAACTCTTTCAAAAATCATGGCAGCACAAAGATTTCTCAATATGCACACCTTTAGAAGATGATCATAATATGCACAAAGTTTCACTGTGATCCATAACAAAACTGCAAGACAAGTTGTGTTTACAAGATTTTATCTTAAACTGCATTCAGTTGCAAGACATAAAGGGCAATAACTCTAAAAAAAAATTGCAAGAGCAAAGTGAATTGTCAAAATGCATATGTTCAAATGATGACCATAATATGTACAATGTTTCATGGTGATCCATTGAAAACTGTGAGACGAGCTGTGTTCACAAGATTCTGTCAGACACTACATCTGCTTCCAAGTCAAAAAGGGCAATAACTATAAAATAAAATCACAGGTGCATAGTGATTTGTCGATATGCACATCTTCAATAGATGATCATTACATTTCCCATGTTTCATGGTGATCCACTGAAATCAGTGAGACTAGCCGAGTTCAAAAGATTCTGTCATACAATGCATTAAGCTGTAAGTCAAAAAGAACAATAACTCTCATAGAAATTGTGGGAACAGTGATTTGACTTTATGCACATTATTCAGGTAATGACCATAATATTTACCAAGTTTTATGGCAATCAATAAAAACACTGTGGGACTATTTGCACTAACAAGATTGTGACTCACACCGTGTTAAGCTATATGAAAAAAAATGCAATAACTCTCATGAAAATTGTGAGAGAAAAGTGATTTGTTACAGCCGGGTTAACTAACAAAGTTCTTCACCTGGTTGTTATGGAGGTCAAGTCATTGCTTGGGGAGCCCCATTGGACACAGTTTTAATAGGGCAAGAAACATTCCTACCAAGTTTGATCAAAAGTGGCTCAGCTGTTCTGGTGAAGAAGTTGAAAATAGGTGTTCCATACTGTTACTATGGAAGCCACACAGTCGCTAGGAGAGCCACCCCAGATACAAATTTGGTAGAGCATATCCTAAGAAACAATCCAACCAAGCTTGATCAAAACTGGCTCATCCTGAAGAAGTCAAATATATGTTTTTCGGTTTGGTTGCTGTGGAAGTCACGCCACTGCTTGCGGAGCCAATCATATTTTGTTTTTGCTAGACCATGTCCTGAGAAACATTCCTGTAAAGTTTATGATTGGTTCCATTACAACATTGTAATTAGAACAGGCTTTGGTTTATGACTGGTTCCATTACAACATTTTAGGTAGAATAGGTTTTGGGTCTGGCATGATAATTATGAAGTAAATCATCTAATAATTACATTGGAATGGCAAGAGAAAGTACTATTGTAAACCTAGGGATAATAATAGCTGGACTCTTTGCAGTTACCTATGCCACACTGATCAAATGTCAGTTTGTTTACATCATGATATATACCATATATATCTGCTTATAAGTCAAGTCCAACTGTAAACAAGCATAATGCGCCAGCAGATTAGAGTCTACTTTGTTTGTTCTACTGATTACTCCTAACAAAATGCACAGACCCAGATCTGCTGCCACATCATATAACAGCATATCTGGGTCTGTGCAATTTGCAGTTGGACTCAACTTATAAGCGAGTAATACGGTATGTGTGAAAAACAAATTTATTGGCTATAACCCTTACTCTTTAACATGCTAACTTAACAGGCAGATAGGTATGGGGATCTACTGAATACCCCCTCTCCAGATAAGTATGGGGATCTACTGAATTCACCCTCTCCAGATAAGTATGGGGATCTACTGAATTCACCCTCTCCAGATATGTATGGGGATCTACTGAATTCCACCTCTCCAGATAAGTATGGGGATCTACTGAATACCCCCTCTCCAGGTAGGTATGGGGATCTACTGAATTCCACCTCCCCATATAAGTATGGGGATCTACTGAATACCCCCTCTCCACGTAGGTATGGGGATCTACTGAATTCCACCTCCCCAGGCAGATAGGTATGGGGATCTACTGTAATCCTCCTCTCCAGGCAGATAAGTATGGGGATCTACTGAATTCCCCCACAGGTATGGAGATCTATTTAATTTCCCCTCCCCACATAGATATGGGGATCTATTGAATTCCTCCTCCCCAAATAGGTATGGGGATCTACTGAATTTCCCCTCCCAAGGTAGATAGGTATGGGGATCTACTGAATTCCCCCTCCCCACATCCTTTTTTTGTTAACTCTGGCATACACTTTTGCAAAAATATGTTAAGCTTATATTACTAAATCTCTCTTAAACAATATTTTTTTCATGCCACTATACATTCTAATGAAAACAGCCAATAACAACAGCTCCTGCCTGAATGGCCTGCCTATATAATTAAGTTTACCATGCACAATCATCACCTTTGCTATTCAAAAATGTTTCTGTTTAATCCTGGTAAGATTTTTACTTTTGAGCTTTTTTAAAAGCAGAGGTATTACTTTTGTTGATATCGTCTCTCATGTTCAGCCATGAACTACTGTCCTTACACCCACAAACATTTTATGTCCCCACCAAGTTACTCTTACACCTCTAATATTAACCCAAGAGACATACTTCATAACTATAGAATAGACACATAGTGGGCAGGATAAAATTATTACCATTATTTCCTTGAAAAGCAAGTGGGTAAACCACGCATGCAATAGAACCTGGTGTATTACCTGCATATGTGCAATGATGTATCCCCTCATGTATACGACTTACAAAAATTTGACACAAAACTATTACATTGATGCTGATGCAGTAAAAAAAGTGGATACCTATGTCTAACCATCTCTACAAAAATGGTTTATACCTGGTTCCTCTTCATCAAAAACATCATCTCCATCTCCTTCTGCAAGTCCCTTGAGGTATACTGAGCTGTCAATGGCACGCCTAGATTGAAACAAAGTTTTGGAATAAAATATGTTTCTTTAGATAAAACTAAGTCAATCATATTATGCTAGAAGTACATCCAGCTAAAAAATACTTTTAAGTAAATAAATTGCAAAAAAGTCAGCTGCTTGCTGAGGTAGAAGTCAAAAGAGAGTACCCTCTTGGATAGAGGGACTGGGGCAAAATCCCATCAATTGTCATTCACTACTGGAGTGAATATGCATGCTCTTCCAGGGATATTAGTGGGGGAAGGGTTTGGGAGACTATGTTTGTATTATCCTATAAACATGTTTCAAATAAGTTACTTGATTATAATACATAATATGTTAGAAGAATAGATAATACGAGGAGGGAGTTACATCCCCATGAACTGCAGTTGATCTTTCTCCGGTCTACTAATGTTTTTGAAGCAGATTCAAGTCTGGGTTAGCACATAGTCAATGCACGGATGCAGTTCAGAGGAAATTATTTGCTCCTGCAAATCCATTAGAAGTAGAATAACTTGCATTGTTATGAAGCTGCTGAATGATCTGGGATGGTAGCCTGTTGCACTGTAGATAGAGGTCCTACAAGATTTAATTAAACCATTTGAAATGAAAGGTCTCTGAGGTAAAATTTGGAGATATTGTCTCTGACCTCGATCATGTGGCTTGAATGGTTGGCTAGAGGAAAGTTTCACTCAAATGCTATCATGAGATGATGTGCATTAGAAATTCATCTGGTCTTGGGTTTGTTTGTTATAGGTTGAGTGGATAACCTGAATGATCCAGGATGACAAAATCAGAGCCGAAATATTGTCCCTTCCTTCCCTGAGTGACAAAAACATCAAGATCTCCCTCTTTTGATTGGGACAGTCTGCTTCAGGGATCATTTCAATGCCCTGATGGTGTCCTGTAGATGTCCATGGGAAGAACAAGTCCAAAGAAAGAAAGCTTTTTTAAGACAAAAGACTGATTTCCCATGAGTAGGGGCCTGTTCTTAGCTATGAATGCAGTGGTGTCATGAGAAAAATTGAGCCACTGAGGCAGACCTGCAGATAGTTTCAATTAACTAATAAGGTGTGTATGTCACCGATGTCTAACATTTGGAAATGAAAATGGGCCATCATGAGAGAAAATGAGTCATTGTGGTGGAGCTGCAGACACTTCGGGTCAACTGATAAGGAGGTGTGTATCTCACCGATTCTGAGTGTTGTAGCTAAGGTGACCAGGAAGCAGGTTTTGTATGAAAAGTGAGAAAGAGCGGGTCTAGACTGTGGTTTGAAGGGAGTCTAGATCTGATTCAGGCAAATATCTTTGGGTTTGGATGGAAAACCTGCATTCAGTTACTTCAGCAGATGTTGAGAAGGCAGGATTTTCCTGGGAACCTCTGCTGCTAGGTTTAGGAGGTCATTAATCTATGATTTTTCCCACCTGAAGGGAGCAATCAGGATTAGATGGCACTCTCATTTCCTTGCTTTCTGCAAAACTTTGGGAATCAGAGAGGTTGGGGGAAGCATATACATGAGACCATGCCAATGTGACAAAAGGGGTTTGACTGGCCAGGCTTTTGGATTTGGAACTAACAAGATGAAGGTAGGGAGCTTGTCATTCCAACTTGTCAGAAACAGGTCCACAAGAGGTTGACCCCAACAGGTGCAGATTTTGAGTGAAGACTGAGTGGAGAACTGACCTTTCTGTGTGGACTGTCTGTTTCCGTATAGCAAGTCCACTAAGACAGTGACCCTGCCTAGAATGTGGCCGACTTGAATGTGGATTTGTTGACAACTATGCCACCGGAGAAAATCCCAAACCAGAAAGTAGCAGTCTGGAGGCTTGGTTCCCCCATACCTTCTGATATAATTGATGACAGTCAAGTTGTCAGATAGAGTGAGAATGTCCTTTCTAGAGAACATCTTCTGCCATGAATGAAAGGCATTCACTATGGCTTTCATCTCCAGGAAAATGATGTGCAGAGAGTGCACCTGAAGGGGCCAAATCCCAATTTTGTATTGGAAGGAGCACAGGAGGTGGGCACCCCAGCATGTGTTCTGCAGGTGTCTGTTCAGATCATGACTTATGAAAGCTGTTCCTGTTGTGGGATTCCTGCCATAAGCCAAGTGAGGTCCTCCCATTTGCTGAGATGAGACCTTGTGTAGTCCAAAACTTTGAACATTTGGTCTAGAGAGCAAAGATTCACCCGTCACTGGGACAGAAGGATCATCTGCTGGGGTCTCATGAACAGGAAGCCCAAAACAAGGAGATCCATGACCACACTGATAGTAAGAAATTCCTGGGCTGAAATTCAGTTCTTTGAGCAAATTGTAGTGAAGAGAACCCTTGACACCTGGGGATGGTTGCTAAACATGATGTGAAGGACCTCTGAAATGATTTGCAAGACCACAGATCTTCAGGGCAGAGTCTCTCCTATACTGTGGTAAAGTGTTGGAGTCTTCTGCCCACTGAAATGTCAAAAGAGGTCGGCATGAGCATGGTGTAATTTTTTGTGGGAAGGCCGATGGGGAGAGAAGCTGGGTTGAAACTGGTATCTATCTCTGTGTTTTGTTGGTAATGGTTCTCAGAAACTGGGCCCTTGCCAAAGAAAAAGGCTTGGAAGTGTGTTTCCCTGTTGCCTTAGAGGGTTCTTCATATATCTCTGGTCTCTCTTCTCAAACAACAGCTTGTCTTTTGGGTCAATGGGCCTGTGAGAGGTCTGCCTCTTTTGGTGGCCTGTTTCCTTGACCTCCTATATAGTTAAAAGATAGTGGTTGCAATCTGAGGATGGCCTGTGATGTTCTTTTAGCAGTGTGGACATGTATAAGAATGCATCTCTTTCCACAAGCTGGAGGTTAACAGACACAGCTATGGCTCCCATGCATGTCTGTCTGAGCGGAGACTGCTGATGGACCTGCCAGGTGCTGGTCCTTGATAGTTCCATGGGTCTGGTACTGGATAGTGTGGGAGAATGGTTCACCGAATGTGGCACTGGTTATGATGGGCATCCACAACTGAACCAGATGCTGTGTTTCGGGTCTGAACAAGGTATTAAGTGAAGACAGATTGCCATACTCAGTTCTAGTAAAAAAAAGGCACAGGTTGATACTGCACTGAAGCTGGAATAGATGTGGTTTGGGAAAAGCTGGCATATGGTGCCTAAGCCCAGTAATGGCAATCGAGGGAATGATCACCACTGAGGATTGCATGTGGTGATGGATTGTCAAGGATTGGCACAGGTGGGTTAAAGTATTAAATCAGTATTGTACCACAGTCTGTGCCATGATGGTACATTCTAGTTGTGACACTGTGGGTGATGGCAGTACTGTAACTGTATGGGAAGCCCATGATGGCAAAGATTGCTGAATCTTTTTCTTAACTGTATAATCTTCAGTCTCCAGTAACTCGGTCATGCAGAAGTTGGCAATGGAGATGGAGTCAGTGGCAATACTGACAGTGTCCACATCATTTTGGTTGCATTTTCTGGCTCTCTTATTAGCCTGGGTTAAGTGCCTGGCAGTGATGGTCACCCATCACTCTTTGGACCAGTGAGAGAAAATGTTGCAAGTATGGTTTGAACTGCATCCCAAACAATGGTGCAACACTTTCCTGCCAAGGCAAGTCGAGTTAAGTGCCTTGTCCAGGGATATATGACAGTAGCCAATCTGGGCTGATCTGATAGTAGGAACAGAACCTGCACTCTTCTGGTCTTGAGCCCAACAAGAATGGGCAATCAGGTGAAATAATAGAAATCAAACTTATTCATTGTCTTGAGTCCAACAAGAATGGGCAATCAGGTCTTGAGTCCAACAAGAATGGGCAATCAGGTGAAATGATGGAAATCAAACTTATTCATTGTCTTGAGTCCAACAAGAATGGGCAATCAGGTCTTGAATCCAACAAGAATGGGCAATCAGGTCTCGAGTCCAACAAGAATGGGCAATCAGGTCTTGAGTCCAACAAGAATGGGCAATCAGTTCTTGAGTCCAACAAGAATGGGCAATCATGTCTTGAGCCCAACAAGAATGGGCAATCAGGTCTCGAGTCCAACAAGAATGGGCAATCAGGTCTCGAGTCCAACAAGAATGGGCAATCAGGTGAAATGTTTGAAATCAAACTTATTCATGGTCTCATCAATATAATTCTCAAACCAAATTTGGATGAAATCTAACAAGCATTGGTAAAATTCTGCTGCAGAAACCAAAGTCAGGAGGACAGTCAATTATGGGGTGTAACTACTGTAAATGATGTTTTGGAACCCTGGAAATCAAACTTATTCAAGGTGTCAGTAAGGTTGATAAGAAGTTTGAGGGCCAAATATGGACAATGTCCATATAAACTTTGAGCTTTCATTGGCCCAAAATAAAGGTGTATGTTAAATTTGACTGAAATCCAACAAACCTTGGTAAATTCATGTGCATAAACCAAAGTCAGAAAGCGAGAAAAACAGGGGACATAACTCCTGTAAATAACTTGGAATGCTAGAATTCAAACTCATTCAAGGTCTTATCAATATACAGTCCCATACACAATTTGCTTGAAATCCAGCAAACTATGGTAAAGTTCTGCTGTTGAAACCTGTCAGGAGAACAGATGATCAGGGGAAATAATCCCTATAAATGATGCTGTGAAATGCTGGAAATCAAAGTCATTCATGATCTCATCAATGTAAAGTCCCATATCAAATTTGGTCAAAGCCCAACAAACCTTGGTAAAGTTATGCTGCATAAACCAAGTCAGAAGGATGGGCAATCTTTGGAATGCTGGAAATCAAACTCATTCAAAATCTCATCAATGTAAAATTGCATACCAAATCTTGGTAAAGTTATACTTCAGAAACTAAACTCAGGAGGACAGGCAATAAGGGGACATAAATCCTGTAAATGATGTTGTGGAATGCTGGAAATCGAAGCTGTTCAAGGTTTTATCAATATATAACTGTGTACCAAATGTGGTTCAAGTACAACAATCATTGGGGGAAGTTAAACTGTGTAACTAAAAGTTACCTTGATAGCCAATCAGGGGCAATAACTCCTCTAAGTGATGACTGAGAATGCTGTAATTACTATAGGGCTCTGCCAACTTTGTAGGGTGGGACCCTAATGATTGTATCACTTGGAGTAAATTGAATTTTAAGTATTATAGAGTTTTGGGCAAACAATTAAGATGACACTGATTAACTCACTGTATAATGATGTAAGACAGTTGAAGTGCAAAATATTTGCTTATAATGAAGTAAGAGTGAGATTTAGACAGAAATCAGTTGGAGTATATTTCCCAGAGGTGAGAAAACTCCAAAAGATCGCTCAAACTGACTGTAGTGTACTAATGGGGGGTGGGCATGGGGACCGGACGGGGCACCAGAGGTCTTGGGGTGCCAAAACAGCCGATAAAAATTCGGGCCTCATATTCTGGCCCTTTGGGCCATCTTTGTCGCCCCGGGTGCCATTCACCCTTAGTACACCACTTCAAACTGATGAAATGGCACAAAATGGATGGTATCTGCAAGGCCTCTTGTAAGGGCATGCTGACTGAGCACAGGCATGAAGTAGAGGCATGAAGTAGTAACTGGCAACTGATGGAATTTTGGTACCAATCCCTCAATCTAAAGTGAGACCACTCTCATCTGACTTCTGTCTTGGCAAGCAGATGACCTTTAAGCACTTTTGTTGATCTAATAAGCCAAAATGTGTGGTGAGCATTCTTTTAGCTTGGAAGTGCCGTATTTTTGGTAAAAATTATCAATACTTTATTTGATACCATCTAGATTTGTATGTGTGTATCATCATTCTAAATCACCATATTATTTTCAGTCTGAGTATCACTAAATTTTGTAACATAGGTTAAGTTTACTTACCATATATACTTGCATTTAAGCCGATAATAACTGCAAACTGCATAGACCCAGATCTGTCGTCACATAATGCGCCGGCAGATCTGGGTCTATGAAGTTTGTAAGGACTAATTAGTAGAACAAACAACACAGACTCTGATCTGCTGGCACATTATGCAATGGCAGATCAAGGTCTATGTTGTTTGCATTTGGACCTGGATTATACATGAGTATAGAGGGTAATTCAAAACTTATTCTTCTCTTCATGTTAAGCAAATGACTGTAAGAAAAGTTTGAAAAGTTGATAAGTTTCAAAAAGTAAAATTGGCATTATTTTTGATAAAATGATAAACACAATCTATTAATTTTAAAAAAGCAACCAGAAGCCATTTTCACCAACATATGTACTAAAATTAGGTCTGATTTTCACCAACATATGTACTAAAATTAGGTCTGATTTTCACCAACATATGTACTAAAATTAGGTCTGATTTTCACCAACATATGTACTAAAATTAGGTCTGATTTTCACCAACATATGTACTAAAATTAGGTCTGATTTTCACCAACATATGTACTAAAATTAGGTCTGATTTTCACCAACATATGTACTAAAATTAGGTCTGATTTTCACCAACATATGTGCTAAAATTAAGTCTGATTTTCAGAAATTTGATGATCAATTTTAGGATCGACTTAATTTTCAGCCAATCAGATCGCTGAATTCAAGACTCATTTTTAAATCCCAACTTAGGTTCTGTTTGTGAAATCCAGGCACAACATTGTCAGTCTCTTGAACCCTTTGGAAAACTGTATTCAGATTATCAAGGCACAGTGTCAGTCTCTTGAACCTTTGGAAAACTGTATTCAGACTATCAAGGCACAGTGTCAGTCTCTTGAACCTTTGGAAAACTGTATTCAGATTATCAAGGCACAGTGTCAGTCTCTTGAACCCTTTGGAAAACTGTATTCAGATTATCAAGGCACAGTGTCAGTCTCTTGAACCTTTGGAAAACTGTATTCAGATTATCAAGGCACAGTGTCAGTCTCTTGAACCCTTTGGAAAACTGTATTCAGATTATCAAGGCACAGTGTCAGTCTCTTGAACCTTTGGAAAACTGTATTCAGACTATCATTTAGTAAAATGAATTCTTATAAAACAAACAATTTGTAAAAATAAACCAAATCATTCATATAATAGGTTCTGTAGAATTTGTACAGTTGAAAAAGAAAAAAAAAACTATTAGAGCACATTTGAAGTAAACGCAAATTCCTCCAATGATGATTTTCAACCATATTATCATGCTAAATAATTTTCATGGGGAATAACTTTCATCAAGCTATGGCCACAAGAATTTGCATGGGGAGTAACTTTCATCAAGCTATGGCCACAAGAATTTGCATGGGGAGTAACTTTCATCAAGCCATGGCCACAAGAATTTTCATGGGGAGTAACTTTCATCAAGCTATGGCCACTATCAAACATAGTATTTTTTGTTGCCTAAAGAAAAAGGTTTTCCAATATTATACCTTTAAACTCAGCTTGTTAAATGGCAGGTACTTACAAGTTGGATTCGACATGTTTCAAACTGGATACACCACATGCCTTCAGATTTTTGTAATGTTCCCTGAAATTGAGTAAGAATGGGTGAACTCAATATCATTCCCTGAAATTGAGTAAGAATGAGTGAACTCAATATCATTCCCTGATATTGAGTAAGAATGAGTGAACTCCATATTATTCCCTGAAATTGAATAAGAATGAGTGAACTCAATATCATTCCCTTATAAAGAAATCACTATTCAGCATCAACAACACAACAAATTTATTTGTGAATTACCGTGTTTTCCTTACAGATTTCTTTTTTATCTTTTGATGTTGTCTACTGGGATGCAGTGTCCAGGTCTTTCAAAAATCAAAACAAACTGAAATTTATTGATTACCCCAAATGCTACAGCTGAAACAGTTCTATAATCACTAGTGTTTATGTATGTACAAAATGGCTTAATAACAGTGATCCTGAAATTCAGACAGCTCCTGTTGGACATTTTTTCCTGAAAATTAATGTAGCAGTCATATATTTGTGAAAATTATTATAAAGACATTCAAAGATGTTACAAAAAGTTGTAGCAAAAAAGAAAACATTCATATACTTAATTATTTCATGTACCAGAAAATGTGTAATTTTGGGTTCCATATTAGCTGTTGCTTCAGTTTTAATATCATCTTTCTGTAATACGCTAGTTTTATAACTATTTATTTATAAAAATTATTTTTTCTTCCAGAAAACTATACTATAGAATTTCAGAATTTCACCCAACAACAGTATTATATGCCACTGTATGGTTTTTAAATTTATTTATTTCCTGACAACAAACAGACTTATTACATCAAAAATAAGTAACACTTAACTGATGGTCATTTCCAGTCAAGTCCAATAGTAAAGTTTTATTGCTCAGGATAGTAACAGTTAGTTGTTTTTACTAGTATCTTTTATCTGTTTAATTAGGGCTTAGGTGACACATGTTTTGTTTTATGTGTACTGCCACACTGCCACATTGTTCAAAAGCACATGGTGTCTGGGAGTCATTTATTGTAATGTTTATGGTACAGATCCTGTGGCAATCATTCAATTATATTTTTTTTTTTTATCCATTTGTGTCATTTGCAGGACTGGCAGACTGACCAAAGAATTATCTTTACTGACAAGATCTTTGAATTTGATGGCACAATTGTTCACTAAAGAATCAAGTTGCTCTTCTCTACCCCTGTTTAACTAGCTGACCATGACTGGTACAGCCTTCAAGCAGTTAGGCTGTACTATGACTGGTACCGCCTTCAAGCAGTTAGGCTGTACTTTGACTAGTACAGCCTTCAAGCAGTTAGGCTGTAGCAAGCTTAGTCAGTGACACCTGTATTGCCTGTCTGACAAAGAAACATGTAAACCTAATCACCTTTTAAATTTACTTCATTAAGTGTTTATTGGCACTTCAATGGATAAACAAATTAAAGACAATTTAATATACTGGGTAATCACATTGGAATATCCTATGATCTATGTCCAGTTGCTCACATTATGTGCAGTCAAAACTTTTGATCTGTGAGTCATATCCAGCAAATTCAGCGAATTAAAAAGCCTGCTTGATAACTTTTTGATGGCATTCAAATAAAAGTGGATGGATTATTAAAGATGATACAGTGAAGATTGATTAAGTTTAGAACTTGTACATCAAAAACTTCTGGAATATTACCATAATAATGATAAGTACTACTTATATTATAAACTAGATTGGTCATCTGGCTCACTTTGGCTTTCATAGCGAGGAATTGACAACTCAACTCAGAAACCACATATAGCCTCTGAGTAGGCTGAGACTAGTGTACAATCATCAGGATAATGAAGCTAACTCCCCACAGAAAATCAACAACATGTCAAATTTAACATAATACAGCATTCTATGACTATAAGCCCCTTCATTATAATGTGGTTCCTTTTTTATATATATATGTATAGGGTTATGCATAGATACATAGATACTTATAACAGGGATCATGTTATAATGAATGGCCTTATAGTGAGACTGCCTTATAACAGGGATCATGTTATAATGAATAGCCTTATAGTGAGACTGCCTTATAACAGGGATCATGTTATAATGAATGGCCTTATAGTGAGACTGCCTAATAACAGGGATCATGTTATAATGAATAGCCTTATAGTAAGACTGCCTTATAACAGGGATCATGTTATAATGAATGGCCTTATAGTAAGACTGCCTTATAACAGGAATCATGTTATAATGAATGGCCTTATAGTAAGACTGCCTTATAACAGGGATCATGTTATAATGAATGGTCTTATAGTAAGACTGCCTTATAACAGGGATCATGTTATAATGAATGGCCTTATAGTGAGTCTGCCTTATAACAGGGATCATGTTATAATGAATGGCCTTATAGTAAGACTGCCTTATAACAGGGATCATGTTATAATGAATGGCCTTATAGTAAGACTGCCTTATAACAGGGATCATGTTATAATGAATGGCCTTATAGTGAGTCTGCCTTATAACAGGGATCATGTTATAATGAATGGCCTTATAGTAAGACTGCCTTATAACAGGAATCATGTTATAATGAATGGCCTTATAGTGAGTCTGCCTTATAACAGGGATCATGTTATAATGAATAGCCTTATAGTAAGACTGCCTTATAACAGGGATCATGTTATAATGAATGGCCTTATAGTAAGACTGCCTTATAACAGGAATCATGTTATAATGAATGGCCTTATAGTGAGTCTGCCTTATAACAGGGATCATGTTATAATGAATAGCCTTATAGTAAGACTGCCTTATAACAGGGATCATGTTATAATGAATAGCCTTATAGTAAGACTGCCTTATAACAGGAATCATGTTATAATGAATGGCCTTATAGTAAGACTGCCTTATAACAGGGATCATGTTATAATGAATGGCCTTATAGTAAGACTGCCTTATAACAGGGATCATGTTATAATGAATGGCCTTATAGTGAGTCTGCCTTATAACAGGGATCATGTTATAATGAATAGCCTTATAGTAAGACTGCCTTATAACAGAGATCATG
This sequence comes from Margaritifera margaritifera, assembly GCA_029931535.1. Classification (NCBI taxonomy): domain Eukaryota; kingdom Metazoa; phylum Mollusca; class Bivalvia; order Unionida; family Margaritiferidae; genus Margaritifera; species Margaritifera margaritifera. The sequence goes on from JAQPZY010001200.1 coordinate 115,756, forward strand.
TTATAATGAATAGCCTTATAGTAAGACTGCCTTATAACAGGGATCATGTTATAATGAATGGCCTTATAGTAAGACTGCCTTATAACAGGGATCATGTTATAATGAATGGCCTTATAGTGAGTCTGTCTTATAACAGGGATCATGTTATAATGAATGGCCTTATAGCAGGACTGCCTTATAACAGGAATCATGTTATAATGAATGGCCTTATAGTGAGTCTGCCTTATAACAGGGATCATGTTATAATGAATAGCCTTATAGTAAGACTGCCTTATAACAGGGATCATGTTATAATGAATGGCCTTATAGTGAGACTGCCTTATAACAGGAATCATGTTATAATGAATGGCCTTATAGTAAGACTGCCTTATAACAGGAATCATGTTATAATGAATGGCCTTATAGTAAGACTGCCTTATAACAGGAATCATGTTATAATGAAGGACTTTATAGTAAGACTGCCTTATAACAGGGATCATGTTATAATGAATGGCCTTATAGTAAGACTGCCTTATAACAGGGATCATGTTATAATGAATGACCTTATAGTGAGGTAGTGCTGTATTGTGTAATTTTATAAGTTATTGAGTTTTTAAAGGGAGTCTTCTTCTAATTAGAGTATGGTCATGTATCCCATTTAATTAATTGGTTCAGAAATTATATGTATCATGTGCTTTATTATAATATGGTCTCACTATAAGGTGGTATAATCTGTGGCTCCCATGGACCAAGTTATGATGAGAGAGTACCGAATATTGATAATTTGTACTGTAACAAACTATTCTGTCAATCAATGAGTACTAATTACTGCCCCTGGAGTTAAAGTTTAGAATATATTTTAAGTAAAGGAAGTTTCCACATGGAAATAGAGTTGTACTCACTTCATGACTAGTTTAACGTAGTATTTGGTAATATCCTCGGTAACTGATCCTTTAGGATCCTTCATCACAATTGGACGTATAAAGCGAGTGTCAAATCTTTCGATTTTCTCCTGAAACAGATGATATAATCAAATGATGAAGTGTAAATATATGGAAGCTATGAATGGTGGTGGTGGTAGTGATGATGATGAGGAGGAGGGTGGTGATGGTGATGGCGATGATGATGACATCAATGATCATTATGATACCAATGATGACAGTGATAATGATGTTGGCCATGATGATGGTTCATGGTGGTGGTGGTGATGACTGACCTAATTATTACCAGTTTCTGTATTTAGCACATTTTGCCAATGTCACCATTCACAATATTTTTCAAATTTTGGCAAAAAAAATGTGCATGTGGTGACAAATTTGGTGACCATCTTTTATCAGGTATCTGGTAACTAAATTCTTTCCCTTTAATCATGTCAGCAAGCTACTGTTGTGGTGTGTGTGCCTAGCCATGCGTGATATATAACAGCTGTCTTAATCCCAATGTGCTATTAATACAGATTTATTGTCAGCTGTGCTGTAAACAAACAACTTCATAAATATAATACATAATAAACAATTCAAGGTAATTAAGGAGGCTGTGGACACAAACATTGCTGCACATCATGAATCAATAATGGCAATCACTACATGGATGGGAAGATGGGCTTGAATTTCAAGATAAATATTAAGATTTCACTTAAATTCTTAAATTTTTCTAAAACTATTGTCAGAGTACAAAATTATGAAGAGAAAAATCCTTATCTTGCCATCAGGCACTCTTAAGTGTAGGGAGAAAATTCCTTATCTTGCCATCAGCCATTCTTAAGTGTAGGGAGAAAATTCCTTATCTTGCCATCAGGCACTCTTAAGTGTAGGGAGAAAATTCCTTATCTTTCCATCAAGCACTCTTAAGTGTAGGGAAAAAATTCCTTATCTTGCCATCAGCCACTCTTAAGTGTAGGGAGAAAATTCCTTCATCTTGGATTTTTCAAACGGTTTTATGTAAGAGATGTTATTGACAAAATAAAGAGCTGAATCATTATTCTACCCAAAGATCGGAGAAAGAGAAAACTAATTTCCTGATAAACCAATGTGATTCCAGGAAAGATACTTTGTTGTCAACTAGACTGAGTTATTAGAAGTTTTGTGATGTGTTTAAACTGCGAACAAAGTAGTGCATGCATGCTTGTTTATAAACAGTCAAATATGGTGTTTCTTGTCTTTTTTTATGCTCCAAAATAATGTAAACTTGGATAATAAGCAAGTACACAAAAAATAAATTACTTTTCAAAATTAAACTTTGAAATGATATATTTTTTCATAAACAAATACATGTACAAGATATTTCACTTATTATCCTGGTCAAATAGTGTTAAAAACAAATAGATCTACCCTACTTTTTTCATTTCATTAACTATCCTAAATATACTGAGCACAAATATTACATACATGTCCACATTGCACTACACTGTAGACCTCTGAAAACTCGATTCCAAAATGTGGCAACATAAAAACTGAATTGACAAAACACTTTTTTAGGATTGGCATTGGTGACAAAACTGGCAACAAGATTTTAGTGTGAGCTCTGTCAAGAGTGTTTGATACTGTCTGTCTGTATGTGAGGCTAGTGTGAGTCCTGCTGGGAGTGGATGATACTGTCCATCCGTGCATGGGGCTAGTGTGAGTCTTTGAGTGAATTGGGTGATACTGTCCATATGTGAGGCTAGTCTGAGTCCTGCAGGGAGTGTGCGAGACTGTCCATCTGTGCATGAGACTAGTGTGAGTCCTGTAGGGAGTGTGCGAGACTGTCCATCTGTGCATGAGACTAGTGTGAGTCCTGTAGGGAGTGTGCGAGACTGTCCATCTGTGCATGAGACTAGTGTGAGTCCTGTAGGGAGTGTGAGACTCCATCTGTGCATGAGACTAGTGTGAGTCCTGTAGGGAGTGTGTGAGACTGTCCATCTGTGCATGAGACTAGTGTGAGTCCTGTAGGGAGTGTGCGAGACTGTCCATCTGTGCATGAGACTAGTGTGAGTCCTGCAGGGAGTGTGCGAGACTGTCCATCTGTGCATGAGACTAGTGTGAGTCCTGCAGGGAGTGTGCGAGACTGTCCATCTGTGCATGAGACTAGTGTGAGTCCTGTAGGGAGTGTGCGAGACTGTCCATCTGTGCATGAGGCCAGTGTGAGTCCTGTAGGGAGTGTGCGAGACTGTCCATCTGTGCATGAGGCCAGTGTGAGTCCTGTAGGGAGTGTGCAAGACTGTCCATCTGTGCATGAGGCCAGTGTGAGTCCTGCGGGGAGTGTGATACTGTCTGTCTGTATGTGAGACTAGTGTGAGTCCCATTGGGAGTGTGTGATATCTCAAACAAATATATGCAACTGCTCTTTATTTGTTTTAAAAAACCCATAAAGAATTCTGAAAAATGGTATAACTTAGGCTGACTTACCCTGATATAGTTCTTTCCTGAGATTCCAACAACTTCCTCTATTCCTGCCATTAAGTGATCTGTAACCTATAAAAAAAGTATTCCCCTTCAAGTTTTATCGATTGATGTTTAACAGTACATCAACACATGCAAAGTCATATAATGATGAGGCAATTGTGTAAAATGCCCTGTTCTCAGGCACACAATGGCCGCCAACCCAGCCCAGTCTGGGAAGGCTTGAACTTAAACTCAAACTCTTCTGGCTGGGTCTGGCATGCTAACTACCTCCTTCATGTTTCATGCGATTAAAACAAAGTAAATGTATAAGACTGAGACAGATACTGTTCGAGGTATAGTACACTTAATACAGCAGCCCTTCACTGTAATGTTGTTCAAGGCATAGTACACTTGATACAGTACCCCCTCACTATAATGCTGTTTAAGGCATAGTACACTTGATACAGTACCCCTTCACTATAATGCTGTTTAAGGCATAGTACACTTGATATGGTACCCCCTCACTATTATGCTGTTTAAGGCATAGTACACTTGATACAGTACCCCCTCACTATAATGCTGTTTAAGGTATAGTACATTTGATACAGTACCCATTCACTATAATGCTGTTTAAGGCATAGTACACTTGATACAGTACCCATTCACTATAATGCTGTTTAAGGCATAGTACACTTGATACAGTACCCCCTCACTATTATGCTGTTTAAGGCATAGTACACTTGATACAGTACCCATTCACTATAATGCTGTTTAAGGTATAGTACACTTGATACAGTACCCATTCACTATAATGCTGTTAAGGCATAGTACACTTGATACAGTACCCATTCACTATAATGCTGTTAAGGCATAGTACACTTGATACAGTACCCATTCACTATAATGCTGTTAAGGCATAGTACACTTGATACAGTACCCATTCACTATAATGCTGTTTAAGGCATAGTACACTTGATACAGTACCCCCTCACTATTATGCTGTTCAAGGCATAGTACACTTGATACAGTACCCATTCACTATAATGCTGTTTAAGGTATAGTACACTTGATACAGTACCCATTCACTATAATGCTGTTAAGGCATAGTACACTTGATACAGTACCCATTCACTATAATGCTGTTAAGGCATAGTACACTTGATACAGTACCCATTCACTATAATGCTGTTAAGGCATAGTACACTTGATACAGTACCCATTCACTATAATGCTGTTTAAGGCATAGTACACTTGATACAGTACCCATTCACTATAATGCTGTTAAGGCATAGTACACTTGATACAGTACCCATTCACTATAATGCTGTTAAGGCATAGTACACTTGATACAGTACCCATTCACTATAATGCTGTTAAGGCATAGTACACTTGATACAGTACCCATTCACTATAATGCTGTTTAAGGCATAGTATGCTTGATACAGTACCCATTCACTATAATGCTGTTAAGGCATAGTACACTTGATACAGTACCCATTCACTATAATGCTGTTAAGGCATAGTACACTTGATACAGTACCCATTCACTATAATGCTGTTAAGGCATAGTACACTTGATACAGTACCCATTCACTATAATGCTGTTTAAAGCATAGTACACTTGATACAGTACCCCTTACTATTATGCTGTTCATGGAAACCTTAAAAGTGGATTGCCTTATAGATGAGGTCATCTTATATTAAGGAATTTTATATATACTATTTTTAATTTATTAATAAAAGGGGCAACCTTATACTGAGATACCTTAGAGTGAGGGAGTACTGTACTCTCATTAATGCTGTACATGCTCCCATGTCTTGAAAACTAATCTATGATGCAATGAAATACCTTCCCTGTACATTACTTTCAAAAACTTAAATTAAACCATAATTTTTCATATATAGTCTTAACACTTAAGATTTTGCTGCCATCATTATCTCCATAAAAGTAATAAAGTACCCCCTCATTCTAATGCTGTTCATGGGAACCATACAGTATATACCCCTATATAAAGTACCCCCTCATTATAATGCTGTTCATGGGAACCATACAGTATATCACCTTATATAAAGTACCCCCTCATTCTAATGCTGTTCATGGGAGCCATACAGTATATCACCTAATATAAAGTACCACCTCATTCTAATGCTGTTCATGGGAACCATACAGTATATCACCTAATATAAAGTACCCCCTCATTCTAATGCTGTTCATGGGAACCATACAGTATATCACCTTATATAAAGTACCCCCTCATTCTAATGCTGTTCATGGGAACCATACAGTATATCACTTTATATAAAGTACATCCTCATTCTAATGCTGTTCATGGGAACCATACAGTATATCACTTTATATAAAGTACCCCCTCATTCTAATGCTGTTCATGGGAACCATACAGTATATCACCTTCTATTAGGACTGCCTTTTAATGATATACATGGTACAGTGCTCCCTCACAATGCTGCCCATGGGGGCCATAGAGAATACCACCTTAAAGTGATACCACCTTATAACAAAGTACATGATACAGTGCTCACTCATTATAATGCTGTACATGGGAACCACAGAGTATGTCTCCTTATACTGAGAATGCCTAATAGTGAAGTAAACAGTCCAGTACTCTCTCATTATAATGCTGTCAATGGGAGCTATAGAGCAGGGGTCCCCAACCTTTTTGTGCCTACAGGCACATTTGTGAGTTTATGAGAGAGTGGCGGGCACCTACCAATTAACTTGACCCATTTTTAAAAATTATTATTATTCATTATAACCTCTTTTGTGGGCACACCAAAAACCTTGGCGGGCGCCATGACGCCCATGGGCACTGCGTTGGGGACCACTGCTATAGAGTATACTGCCTTATAGTCAGATTGTCTTAGAATCATGTACATGGTACAGCACTCTCTCATTATAATGCTGTCCATATGAGCTGCAGAGTATATCACCTTATACTGAGAATGTCTTATAATGAAGTACATGATACAGTATTCCCTCATTATAATGCTGTACATGGAAGCCATTTAGTATACCACCTTATACTGAGAATGCCTTATAATGAAGTACATGGTACAGTATTCCCTCATTATAATGCTGTACATGGAAGCCATTTAGTATAACACCTTATACTGAGAATGTCTTATAATGAAGTACATGATACAGTATTCCCTCATTATAATGCTGTACATGGAAGCCATTGAGTATACCACCTTATACTGAGAATGCCTTATAATGAAGTACATGGTACATATAATTTTACTGCCACTTAATGGAATTCATGACCATACCTGCCTTATATATAAAATAAACCATGTTACAATGAAAGGCCTTATAGTGAGGGAGTACTGTTACAGTATATATTTTTCTATTTGTTTAACCAGGTGAAGAAAAGAAAATCTGATTCAGTTATTTTTTAAGTCACTAAAAATGTAAGCAATGAAATACAGGCAAAATTATTTTGACAGAATCAGAGGGTTTTGACCAGATTTCAAAAGACATGATGTTTTAAATATAAGAAGAAGATCGAACTATAATAATTATTTTACTGTTTCATCAGCCTTACATGCGAATTAAGCTCCTCATACAGAATCATCTGTTTATTGTCCTGTGCCAGTCGAATCTGCAACAGCTTCACCAATGGCTTAATTGTGGTTCCCTAAAACATAAATGGAGGATCTTATATATTACTCATTTCAAATGAAATTGTTTAAATGATTGAAACAGGAGACACCCTTTATGTTGAACCTGCCTTTTTATGTATCTAGAAAGAAAACAAACTTTAAAACTGAGCTTAATCTAAAATCGTTAACATTGACCTTAATTTTGGGTGTGGATGGATGGATAGATGGACATACAGACACACACATGGACGCCAAACTATTGTTATGTCATGCTTCTGCCAAGGCAGGCTCGACAATTATTTGACTAGTTTTATAAATTTATTTTGAAATGAACACAAATATTTATCAGGATGAAAAATAAAAAATGTATTTGACAAAATAGTAGAGTCGAGTAGTGAAATGGCATTGATTACATTAAGATGCTTCAGCTGTTATGCCTTTGCCTTCCATAACATTATGACATCATCAGTGACATCATGATATGTTATTATATGTGTCACACATGGAAAAATTATGATGTGGGTATATTACCCTAAATAACACAGTATTCATTTTGATAAATGAAACTATGTCACTACAGTTTCGGGCAGTCTTCCCAGCACCTTGTGATCAGTGATAAATCTTATAACAGAGGAGCATAACTTTTTCTCAATATTGGCTCTATATATTAATTCGTTCAAAGTGAAAAATCCAAACTTGTATGTCCAATAAACACTTTCATATTGGGGCACTCAGTATAGGCATTATATGATTTGAAATGAAATGCTGGAGATAAGCTGCAAATGAGTTGAAGATTGGACAAAAAGCTTGGAAATACATCTAAAATAAAGGTGACTCACAATTATGACCTATAGCTGACATCATTACAAGTTCTATACACATTCCAATACAAATAAACAATAATTTTCATTATTCTCCAATGATAAGTGTGTGTGTTTCTGATATTAAGTCCATCCATCTTAATTCCAAAAATACACAAATTTTATAAGGCATATGAACTGTTTCCTATAAAAACATTTTTTACTACAGCATATAAAATGTTGGAGATCTTGTCTCTCATGCAGGAGTGCTGGAGGTTAGGTAGAAATACTGGTAAGTCAGATGCAGGAGACACCAGGAAATGTTGGAGATCTTGTCTCTCATGCAGGAGTGCTGAGGTTATTTAGAAGTAGGTCATACACAGGAGACACCAGCAAATGCTGGAAATCTTGTCCCCCATGCAGGAGTGCTGGAGGTTAGTTAGATATAGGTCTCATATAGGAGACAATAGGAAATTCTGGAGATCTTGTCTCTCATGCAGGAGTGCTGGAGGTTAGTTAGAAACAGATTTCATACAGGAGACACCAGGAAATTCTGGAGATCTTGTCTCTCGTGCAGGAGTACTGGAAGCTAGTTAGATACATGCTTCCAACAGAAGACACCAGGAAATGCTGGAGATCTTGTCTCACATGCAGGAGTGCTGGCGGTTAGTTAGAAATAGGTCATATACAGGAGACACCAGCAAATGCAGAAGATCTTGTCTCTCATGCAGGTTGTTGGAGGTTAGTTAGAAATAGGTCACATACAGGAGACACCAGGAAATGCCGGAGAGCTTCTCTCTCATATGCAGGACTGCTGGAGGTTAGTTAGAAATAGGTCATAAACAGGAGACACCACGAAATGCTGGAGATCTTGTATCTCATGCAGGTTGTTGGAGGTTAGTTAGAAACAAGTTTCATACAGGAGACAATAGGAAATGCTGGAGATCTTGTCTCTCATGCAGGTTGCTGGAGGTTAGTCTGAAATAGGTCGTATACAGGAGACACCAGGAAATGCTGGAGATCTTGTCTCTCATGCAGGAGTGCTGGATGTTAGTTAGAAACAGGTTTCATACAGGAGACACCAGGAAATGCTCGAGATCTTGTCTCTCATGCAGGACTGCTGGAGGTTAGTTAGAAATAGGTCATATACAGGAGACAATAGGAAATGCTGGATATCTTGTCTCTCATGCAGGAGGCTGGGGGTTAGTTAGAAATAGGTCATATACAGGAGACACCAGGAAATGCTCGAGATCTTGTCTCTCATGCAGGAGTGTTGGAGGTTGGTTAGAAATAGGTCATATGCAGGAGACACCAATAAATGCTGGAGATCTTTTCCTTCATGCAAGAGTGCTGGAGGTTAGTTAGAAATAGGTCATATGCAGGAGACACCAACAAATGCTGATGATCCTGTCTCTCATGCAGGAAAGCTGGAAGTTAGTTAGAAAATAGTTCTCATACAGGAGACACCAGGAAATGCTAGAGATCTTGTCTCGTATGCAGGAGTGCTGGAGGTTAGTTAGAAATAGGTCATATGCAGGAGACACCAATAAATGCTGGAGATCTTGTCCTTCATGCAAGAGTGCTGGAGGTTAGGTAGAAATAGTTCTCATACAGGAGACACCAGGAAATGCTGGAGATCTTGTCTCTCATGCAGGAGTGCTGGAGGTTAGTTATAAATAGTTCATATATAGGAGACACCAGGAAATACTGGAGATCTTGTCTCTCATGCAGTAGTACTGGAGGTTAGTTATCTGATCTCTCATGCAGGAGTGCTGGAGGTTAGTTAGAAATTGGTCAAATTGTTGAGACACCAACAAATGCTGGAGATCATGTTTCTCATGTAGGAATGCTGGAGGTTAGTTAGAAATAGGTTATGTGTAAGAGACACCAACAAATGCTGAAGATTTTGTCTCTCATGCAGGTGTGCTGGAGGTTAGTTAGAAATAGGTTATATGCAGGAGACACCAACAAATGCTGAAGATTTTGTCTCTCATGCAGGTGTGCTGGAGGTTAGTTAGAAATAGGTTATATGCAGGAGACACCAACAAATGCTGGAGATATAACATCTAAGTCACAGTAGGTTATTTGTTAGTGATACTATCAGATCATACCACTAGGTATACTACATGATGTTATTACAATAAATGTATACAATATGCAATAACAATCCCATATTTATAAAAAATGTATCAGACAACAGCTCTGTTAAATTTACATATTTGTAATACATTTTTGTTGGTGATACTTACAACCACATTTGTGTTTTACCCCACCCCACCCCCTTTCACTAATGTTTGCAGATTTGTCCCAGAAAAGTTCTATTTTGCATATTTCTCAGAATAAAGGATGTCTGGTGTAACTATCCTTGTTTATATAAAATAACTTTTTTAATGTGTAGAATCCTATTTTTTTTAATAAAATTCCATTACCATATTAATTTTGTTTTTCAAGAATATTTTATCACTAAACAAGACTTTATTTCAAAATACATTTTATATGTTAAAACGTGAGAAGAGTTGAATTGAAAAGGTTTCAAGAACAAGGCTTCCCTGTTAATGGTTCCCTGCCTACAAACCATGACACCATTGTAAATGACCTGTAAAGCCTTTAACACAAAACTTTCAAACACAATCTTAAGATTTATGCTGCTGTTGCCATCCCAAAAGCGACACCTATCAAATGTCTTGCCATCTGCTGCTGTCATCATACCAAAAGTGATACCTATCAAATGTCTTGCCATCTGCTGCTGTTGCCATCCTGAAAGTAATACCTATCAAATGTCTCGCCATCTGCTGTCGCCATCCCAAAAGTGATACCTATCAAATGTCTTGCTATCTGCTGCTGTTGCCATCCAAAAGTGATATGTATCAAATGTCTTGCCATCTACTGCTATTGCCATCCCAAAAGCGATACCTATCCAATGTCTTGCCATCTGCTGCTGCTGTCGCCATCCCAAAAGTGATACCTATCCAATGTCTTTCCATCTGCTGCTGTTGCCATCCCAAAAGCGATACCTATCCAATGTCTTGCCATCTGCAGTTTCCATCCCAAAAGCGATACCTATCTAATGTCTTGCCATCTGCTATATGAAGACTTGACAAAAATCTTATTCATGCTTTACGCAGAATCAAGCTCAAATTTTAGCAAGTAACTCATGCTTATTACTTTATTTTGGGCAACAAAAAATTTCTGCAAATACAGGTTCCTCACTAACTTCGCTACAATTCTGTAATTTACATTATGTACTGTCTCCAATACAATAGTCTTTCATATTACTCCAATTATATGTCTATATGATTGTGAAGATCTATTTTAGGGTGCATATACGTTCTCCCTATTTATAACATAGTAGTTGGGGTCCAAAACTGCTGACCGTGTTATATACTGAACTATGGTATAGCAAGTACTGTGGTATGTATTGAACCATGGTATAGTGAGAACTGCAGTATGTACCAAACCGCAGGAATTATACAAGAGATCCTAAAACCCCTGTATTTGCTGGACATGTCCGGTCGATACAAGTTTTGACCAAGACATATGATGAGCAACTGGACATTGGTCATCATAGGAGTTCTCAAATATCATTATATCAAGTTGTCTTTGATTTGTTTATCCATTAAACTGCCAAAAAAACACCTTAATGAAGTAAAATTCAAAGTTCAGTAGGTCTGGTTTACAAATTGTTTCTTTGTCGGACAATCGATAAAGATGTTGCTGACTAAGCTTAATTTAAAAAGGTGGCTAGGTCTAATTTACAGTTTCTTTGTCGGACAATCAATAGAGGTGTCGTCAACTAAGCTTGTTTGGTCAGTATGTTTTCCCAACTGTTTAAATACTCTATAGCCACAAAACTCAAGACAAAAGAGGTGTCAAAGATTATCGCCTCTTATCTAAAACCTTTAACTGAACAATTACCCCATTGTCATTACTAATAGACATTATTAGATCAGTCCCTTCCACCATGTGGTTTGTGTTGAGGTGTGAGCAAAATATGCGAAGCCTAGGCCCAAGTTAGGAAAAAAATATATGAGCTACAACAACTAACTTTTATTAGTGTCCTCCAAGACTTATTTGGGGACCTAATCAAATAAAACTTCACCATCCGACTTTACCAGAAATGCATGTTAATTAGAAGTTCAATATTTTCAAGGTAGCAAGTCAGGTTGTCATCAATAATTAATTTTTGAAAACAGTCGAATTAAATAAAATACTGTTGTTTGATACAATTCTATAATATAGTTTTCTTAAAGAACAAAGGAGTTTTATAAGTAATTAGTTTGATAGGAAACTGGTTAATCATGGAAGGAAAATACTAACGCTAAAGCAGCAGCAAATCCGGAACCAAAAATGACACATTTCCCAGTACATGAATTATTAGGTATATCAACCTTTTGTCAGAACTTTTGATATTTGAATGTTTTTATATTAAATTTCACAAATATATGCCTGCCACATAATTTTCAGAGAAAAATGTCTAGCAAGAGCCATTAAAATTTCAGGATCTCTGATCTGATATATATATATATATATATATGTAAAGAGAGAGAGAGAGAGTATTCATACTGAAATGAAGACTGTAAAGAAAATAACGGCCAGTGTTGTGGTAACAAACATGCCCTTCATAGGAAAATCTGCATCATCTAACAAGGCAACAAGCGAGAAACACACAGCTCCTCTTAGACCACCATAGCTCTGAAACAAGAAAATTTTTGTTACAAAGATTATGAGCAAATACCAGTGTTTCGCTGAGTAACCAGATTCATAACTGTGGAAAGAATTTTCTCTTTTCTTACCTCTTAATAAAGACTTTTAACAACATTTACAAAATAATTTAAAGAAAACATTTTAGCAATTACATTTAGAGACAGTTTTCTCTGGTTTTATTTGGTATCTTATGACACAGCAGCACCTTTAAGGTTACATCATGCCGAGGCAAGTAGAATAAAGTGCCATGCCCATGGGCACACCATGGCAGCCAATATGAGCTGATCTGATTGTAGGAATCGAACCTGTGCCCAAAGCCTTAACCAGAGCCACTGCGGTTCTAAGTACAGTTTTGTACCTACTACCACTAGGTATTTACTACCATTAGGTGTGAAACTATCAGGAAAGATAACCACAGTAAGGTCTAATTTTGTTCCTTTGAATGTTAGAATTTGAGTTGTGCCCCTTGATAATACATACTGTTATATGAAAGAAAAGTACATAAAGTTACTATTACTAGAAATTCAAATAATTTTAATACAAGAAGAATACCCAGTTTTAAATCCCTCAAAAATACCTATTGCAAGAATGAGAACAACACAATTCATCATCTTCTTATATATTGCTGAGAAATGAATAAAAATCAAAACCTGATACACATAAATATTACTTAAAAAAATCTTTGAACCAAATTTGACCCTATTAATCCCTTTTTTCTTAGTTTATGAAGGGAAGCAGTAAATGAGGCTATCTCTAAAAATATTTTACTCAACTTGTAATAATTGTTCAATATAGAGAGAAAAAAAATTTGAAATTTAACTAAACTTTATAATATTTCTCATTTTGAAATAGAATAATCAGATTAGCTATAAATATCCTCAAGGAAAATATTAAAAGAACCTTAAACAAGATACTGCTATGAAGAAGTGTCCAAATTATCAGTATGTAGATACTAGTTTAACTTACAAATTATCATGAAGTAGATAAATGGGGATTTGTGATGGCCAGCCAATGAAGTTGTGCTAGCTTTACTTACAAATTATCATTAAATACATGTACATACATGGAGATTTGTGCTAGCTTTACTTACAATCATAAACATCTCATCCAGTCCAATTTTACGAACTCTGTAGGAGTCAAACCTGTTGATTCCATGAGATATTACAAACACAACTGTAAAATAGATTAAAAATAACGATCTAAATTTATAAGCTGCAGACTTTACATGGAAATGTTTAAACTTATTATGTCATATTTTGGGTTAAAATACATAAATATTCTCATAAACATTTATATCAGTTTTCAAATATCCTAAGATACAGAGGATATTTGATGACTGCTCATTTTAAATGAATTTTATGAAACAACTTCAATTATTCCTCTACAAGATATAGTGAGAAAAGATGAAATTATACAAAATGTGTAGAATAAATTTCACTTAAAATGAGCACTTGGAAATGTGTCCATATGACAAGAATACCCAGGCAATATGATGCAAATGAAGGGCAAAATTCAAAGTTAAACAGGAGCCATAAGTCTGGACAATTCTGCTGCAAAATGTTGAAAATCAAACTTGACTTAGGTCTTCTTAAGGTAAAGCCTCATACCAAATTTGGTTTCAATCCATGAAGACTTAGGTCAAACAGGAATGACCAAATTCTTTTTAATGCAAAACCTCATACCAAATTTGGTTTCAATCCATGCAGACTTAGGTCAAACAGGAATGACCAAATTCTTTTTAATGCAAAGCCTCATACCAAATTTGGTTTCAATCCATGTAGACCTAGGTCAAACAGGAATGACCAAATTCTTTTTAATGCAAAACCTCATACCAAATTTGGTTTCAATCCATGTAGACATAGGTCAAACAGGAAAGACCAAATTCTTTTTAATGCAAAACCTCATACCAAATTTGGTTTCAATCCATGTAGACTTAGGTCAAACAGGAATGACCAAATTCTTTTTAATGCAAAGCCTCATACCAAATTTGGTTTCAATCCATGTAGACCTAGGTCAAACAGGAATGACCAAATTCTTTTTAATGCAAAACCTCATACCAAATTTGGTTTCAATCCATGTAGACTTAGGTCAAACAGGAATGACCCAATTCTTTTTAATGCAAAGCCTCATACCAAATTTGGTTTCAATCCATGTAGACTTAGGTCAAACAGGAATGACCAAATTCTTTTTAATGCAAAGCCTCATACCAAATTTGGTTTCAATCCATGTAGACCTTGGTCAAACAGGAATGACCAAATTCTTTTTTAATGCAAAACCTCATACCAAATTTGGTTTCAATCCATGTAGACCTAGGTCAAACAGGAATGACCAAATTCTTTTTAATGCAAAACCTCATACCAAATTTGGTTTCAATCCATGTAGACCTAGGTCAAACAGGAATGACCAAATTCTTTTTAATGCAAAACCTCATACCAAATTTGGTTTCAATCCATGTAGACTTAGGTCAAACAGGAATGACCAAATTCTTTTTAATGCAAAACCTCATACCAAATTTGGTTTCAATCCATGTAGACTTAGGTCAAACAGGAATGACCAAATTCTTTTTAATGCAAAGCCTCATACCAAATTTGGTTTCAATCCATGTAGACCTTGGTCAAACAGGAATGACCAAATTCTTTTTTAATGCAAAACCTCATACCAAATTTGGTTTCAATCCATGTAGACCTAGGTCAAACAGGAATGACCAAATTCTTTTTAATGCAAAACCTCATACCAAATTTGGTTTCAATCCATGTAGACACAGGTCAAACAGGAATGACCAAATTCTTTTTAATGCAAAACCTTATACCAAATTTGGTTTCAATCCATGTAGACTTAGGTCAAACAGGAATGACCAAATTCTTTTTAATGCAAAACCTCATACCAAATTTGGTTTCAATCCATGTAGACCTAGGTCAAACAGGAATGACCAAATTCTTTTTAATGCAAAACCTTATACCAAATTTGGTTTCAATCCATGTAGACTTAGGTCAAACAGGAATGACCAAATTCTTTTTAATGCAAAGCCTCATACCAAATTTGGTTTCAATCCATGTAGACTTAGGTCAAACAGGAATGACCAAATTCTTTTTAATGCAAAACCTCATACCAAATTTGGTTTCAATCCATGTAGACATAGGTCAAACAGGAATGACCAAATTCTTTTTAATGCAAAGCCTCATACCAAATTTGGTTTCAATCCATGTAGACCTTGGTCAAACAGGAATGACCAAATTCTTTTTTAATGCAAAACCTCATACCAAATTTGGTTTCAATCCATGTAGACCTAGGTCAAACAGGAATGACCAAATTCTTTTTTAATGTAAAACCTCATACCAAATTTGGTTTCAATCCATGCAGACCTAGGTCAAACGGGAATGACCAAATTCTTTTTAATGCATAGCCTCATACCAAATTTGGTTTCAATCCATGTAGACCATCACAATTTATTGAGTGGAAATTGAAAGGCAAAGTTCTAGGTCAAACAGGAGTCATAACTCCATAAAACTATGCTAGAAAATGGAAAAAAAATAAAAAATGACCAAGTTCTTTTTAATGCAAAGCCTCATACCAAGTTTGGTTTCAGTCCATCAAGTCGTTCAAACATCACTGAGTAAAAACTGTCAAACAGGGACCATAATCCCATAAGTGTTTGCTGGGAAAAAGTGAAAACAGAAAGTAACCTGGGTCTTAATGTGAAGAATTCAACCAAATTTATATTTCAATCCATGAATTGTTTCAAACGTATTGAGCATAAATTAAATTTGTCATGGCTGTGACATGACAGACAAATATGGGTAACACTATGTTGTCCCCTCAATATAGATACAACAAGGGCATACAAATGTTTTTTGTTTCCAGTGAATTACATATTTTCAATCTGACTCAAGAAATTTAACCAATCCTTCTAATGTTACACATGATATACCTATTGTATGGTTTTGACAAGACTGCAGGATTTAACATACAACAGTGCCTAGCCACCCCCTATGTATGTTAAATCTCTCTACCAGTCAACACCATAAAAGAATTAATTTATATCATGGGCCTGCCCTCCAAATGAGTCATATTTAGGCCTAGATCTGGGAATCTCAGTCGATGAATAATGTCCCATGTGATTTCCATAGTTGCAAGCACGCCAATTTTTTCTTATTACAAAGACATTGTGTTCAGCTACAGAACAATGACAGAAAGCAATTTTTTTATTACCTGACTCAAGTGGTATTATATTATCGCTAAATTGGTTAATTTAATATTGTTGCATGCCATGGATGACATGGAAAAATCACCGAAAGGGATGAATTTATCATGTGACTTTCAAATTGTGATCTTGGATTACAATTTGTTTGATTTGACAAAACCAAATTTGAGGAAATAATGTTTTAGTAAACAAGTAAGTGATGAAGACATCAAGGGTCTGATTGATAACCAGACAATCCAGATACCAGAAGAAATACTAGCTGGGCCAACTGAGTGTTTAACTCATTGTAACAAAGTCCAGGGGGTGTAGTGGAATTATGTGTTACAAAGTCCAGGGGGATGTAGTGGAATTATGTGTTACAAAGTCCAGGGGGATGTAGTGGAATTATGTGTTACAAAGTCCAGGGAGATGTAGTGGAATTATGTGTTACAAAGTCCAGGAGGTGTAGTGAAATTATGTGTTACAAAGTCCAGGGGGGTGTAGTGGAATTAAGTGTTACAAAGTCC
Source organism: Margaritifera margaritifera (assembly GCA_029931535.1). Classification (NCBI taxonomy): domain Eukaryota; kingdom Metazoa; phylum Mollusca; class Bivalvia; order Unionida; family Margaritiferidae; genus Margaritifera; species Margaritifera margaritifera. The sequence goes on from JAQPZY010001200.1 coordinate 132,929, forward strand.
AGGGGGATGTAGTGGAATTATGTGTTACAAAGTCCAGGGGGATGTAGTGGAATTATGTGTTACAAAGTCCAGGGGGATGTAGTGGAATTATGTGTTACAAAGTCCAGGGGGATGTAGTGGAATTATGTGTTACAAAGGCAGTTAATCAAGATATCTATCTATTGTGTTTTGTAATGCAAGCAAGGAAAAGAGAAGGCACCAATAATCCTCCAAAGTTACTGTACAACATAAATATGTTGACTACTGTGTTATTTAGGAGACAAAAACATCTATGACAATTTTTTTTTAGGTGAAGCTGAGACAGGATTTGCTGTCTTAGAAAGTTTTGAACAGTCAGATTAAAGAAATGGGTACAGATTTTAGTGTCATTTGCAAGCAAGCAGATGCATATTACCAGAAGATGAAACTATGATCTTGGAAACAGGAGTATGTGGGATGAAAACTTCAATGTCATTACAGTATACTGTGTTATTTTACTCATACAAACTCTACTGACTAAGGACCTCGATGACCCTGGACTGCACACAGTTAGAAGTGGGAATGAAAAATAATGGAAAATTCATCAAATTCGTTGGAAGAGCTGCCAAAACATAAAGGAGGAATCATGCAACTGCAAGTTGAGATGAAGACCATCAAACACTATTGTACTGAAAGCAAGATTTTGTTTTGTTTTCTAATATTTAATACAACAGAAATATTTCAGCCTACTTTTGCATTTAGAAATATATGAGCAATAAAACATTCAGAATTATATTTACTCCAAATCTTTAAGTTTTCATATAATTTCATGGTACTCCAAATCTTAAGATTTTCATATAATTTCATGTAACATTAATCTCTGTGAATGAAAATTTTTCATTTAAGATAAGACTCTTTGGTTCATGGATAAAATACATGTGTTAATTAAAGTATTCAAGTGTTTTTAACAAGTACGTGAAAAATAACCTCTACACGACACCCCCTCCCCACTCCATGTGTAACTTCTATTGTAGATGTTTCATTTGTCCTCCCTTTGGGCCAAGATGTCTGGCAGATATTTTCTAAACTTGCCTAACTGTGCTGTTTTGTTCTTACTAAAAGCCTATAGTGGGACCAAATGCAATATTCAGATCTGATGAACAGATGTTGGTGTCAAAACTCAAAACAATTTCATATCTGATTTGCAAGAAAGCGGGATCTGTAGGGTACTTGTGCCACACAGTTATATGACATGCATATAGACAAACATTTAATTATGGTACAAAATGGACTTTGGTCTAAAAGGTAAGTAAAAAAGAATACAAGCATCATTTAGGGGAAGTGATCAAGCATACTTCATTACATCCTTCTATCATGCTTACTCTGAAGGTCAGATCAACAGATTTTAGTTTGGAGAAGTCTATCATCTATTTGAGTGCTCTATGACATCTTTCAGAAAAGTCTATCATCTATTTGTGCACTCTATGATATCAAATGGAAAAGTTTATCATCCATCTGTGAGCTCTAGGACATCATTAATCAAGCCACATTTAACACAGTGACTGTACATTTAACATTTCAGTTAAATTTACAAACAAGTTTCTTGTTGGGAATTGGATAAAATGTCATGACTAATCATCAGTTTCAAATAAATATTTAACTTATGCACATGATGTCTTGCTAAAGAATTGGACTATTTTTCAAACAGCTTGAATTCTGAAACAGCATGAATGGTGAACTGAATTTCAACCATAATCAATCAGAACAATCATAACTGATTATTAGTTCATTTCACTGAAAGTGACCACAACTAAAACAAAATCAATTAATCAGAACAGCTCTAATGTTATGTGATCATTCACTATAAGGTACCTCAGTAGAGTGCAGTCCCTCAAATAATATGGATCCAATTTTTTTAATGAATCTAGCTTAGATATTATGCCAACCTCAGTATAAGGCAACCTCAATTAAAATGCAGTACAGTAGTATGCCTCCCCAGCAGAGCATTATAATGAGGGGCTACTGTATCATGTATAACATACCCCAGTATAAGGCAACATCACCTATATCATGATACACTATTATGGCTGTCCTGAAAAGCATTAAAGTGAGGTACTGTTACTATCTATAATGTACCCCAGTCAGTATAAGGCAATCTCACCTATATCATGATACTCTTATGGCTGTCCTGAACAGCATTATAGCGACAGCTACTGTGTATCAGAGTCTATGCTGTTCATTCAAGTCCTGATCTCCTAAAACAATATGTGCTGTTCATTCAAGTCCTGATCTCCTAAAACATATGTGCTGTTCATTCAAGTCCTGATCTCCTAAAACAATATGTGCTGTTCATTCAAGTGATGATCTCCTAAAACAATATGTGCTGTTCATTCAAGTCCTGATCTCCTAAAACAATATGTGCTGTTCATTCAAGTGATGATCTCCTAAAACAATATGTGCTGTTCATTCAAGTCCTGATCTCCTAAAACAATATATGCTGTCCATTCAAGTCCTGATCTCCTAAACAAATATGTGCTGTTCATTCAAGTCCTGATCTCCTAAACAAATATGTGCTGTTCATTCAAGTCTTGATCTCCTAAAACAATATGTGCTGACAGATCGGTGTCTAAAGTGTTTATAGCTAGGAACAAGCAAATATCGTATGTACTCGCATATAAGTCAGTTCCAACTGTGAAGCACATAAACCCTGATCTGCTGGAGCATTATACCATGGCAGATCAGGTCTATGTTGTTTATTCTACTAATAAGTCATCACAAATTACAAAGACACAGATCTGCCGGCACATTATACAGCAAATCTGGGTCTATGCAGTTTGCAGTTGGATTTGACTTATAAGCATTTATATATGGTATATACAGCTTATCAGTACAGTAACTTGATCCAGGTGTTTGCATTGCATTGAGCTTGATAATGGAAAGACATTGAATCTCACAAGATCCAAAGGGTCTAGCATGATCAAAAATAATAAAATGATTTGGTTTAACGCCATTTTCAGCACATGTTAGGCTATACATGGTGGCCAGTATATTTGGTGGAGGAAGAACCCGAAAAAAATCACCGATCCACGAAATGCTATTGGCAAGCTTTCTCACATACCCATGTTGGTCGAGCTGAGACTCAAACCAATGCAGACAGAGGTGATATGTGTGAGTGATCTGTGAAGGAGAGCACGTTAGACCACTCGGCCACCCGGGGTGCCCCCTAAAATATAAAAATTTCTAGTAATTATATTTCCAGTACTTACTTAAAAAGCGCATGGTGATACAAAGAAAAATGGTCCATAGGGTGAATCCAGTTTTCCAGTCATGGTCCAATCTCACCACTGTAAGTCCCATAAACAGGAAGATCAATATCTCCATAGCATTACTGAAATGACAAATATCATAAAATTCTAATGTTATCACCCTCATTTTTTAGCGAATTTAAAATTTTAGAATGCCTATATTAAATTTACAAGGTTTCAATTTTGGGGACACCAAATTTAGAGGTTTCAGCTTTCAGAGACCAAGTACCACTCCTGAGGTGCTAAAAATTATGATAACTACATTACTGCATATATTACCATCAGTACTCACTTATGAGTTGTGTCCAACTGCAAACTGCATAGACCCAGATCTTCCATTGCATAATGCACTAGCAGATCTGGGTTTAAGCAGTTTGTTAGGAGTAACCAGTAGAATAAACTGCATAGACCCAGATCTTCCATTGCATAATGCACTAGCAGATCTAGGTTTATGCAGTTTATTAGTAGTAATCAGTAGAATAAACAGCATAAACCTTGATCAACCAGCACATTATGGGACCGCAGATCAGGGTCTATGTTGTTTACAGTTGGATCTTACTTATAAGTGGGTAAATATGGTACTTGGTTCTTAATAGTATGAAAAACAAGTTAATGACCAATTTTTCTAGTTTTCTTTTATCCATCAGCTTATTTTTATGTTCAGTTAACTGAAACAATGTTATACAAATTTCTTGTCACTACACCATGACAACAATACCTATTCCACTAACTGCTGAATAACTTGTGGAATGGATCATCTTGCCTTTATTTGAAAGATACCTTAATTTTTCCTGTATAATGAGCACTTATTTGACCTATCTGACTTAATTTCAGGAGGGTGTGTGCATTTTACAGTAGAATATCAAGCTGCATGCCAAATTTTGATGAAATCCAATAATAACTAAGGAGTTGTTGTGTTGAAACAAAAGTGGGTGGGTCCAACAATCAGGGGCTATAACTCTGCTAAACAATGATGTAGAACACTGACAATTGACCTCAGCCAAAGTCTCTTCAATATCTAGCTATATACCAAATTTGGTTGAAATCCAATAACAATTAAGGGAGTTTTTGAGCGGAAATAAAAGTGTGATAGATGGAACATGTGGTCTTTGGCAAAGTAGAAAAAAAAGAAAAAAAATTAAGTTATCTGTTTTAACATTTTTATTTATTTTTATGGGTATAAGAAAATCATTATACTGACCTGACTACCTTGATGAAGTATTTAATGGCCACTCTGGACTTGTTGGACACATTGCAGAAGGCATACTGAGCCTGAATTAATCCACAGCAGATGATGCTGAAAAAGAGAAAAAACCAGAGATGTTAGCAATGGGTGCATCACCATCACCAGGAATCCTGCTCATTACAATTTGTTCCATTGAGCCTTCAACAGTGGAACTTGTGTTGGGAAACCAAAGTTAGGAGGGGATGTGCATTCAAAAGTCATAACTTCTAAATGTCCTTCTCCTCTAAATGATGACATGGAATGCTTGAAATCCAACTACATCAAGGTTTCATCAATACAAGCAACATACCAATGTAAAAATATGAAGCTAATCAACAAGGGCCATAACTCTGTCCAAATGGAACAGATGAGACAAAACTCGTAAAAGGCAAATCTAGGTCTATAAAACAATGTTCACATCAAATTGCATTAGAATATGTTCAATGGTTCTCGAGCTGTGCTGATTATAAGCAATGTCCTAAGTAAAGATATGAAGTGGATCAACAATGGCCATAGCTCTGTCCAAAAAGAAGCAAATGAGACAAAATCTATATATGGCATATCTATGTCTAAGAGACAGTGTTCTCACCAAATTGAATGAGAATATGTTGAGTAGACAAGACAAAATTCATAAAAAGCACATGCATGTCTGTGAGAATGTTCATACCAAAATACATCAGAATATGTTGAGTAGACAAGACAAAACCCATAAAAAGCACATGCATGTCTGTGAGAATGTTCATACCAAATTACATCAGAATATGTTGAGTAGACAAGACAAAACCCATAAAAAGCACATGCATGTCTGTGAGAATGTTCATACCAAAATACATCAGAATATGTTGAGTAGACAAGACAAAATCCATAAAAAGCACATGCATGTCTGTGAGAATGTTCATACCAAATTACATCAGAATATGTTGAGTAGACAAGACAAAATTCATAAAAAGCACATGCATGTCTGTGAGAATGTTCATACCAAAATACATCAGAATATGTTGAGTAGACAAGACAAAATTCATAAAAAGGCAAATTGGTCTATGAGACAATAATATCTCAAATTGCACCAGAATGTGTTGAACTATGCCGTTAAAAGCAATATCCCATGAGAAGATATAAAGTTCATGTTTTTATCACCTTCATAACTAAAAGTGCCTCATCAGCAGTACCCCTATGACTATCCAAAATGGAGTTGATGAACCAAAACTACTAATACTACTGCTACTACTACAACTACTAATCCTTTATTTCAAGAGGGTTACACAATTAGCTAAGTTAGTCTCCCTTAACGCCATCTAATAAACTAACAAAAGATGTACAGACATTTAGAGTAACACAATAGTTAACCAACACCATCATGAAATACCCATGTATATAAATGTACATGAAACATCAATGTATATAAATGTACATGAAATACCAATGTATACAAATGTACATGAAACACCAATGTATATGAAATACCAATGTATATAAATGTACATGAAATACCAATGTATATAAATGTACATGAAATATCAATGTATATAAATGTACATGAAATACCAATGTATATAAATGTAAATGAAATACCAATCTATATAAATATACATAAAATACCAATCTATATAAATGTACACGTCAAAGAACAACAGACAGATAGAATAAAAGATTTTTGTTGTTGTTGTTATGGGTTTAATGCCATTTTTCATCACATGATAGGCTATACATGGCAGCCAGTTTTATCTGGTGGAGGAAGAACCCGGGCAAACAGTGGGAAGAACCACTGACCCACGGGAAGCTACTGGCAAGCTTTCTCACATATCCTCATTGGCCAAGCCTGAGACTCGAACCCACGTGGACAGAGGTGAAAGAATAGAAGAGAACAAACTCAAACAATAATTATCCATTTATGGCATGTCAATATTTAGATTTAAATTCTTGCCAACTGTGTCAAACCTTGACAGATAAGGGTAAAGTGTTCCAGGCTGTGGCACCAGAGTACCAAAAACTTCTTTTGAATAATTCTGTACATGGTTTTGGAATGTGAATATTATTTGAAGCCTTATATCATAAGTAATATTGTTTTATTTTTACACACTTTGAAAAGGTTTGGAGATAACCATGTACTATTCCATGAATGCATTTGTAAACAAGAACTGCTCTTAAATACTTTTTTTATCATGAATAGTCATCCAATGTAGCTGTGAAAATAAATACTCTGAGGAAATATCCCATGGTGCATCTAAAATGATACATGCAGCCCGTTTTTGTAACTTTAAGACTCTGTTTAGCTGAGATCTAGAACAGTTCCCCCAAATTGCTGTGCAATAGTCCATAGCACATACATTATATGCATTGAAATACAGTACTCTGGTGTCATGGGGTAAGTATTTGTTAATGTGGCTTAGCAGCAATATTTTGGCAGCTATAGACTTACATAAAAAATGAACAAGTGTGTTCCATTCCATGTTATTATCAATATATACACCCAATAGTTTTTCCGATTGTACAATTTCAATTGGGGTATTGTTTACAAAAAGCTTAAGCTATATATCTTCTAATTTAGCGAATCACTGTCTGGAACCCATCAACATACATTTCATTTTACTTTCATTAATTTTCATTTTATCTGAGTGGCACCAATCGTTATTCTTGATTCAAAACAAAACAAAATTTCTTTTTTCAAAAACTAGGGACATTTAATTTTTGAAACAACAACTGTCAATGTCAAAACTCGATTTAAAAAAAAATATTGTTCTATTAGTAAAATACTGATGCTGCGATTTTATTGCAAGTAATAGAGAAATTTCTGCTCATCCTTGAGCCAACCTCTATGTGCCAATTTAGGACTTTTAAGTTCACTACAAACTTTGGAACTGTATCTGTGAAACAAAGTTTTCAAGCACCGAGTACTCCTTTCACCTGCTTCTCTTGCTATCATTGATCACATTTAATAATTAGTAGGATAAACCACTGATTAATGTTAGATACTTTAATTATTTTACCTATATAATAATATTTGTAGCAGTGTTCAACTTGTCAATTGAAATGAGTTGACTTGACTGTTATGTATATTGAATTTATAATATGTGTCCATGAGGTAAGTTGTACTTTAATCATTTTGTAAACAACATATTTACTGCATTTGAGTTCAAGGTCAGTCTTGTTTACATAGCATTTAACAATTAGATTGGAATTTTTCCATGTCTTGATGTAAGAAAGTCAGGTATGCACATGAAATAGAGTTACTCATATTCTAGAATATTCTGCCAGGTGACTTATCCTCATATTTGAACAGGTTTGGTAAACAAGATTTCATTCCTATACTAAACTTCATATTATTAAGATAGGTCTATTAAGGAATTTATTTTAGTAATCAGATGTTACAGTTGTGAAAATCAGAGCAAATTCAGAAGAGGAATTCTTTATTTGAAATATTCATTGGAATTACTAAGAGTGCTCATTCTCATTTTGGATTAATACTTGACTTTGGGATGTATGTGAATTCATTCAAAGATGTTCAGGATTACATCATTCAGGGACATCAGGACATGCAATAATACTGACACATCAGAACATTCAAGACCACTGGCACATTCAGACATTCAAGGCTACTGGAATTCATTCTGAATATTCTATACTTATGACTTGTGATTAGGACACTTGGGATTATTGGATTATTTGGACTTTAATTCATGTTACTGTAAGTGTCTTTTGAATTTTTCACTTTAATTGTCTAGAAATAAATTGCTTGTTGATTTTACTTACATTGTTGGTTTCACTTTCTTTCTCTTACATTATTTTAAGACCCAGAGCTGTAACATGACACACTATCATGACCGCTAGCTCTTATGTGGGTAGGATTCACATGCCTTTTAACCACTTTTTTAAAAATACCCCCCCCCCCCTTATTTGATTTGATACAAAAGACATAATTAGCATGATAATACAAAGCAGGTCTACTTTTAATTGATAGGTCTACTTTTAATTGATTGTAACAATACAACAAACACCTCTGCAAATCGGAGATCAAAACACAGTTGGCACTTAATTAAGTTCGCATAAACAATTGGGGACATAGCTGTGATAGAAGATTTACACTTTTCACACTTGAATACAAGAGGGCATATAGCATTTATGATGATTACACTGAAACCGAATTAAAAGATAGAACTAAAACATGAATGTCACTTGGCAAAACTTATTTAATTGGCATTTATTTCTTAAAGTGCTGCCACCAGTAGGCATTACTGACATCTGCATGGATCAAAATACCATCAAATATTGTTATTTACAGTGTACTGAGAATTTCTTTTTTTTAGAAAACTTAAAAAAATATATATGACTTGTTATTAAAAGCTGCGAATTTCATGATGTTGAATCAGATTTCTGGGTGCTAACTGCCGTTTTCAATAAAAAAACTAGCAATATATCAAAGTTTCATTTATTAGTTTTGATCATGATTTTCTTCATGTTCAACAAATAGCAGCAAATTCTTTTGGTAGAACAAAAAAAAAAGAGATCCATGCCTGATCCCACATTATAGGCAGGTCCGCGAGTTATCCGAGCACGAGTTATCGAGGGGAAAGATTTATCAAAAACTTGCAGTTTTGATGGTTAAGGATCAGCTAATAGAAGACCTTTGTCCTCAATCATTAATGAAAATGTATGCAATAAAATAATAACCCTGCTGTCTTGTGCAGCATGAAATTTGATTTCAGATTTGGGGTCAGGATACTGTATTTATTAGGACATCTGCTGTAGTCACAGGTATGCTCCATGACACTGGAACATACAATGGTCTAAGGATGTCAATTCATCTTTTTTTTTTCTGTCTGTGTTTTCCAATTTCCTCCACTTCAATGGCATCTCATCCTCCACCTGTGCTGGAAGCCATTGTGGTTCAGTGGTTAGTGTGCTGGACTCGCAATGAAAAGGGTGTGGTGCTGGACTCACAATGAAAAGATATGGGTTAGAATCCTGCCCAGACCAGACCAGGTCAGCTGCCAAGGTATGTTTCTGAGCAAGCCACTTTACTCCAACTGCCTCAGCACAATATAACTGTTCATGTGTTGATCAGCCATTAAACATTCATCAATCGACCAATAAATCAATCAATCAATAAATCAAATAATCAATCAATCCATCCATCCACCAGTGATGTGAAGAGTACTTAGAATACCTGTCATAAGGTAAATTAAAATTAAATAAATAAAGTTTAAGTTCATAGTTAAATTAAATAAACATTAGCATACCTAATAATTCCTGAAAATTCAAACAGGTCAGCCAAGATATATGACATATATGCAAAGCCAAAGATTGCTATTGGCTCCACAACTGAAAAAAAAGAGAAGAAAATCAAACGGAATTAGTAACATGATGGAGAATCATTGCACTGATAATAATGAGAAATAACTGCAATAAGTATCATCTAAAAAAAATGGGACTGAAATGCAGGTATTAACTGACAGTAATACCAACAAAACCATATTCTATGAAGGTTTCCAAAAGCATACATACTTATTACACTTTGATAAAAAATGCAAACAGAATTCTGCATACTGTTATGTCTCACCTGCTGTGCCATGGTATAATCCCCAAAAACTTGCTCTGCCATGGCATAATCCCCAAAAACTTACTAAGAGCTAGAGCAAGAAAAGCAGATCACTGCAATCTACTTTTACCTATGGTGAGTACTACCCGTCCATGATGAACACACCCATCAAGTTTCATCACTGTACATACAACATTGTCACAGACACCAAGATAAATGCATAAACTTAATGCAATCAATGAAGTGTGAAAAGTAGGTTGCTGTAATTTACTTTTGTCTGTAATTAGTACGCTCCAAAATGAATACACAAGATATATATATTTATAAATACATACACACACACTTGTTCATTAATACATTTAAAAAATGTTGTGATGCAATAATTACAAATCTACCTAACCTATTCTAGTTTACTTGATAATTTACTGAATGAGGTAACTTTCTTCATCATGGTTCTGTGAGGAAAGAGTCCTTAAAAAAGAAATATAATAATAAAAATTCATTGTAGATTGGTTATCTTAATTATTTTTACAATATTCAAAACTGTCATAACCCATACAAATATTATACATTTGGAACCAACCTTGGTCTTTCAATGAATCTAAATCTAATATTTGCAAATCATATAGCTGGCAAATGAAAGTAAGTGGATGTCAAATATAAACACATACCTAAATGAGACACTTAAATTTTGCAAGAGTAATGCTCATTATAATAAGTGCACACTGACAAAGTCATAAACAATATCTCTATCACATATATGTCCATGTTAGAAGAGTTAGCTCCTTTTACATGTGTTGGGCATTCTCCAATGAGGAGGTATGAACTTTCTACCAATATGGTTGCACTGAATAAAGCACATGTGTATGATGTTTTTTTTTCAGACTGATTTAACCAACAAATTTTAGTGGAAATGAGACACTAGGCATGCATGGTGATAAATTCCCCAAAAATCATGATAGTCTTGGCAGGTTTTATCTGCTGCTTCCCTTCCATATGAGGCATGCTGGGATCAAAACAATTTTATTAAGAACTAAATATCTGTAAATGAGTTAAGACCAAAAGGTGGGAGTGTGTACTTATTGGGGCATTTGTGGGTATTCTGTCAAATATGGTAACTGCCTACCCATTTTCATACATTTACAGTCACCTCGACTTTATCCAACTTCACTTTAATTGACTATCATCTTTATATGAAGAAATATTAAAGAAATTGTTCTTTCCTTACGTAAAAGTACAAGTTTAGTTGACAGTCTCATGTTCGACTCTGACATCTTCCTTTGGTCACAAAATACTTGAAATATTTGCATTATCCAGTCATTAATCCAAACTATTTATCTACTGCCTCATTGTCCAAACAATGCGAGGCTGCTTAAATTATGCTGCTTTGCATTGTTATCATGAAAATGAAGAGCTCAACAAATATTCTGCACATTGGTAAAGTGGTTTGACAGTTATCCTATTAATTTAGCATAATTAGATGTCTCTCTGATATACTTGTACACATATTGCCATAAATATACATTATAATGTCCTTGAAAATATTTGTTTATCTCAGTCAGGCTTATTTAACGAAGTTAAATGCAATGGCCTTTTACGTTTATCTGATGAAGTTAAATGCAATGGCCTTCTTTGGATAAATGAGAGAAGACATGCAGCAACTAAATACTAGCAGTAAAAAAAAAAAAATTCTTGGCAAAACTCTAACCCAATTGAGAAATAAGCAAAACTTGTTATTAGAAAACATTGAAATAAATTTAGTAAATACTGATGAATAAACGAGTCTGTGTAAAGTCAGAATATTCAATATGGGCAACATTTTATGTCCATAAATTATGCATCCAGGCCTTCTAAACCTCTGTATAATTATCTCCCCTTACAAACTCTTCTGTGGGTGAAACCATTTTTTGGCATACATTTCACAATCATGATCAGCTATGGTTCTGCTCGACAGTTTTGTACTTTGCATAGGGTTTGATTTTTAAAGAAAAAGATTTTCCCATGTTTTCCTCACTGGTTTTTCAAAAAAGACAGCATATCTTAGGTATTGTTAAAATAACTTTTAATTCCCTTTAGTTTGGTGTATGGTTGATGGGTGTAATTTGGGTTTTATAGTATACAGCTTGACCTAACTTCAGATGTGTACCTCTCAAATGACTGCTAGCTATGTGCAGTCATTTTCATTTTCACTTCCTGGACTACAAACTTTAAGGTAAATTGGAAAAAAAATGAGCAGATAACTCATTTTACTTTTTATATGTTTTATAAATCATTTATTGCACTTTCAGAAGTTGATATTGTCTACTCTGACAAAATTCAAATTTCCCTATTTTAATAACTGCTTAAGTTAATGTAATTTGGACTAGTTCAGGCTCATTTTTCAAGCACATGGTTGCACCCATTTTAATCAGCTGTCTGCTTTAGTGCAGTTTCCATAATTATCACATATAAAGAAATTTCAGTCACAGTACATGAAAGTAGCACAGAGGTATTCCAACATTCTCTCCACTGTGCATGTTGCCAATGCAAACAGCTTCACCTTATCCTGGTCCCTCTCTCAGAAGTACATAATAACTGTAGAGCAGAACCTATGTCACCTCATTTTATAACAAAATAATGGGATAATTTCTAATAGATTAACGAAAAAGCATTCAGAATTAGCCACTTAATACTTTCCTATCATATGTAGCATTATAATCTTCATGCAATCACATTTCTTTATCTTTACAAAGAGTCATGCATGAAACAAATCAATTTTCTCGCAAGCGAGAGAATAAGGTGCTTAACAAGTAACTTGAGGTTCCTAAACTGCATCACTTATGATATTGTTGCTAAACTGTACATTAATTTTTATAACTGGTTTTTGATGCAAAACACATCTCTGGAAAGATTAATGATCATACTGACATGAGGCCAAAGTGGGACTGATATCACTCAACTGGCTTACATTTAACTTAATAGTTGACCATTTCACTGGGTGGACTTATGCAATGTTGTTAGAACAAAACCTATGTAAACTATCTCCCAAACTTATATTATGCTGAGTTTACCTATTTTACTATATCTTGATGAAAATTATTTCTAAAGATGGAGGCATCAGTAATATGCATACATACATGTGACAGAACCAGGATTTCAAACCAGTAGATTTACAAATTTTAATCAGAAGATTGGCTTCAAAACCAGTAGATTTTTTATCTGCATACATTTTACGTGTTTTAAGGGGTTTGAAAACAAAACAAGTGCATTTTTTGCTATAATATGTATTCTCTTCATATTATAATAAAACATCAAGTTTTGAACATGAATCAGGTTCAGATTCTGATGGAAAATGTTACAATAATAATTAAATAATATGAGTCAGTATATTGTCAATTAAATGTAAAAGGAAGAGTTGTTTATCATATAGTTCACTGCAAGATTTTGTAAATATAAAATCCAATAGCATTTGTAGTTTCCATCACAAGATTACTCTCTAGTGACCACCACTGATGACATTCATTGTGATTATTAAGATTCACACTTAACAGGTTCTCAATAGTTCTCTGGTCCAGATTTCACCTTGAATCACTTTGTATACTGTCAAGAATGGAGAATGTCCTCTCTATATCAGCATTAGAATGTGGCAGTGACAGGGCAACCATGCTCAGCCTGCAAAGAAGTTCTAACTTTAGTTTTCCTGTTGCTGGGCTTGTAAGGTTGCTGACTTCTTTCCAATACTCCTCCAAGCTATGTTCACCCCGAGGAGGAAGTTCCTAACTTGGACTTGGGATGTATTCCTGAGCCTCATCCTCAAGGGCTTCTTTCTCTTCATGGCTCAGATCCAAAAATCTGTTGGCAAGTTTCACCACTGTAAATAAAAAAAAATATAAAGATTGATTTAGACTTGAAATATACAATGAAAAAATACATAATGTATTTATGCTTTTATGAATAATTATCCCAACTTTAAAATTAATTATTTTGTAGTATATTTTTAACTGTAATATTTTATCTAGGACTTGAACTTAATTTACGTGCAAGAAAAACTTCAAATAGTTTATGAAATACAAAATATGCATACCTTTGAAACACATAATGCAAACTCATTACCTCTGCTACTCCCCTGCACACACTTAAACTCTGATATCCAATAATTGTTGAATTTGCTGTAATATTTTTCAGCCGGTGGTTTCTTAGGATTGGCAGAAAGCACACGTTTCGGTATTCTGATATGAATGAAATGAACAAAAAATGTAAGAGCTGCCCTTAAATATTCCTCTTAAAACATTTTGAACAATACAATAACAATTAAACAAGACAAAATATCAAAATACTTACTCTAGTGTGTCTGCCAAAATAATTTTTTATGGTTGGTCTCTCCATTTTATCTCTCCTTTGCCAGAGGTCGGCCGATTTTCATCAAAGGCTCAGAACACATCATGGACCACCTTTGATCCCTTTATTACTTATAACACCTCAAAAAACATCCCGCATTTGGCCTTAAACTCCCCAAATTACGATAATAAGGTAATCAATTAACAGCTTGCTGTGTACACATGTATTCTAATCCTATTTCTCTGCCACACACACATCATCACACTGGTCATTGTACTGGTGGAACAATTTTGGTCCCCTGTAGACTGATTCTAGTTGGTTTCTCTAATATGTTGATCAAATGCGTACAAATACCATATTAGTTCCAATTTGAATTTGATCTCCAGAGTAGTAACAAGTTTAGCCAGTCAGATATAAGATTACCTATTAATATGTGCATATCTTGCTCAAAATCAGACTGATCCAACACCTTGACAATATAAGACTACTTAACAAGTTTGATCAAAGTCTGAAACAAAATATAACTGCGAGAGTGTTGACAAGCTTAGCCAATCAGATGCAAGGTCACATAATTAATATGTATCGATTTCACTCATAATTATACTCAATCAAGGTCTTGATGACATGGGCATATTTACCAAGTTTGATCAAAATCCTATAAAAAATACAGTCTTTAGAGTGGTAAAGAAAAAAAGTCCATCAGAAATCATCCAACATCTTGACAAGATTAGCCTCTCTAACAAGTCCGACTGAAATAGATTCAGAAATAGTCTCTTGAGTTATAAGAAGTTCAGTCAGTCATATGCAAGATCACTTCATTAATATGTGTAGCGCTTGCTCATAACAAAACACATTATATATCATGATGATATAAGACTATTTACTAAGTTTCATAAAAATAATTTGATCAAAGACCGAGTTGCTAAAGTGTTCACAAGCCCAGCCAATCAGATGCAAAATCAGATCATTAATATGCATGGGTCTTGCCCATAACTAATAATCCAAGACCTTGATGATTTAAGCCTATTACCAAGTTTGATCATACATGGATCAGAAATACAGTCTCTTGAGTGGTAACAAGCTCAGCCAATCACATGCAAGATTACCTCATTAATATGTGCACGTCCCACACATTATCCAACTCAGGTGAGATCTTGGTTATAGAAGCCTATATTCGAAGCTTGGTAATAATCAGATCAAAAATATGGATTCCAGAGTGGCAACAAGCTCAGCCAATCACATGCAAGAGCGGCAACAAGCTCAGCCAATCACACGCAAGATCACATCATTAATAATGAGTGGATCTTGCTCATTATCCAACTCGTCAAAGATCTCACTCATTACTGAATTTGTCAAGATTATGATGATATAAGCATATACTGTGGTTTCATTTATTTTCGAAGCTGTCAATTTTGGGGTTTAAAAAAAGACATTTATGTGGCTACTGACATTTGTGGTTTTGCCTCTGTCCAAGCTTACATATTTTTTAGTATTTTATTTTGTAGCTATACTTCTACAAATAAACAAAATAAAGAAAACAAAAAAAAAGAACAAAAATAGGCTGACAACAAAAGGTTGTAGCTTCAATGGTTTAACAATGCTACTGCCAGTATGAGCACAAGTCAAACACCTGTCAAAATGAATCCCTAACACCATGTTTTTGTCCAAGTGCTCAACATCAAAATGGAGCCACCACAACAAAACAACACCAAGCCAAGTGGTAACTGACACATATCCTTATGATTTTTTTCTTAAACCACTGTCTTATGGAGAGTTGCACTATCAATATGTTGCGATGATAGTGTCATGTGGATAATGTCATCATTCCATATGTGAACAAAATACGTGACCAACTGCCCCTTGCTTAATGCAGTCAGTAGGCTGTGGCAACATTTGACATGTAATGGAGTAAAGTGGTTCAAGATATAAGGTGTGAGAGATCAGTTCTAATTATCCATGGCTTTGAGAAAGCTGGACTTCTTCTAATTGTGCACATTCAGGGTCATTTGTGTGACAAATGTTTGTGTGTACCAGAACACTAGACTGATACGATGTTTATTCAGTGTTTTTGTTTGAAAATCAGTAGAGTGTGGGCTTGAGTACTGTTGTACAATTAGTGTTTATACATAGTGTTTATTGAGTACTGTTGTACAATTAGTGTTTATACCTAGTGTTTATTGAGTACTGTTGTACAATTAGCGTTTATACATAGTGTTTATTGAGTACTGTTGTACAATTAGTGTTACATAGTGTTTATTGAGTACTGTTGTACAATTAGAGTTTATACATACTGTTTATTGAGTACTGTTATATAATTAGTGTTTATACATAGTGTTTAATTAGCAATTTTGCTTCAATCAATAGTTTCAGTATTTTAGTCCTGTTGCTTCTTTGGATTAAAATATGTGGATAAAATGAGATGTGCTTTCAGGAGACTTTACATTTGAACAGGAAAGCTGCTACCTGTAATTAGAAGTATACGCATTTTTATATATCTATACTTTATGAAGATTATTCAATCAGATTGATCATGACTGTGGTTAAATCTTAAATCACAGAGAATTATAGAGAATAAAGTGCAATTTTGTCATTACTGTTTGCTTTATTTTTGATAGTAGCTTCACCCAAATGAAGGATCGATGCAAATAAGTATTAAATCTAATTTTCATACATCATTTTATTATTCTTTCTCTCATTGTCTGTAATACTAGTACTTAAATACTTTATGCTCTATTTTCTCTCTATCCTTACTGATCTCATCACATATCAATTTAAGGCAATGAGTGCAAAAGACAGCTACACAATACTGTATACTTACATGTGCACTGAAACAATATAAACTGATTTATGTTTCTTTTGTTTTAGATGGGTTACAACAAAACAAACACATGTAAAAGATATTTTATTACAGGAATAAAGATTGAATCATCAAATAGCTGAGCTTTGTTGATATCTAGGAATGTATCATTAAGTAAATGAAAAGGGTGCTTTCCACACTGCATGTGGCTCATTTTTCATGGGGTCTTTAATTTTGTGGTTCAGAGCAATCCATGAAAATTGGTACACCATGAAAATGTGTCAAACCACATTATTCCACAATTTGTAAAAATCGGAACAGAAATATGGCCTTAAGGGTGGTAACAAGCTCAGCCAATCAGATGCAAGATCACCTCATTAATATGCACAGATCTTGCTCATTATCAACCTTGTCTGAGATTCTGATGATGATACAAGCCCACATTCCAAGTTTGATTGAAAACAGATCAGATGATGATACAAGCCCATATTCCAAATCTGATTGAAAACAGATAAGAAGTATGTACTCCAGAGTGATAACAAGCAATTGTTGATGAATGGATGACTGAGAATAGACAACACATGGCAGACACAGGGCCATAACATAAGCTCACTTGATCTTATGTCCAAGTGAGCTAAATATTTGCCATATTTTAGGGCCATGTAATGAGATATTATTTATCCTCAGCATTTTAAAATGAAGCAAAAACTTTATTCATGTGTGTTCTTGGGCAAGACATGAGAAAAAGGTTCTTGACCTGTGCACAATATTCTTGTGGTTATTCTCGCCCTAATGCCAAGTACCTTGCTTGAGAACAGTGAAGAGCCTCCACAACCTCTGAGGTGGGGTGAAGGACATCCACAACCTCTGAGACAGGAGTAGACAAGAACAAAGATGGCATAACATGCCGAGCATTGATGCGCCATATTTTTTGTTTTGAGATCAACTCAAGCTTGTAGGGCAAGCACACTCAGGAACATCTGAAAATGTGTTCTTGGTGCTTGGACAAGTCTCAAACATATTGCCCAAAGACGGCCAAGGTTTTCAACCAAAATGCCTTCTGAGTACAAAAAAGTGGAAAAACTGAAACAAAATTGCAAACTTCCTTAAGTGGTGTAAAGAAATCTGATAAGATCATCTACATATGGACAAAAAACAAGCTGTTCAATTTCATTTATCTACATTGAGTGCTTTCTGCCTAACTGTGCTGACAAGCTAGCCCAGGAAAGATAAACAGAAGTTCATCTGGACAAATGGATGAACTGATAGTGTAGCAGGGGACTCTCTCCTTTGTTTAGGCATACAACCGTCATGGACTCTCTATTTTGTTTGGGCATACAACCATCATGGACTCTCTATTTTGTTTGGGCATACAACCGTCATGGACTCTCTCCTTTGTTTAGGCATACAACCATCATGGACTCTCTCCTTTGTTTAGGCATACAACCGTCATGGACTCTCTATTTTGTTTGGGCATACAACCGTCATGGACTCTCTATTTTGTTTGGGCATACAACCGTCATGGACTCTCTATTTTGTTTGGGCATACAACCATCATGGACTCTCTATTTTGTTTGGGCATACAACCGTCATGGACTCTCTATTTTGTTTGGGCATACAACCGTCATGGACTCTCTATTTTTGTTTAGGCATACAACCGTCATGGACTCTCTCCTTTGTTTGGGCATACAACCGTCATGGACTCTCTATTTTGTGCAGTTGAGGAGCTTATTATTAATTAATTGCAGATAATATCTCAAGTGACAGCCACACATGCATGGGCTTGAATTCATTTGAAACACAGGCTGTGACAAAAACAGAAGTAACTGCATGCAAGTTCCTTTTTTTTCTAAATGACAAAAAGTTATCTGTTTAAGAGACATGTTAAATCATGCAAAATATGTGATGGGTACAAGCCTGGACACAAAAGAAATCTATATACAATACCTATTTTTCAATCTAAAACCTATAATATGAATTATATGACACCAATAATATGAATTATACAATGCCAATAATATGAATTATACAACAAATATAACATGAATTACACAACACCTATAACAAGAATACCACAATATCAACATGAATGAAAGATATAATTGCACATACAAATAAAAACGAAAACATTTCCCGAGTTATGGCATACACATCTATACCTCACATGATAAATTCTTGAGTTCTGACTGGGTAACTACAGGGATTTGTTTTAGGACATTATGCATTTTCCCTTGATTACAGAATAATATACCTGCCTACAGTCATTATACCAGTGGCATTCTTGCCCCTTGTTGACATCATATGATATTATAGTATGTCATGTGAAATACTAAAATCTATATATTGCCTTCTCCCTTGGAAACTGTTCTCCTACAGTGTTGCCTGATGGATATGGTACTCTTGCCTGTGGCTTTAATACTAAACCCACAAGAGAACACTATAGGAGAACAGTTCCTTCAGAAGAAGGCAATAAGGCCAAATAAAAAAGTATGTGTGGTTCTGGTTACCTGACTGACCCTATTTTTTCCTGCCGACTCTACATTTTTTTTTTTATTTAAAAAAAAAAAATTCTGAAATAAAAGCAAAAAAAATAATTCTGAAACAAAAATTAACAAAGGGATGTAACTATGATTGAAGTAAAATTCAGAATGAAAGTGATGCTTGTTTTCTAGTTTATGCTTCATTTGAATCAGTCCAACCCCCCATCCACCAAAATAAAAAATTTGTATACCACAATACCTACCCAAATTTTTTTTCAATGTAATCAGAACCACACATATTTTTTTATTGGGCCTGATAGAATAATAGTACCATATATACTTACTTATAAGTTGGGTCTAACTGCAAACAACATACACCTAGATCTGGCATCCCAAAATGCATCAGCAGATTAGGGTTTACCTATATTGTTTGTTCTGCTAATTAGTCCTAACAAACTGCATATACCCATATCTGCCGGCGCATTATGTGACGACAAATCTGGGTCTATGCAGTTTGTTAGTGTATCCCAATGACAAGCAAGTATACACAGTACATATAACATGATACTAAATATATATCATGCAATACAAGAAGTATTGTGTGCAGCTCATGATTATTTAAAAATGAAAGAAACTTTTAGCTGAAAAATGAATAAATTTCTCTTAATTTTTACAAAATTATTTTCATTACATATACATGTAATGATATACACAGCTCCCTCATTTTAGCATGCCCTGATGACTTGTGGTCCTATTTATAGTGCAGAGGCTGGTATGAATCCCATTTTTTTTTCTTATAGAAAAGGTAAAAAAACTAGGCACCTATTTGCTTAACATGTAGCAAGTAATCCAGATTTATTTTGATAATTGTTGAAAACTTATGGACCTTGAGAATGATAACATAAGCTAATTAACAGATTCATATGTCTTAGCCAATTACAATACATGAAAGGTGCCAGCATCAGAGTAATATCTGCATGTGGGATCAGCCTAATTTCTTTTTAAAATCACACATCGTAGACAACTCCTAAGTTGGGGCTTTTGCCTTATCTGTGGATTGTTCCTCAAAATTTGCAGTAATACATTCAAAGATAAACTTGCATGTTCTAATAAAACACATAAAGTTTTGTCTTTTCTCTTTCATTTTGGTCAATTTTTTTAGTTTAATCCATATGTAGTGTTACAGGCCCATGCAACTGCTGTGTGTTGATTATGTTTTTATTAGTACAAAATGATATAGGGTTGTACACGGCCATGTGCTATCAATGAAGTGACATCTGAAATCACTATAAATATTAAAGTCTATTAGGTGAATATTTGTGAAGAACAATGGAGATTATAACTTTATAATTCTCATGTATCAATGAACCTCGTAAGCACCCCAACCCCTTTCCAGCATCTGTTAACCAAAATTTGAGCATCCCTCGCTATCTTTCGCCCTTGCCTACACTATGGTTGATGTTTATGGACCCCATTGCTTGTGAATTGTTGAAGGAGAGGTGTATATGGTCATCAGCATATGGCTGAATAAGGCCATAAATATTAATGATTCCAAAATTTCTTAATATATTTCTTTGTATGAAGGAGAATAATACTTCACCTTTAATTATCTTGTATTGCAAACTTTACGTTCACATTGTGTGGGATAAAATTACTATGATGCTAAAAACAAAAAGGGCTAACACATGCAGTACTGAATTAAGTTTGTTGATACTAATACATTAGAAATGACATTTTCAAGGCATGACTCATAATCAAAATCCTGTTTTGTATCATTCTGCATTACTTATGACTAAAACTGAATAGAATATTAATAGAATCCATTATATGCACTGTGTAGGATATGAAAATCCAATGTGTGGGACAGAATTTATGGGCAGGAACAAGGCTTTACCAAGTACTGCCAACAAATTCTGAATGATCCCAAGGGTGAGGAACTTTTATTACATACCCACGTAATCTTACATGCTTGATCTGGCATTCGATAAAGCTGTTCAATCTGTGTTTCCGTATCACACACCCAGATTGGAACTACTTAGGTGCCTTCTTCGACGTCCATGCGTAGATATTTTTAGTTGCAGTGAATCAAACTTTTACAAATCCCAGTTCGTTTTGAATTTCATTCATACAGTAAAGCTAAAAATATTTTGAAAGCGTAAAAAAAGGGGTATTTTTTAAAACCACATTCATGTTTTGTACTGAGTTGGGGGAAAGAACTTTTGATATGGCCTATGAATATGTCTCAGCCTGATGGCCTCGATGTATCCCAACACCATATCAAACTCATTCTTTCCACCGACTCAGAACAAAACACATATGCAGTTTTGAGTATATATGGTTCATTATTTTGTTATATTTCTGTATCAATTAAGATGGCTGATTAAGGTTATAATGCTATATAAAGTCCAATGTGCTGAAACTGAAATTGACATCATTTGGGTCAAAGGCAAGCTGATGTCAATTTCATGTCATTTGGTGTACTGGTGTGAGAGATGTTTTTCTATCATTACTATATGTGTGTGAAAAAGTCTGCTGATGTGAGAAAGCCACATACAAGCCTATCCTATATAAGTGCACTTAGTGACACTATAGATGATGTCATTATGCTTATGATATCATGAATGTCTGAAAATGTTTACCGATTACCAGTTTTATTATTGTAAAGAAAAAAATTTTGCTCGTTGATGAACAGTTATCCATATTTTCAACAAATTCTTTGTTGTTACCCAAACTTGTTTTGCTTTATCTAATGAAGTAAAACTTTTCAAATATACTATGTGTTTCTATAGTTACATACACAGCAAGGATCCCCTAGCTTTTAATACCACTCTCTTCTAATTAGAAATAGACAAAAGCCTCATTCCTCCCTACAAATTCTGACCCTCAGGTGTGATTTCACTATCCCACACTAGCGCATATGAGTGATTCTATTATTCTCACTCACTGGACAGAGTTATCTGGAATTTTCCCATGGAACAGATCACTCTATCTTAACCTGGAGTAGATGAGGTCATGTGCAAACTTTTGTTAATTACTGAAGTTCCATCAGTTCTTGTATATAATACAACCATAATTTTACTCTTGAAAAGCAGCTTTCAGTATAATTTCAATTCTCAAACACTAAAATTTGTTCACTTCTCTATCTAATAGAAAATACTACTTAAATCGTTATCCATGGAATAAATGCAATTGTTATCTGTAGAACAAATCAAATTGTTATCCATGGAATAAATGCAATTGTTATCTGTAGAATAAATGCAATTAGTATCATGGAATACATGCATTTGTTATCTGTGGAATAAATGCAATTGTTTTCCATGGAATAAATGCAATTGTTATCTGTGGAATAAATGCAATTGTTATCCATGGAATAAATGCAATTGTTATCCATGGAATAGATGTAATTGGTATCTGTAGAATAAATGCAATTGCTAAACATAATTTATCATTAATTTAATTCCTATGTGCATATATTTATGTAGCCATCCATTATATGTATGCGTAATAAAATAATTATCCTTTATTTCCCCTTATTGGTCCCTTATTGTGCACGTGTGAATTCAGCACATGCTTTCCACTACCAAGCAATGTAAATAAGATTGATTCACTGCAATTTAGATCCATATTTTAAATAAACCTAATTACAAGTTGATCTTGATTGTGGCTCTTCAAACTTACTATGAAATCCAATAAAGGGAAAGACAACACAGAATTAATTCAAATTTCAAAATCTATACTTTTTGAGAACCATAACAAGAACTGGTTGCTGTTGAGAACTGGTAGGACACCAGTACTACAGATGTTCATTTCACTACACACTTAAGAGAATTAATGCCCCTTGAAATCCAACTGATGTCTCTATATAAAAACTGGATATTAAAAAATATGGTTAACTTTGTGGTCAGTGAGAATAATAATCTTCCCCATGTTTGTCAGCAAGAGAGCAAACTCCAACCCTCATGGACTAGGATTTGTGCCACATAGTTGGAAGGGCCCAACCCATGGCACAAATTGTATCCCCATAGTTTGGCTTTTCCACTCCTGCCCTCCAACATAGGGGAGATTAATCCCACATGACTCTAACATCACAACTGTACAAATATGAAATAAAAAGATTATTAAATTTTCCTTAAGATTACAAACTCTGGGCTCCCTCCACTCAATGGAGTATGGTCTGATTTTAAAAACATTTTAGAGCAGTAACGTCTTAACAAGTCTATTCATCTGAGATGATCAGCTTTTTGGTGCTGTTAAAGAAAAATATATCAGAGATTATCTTTGATTATTTCTTGGCCAAAGGAAGAATATTTCTGAGATTCTTCTGTGAATATGAATTACTGACACAAATATACTTAATCTAGTATTTATACTGTGATAAGCCCATACTTAACGATAAAATCCCCACCACACAACTACTTTTACATACTGTATATACTCGCTTATAAGTTGAGTCCAACTGCACACTGCACAGACCCAGATCTTCCATCACATAATGCACTGGCAGATCTGGGTCTATGCAGTTTGTTAGGAGTAATCAGTAGAACAAACAACATAGACCTTGATCTGCCAGTGCATTATGCAATGGCAGATTAGGGTCTATGTTGTTCACAGTTAGACTTGACTTATAATCGAGTACATATGGTAATTTGGCAACATTTACCTTCAAGTTAGAATCTGATCATAAGTCCATATCTATATTTTGAAAAATTTATTAGGCTGGCCCCTTGGGCTTATCAAGGATGAAATACTACAGCTACGGTTTATTTGTTTTTTTGTTTTTATTGAAACACTATAGATATGTTGAAGTCAAATTTTGTCTCTTACCTTTGACTGTGCTTGTATATTTTGTAATGAAAGATGAGATAAGACCAAGAAAAACTCCAATGAAAATTCCACAGAAGCAAACCACGAAAAACTTCACAAAACCAAGTACAATCTGAAAAATGAAGTGAAATGTAAGAAAGTAAATTAAGTAAACTCCAGATGGAATGACAACCATGGCACTCCAAATGAGACTTCCTGATGGAACAATAATGATGTGGACTGCAAAAATCTAAATATTATTTTAACAAATGGCATTTACATAATTAACACAGTGGAAGGTACAGTACTGTGTTCATAGTAACAACCACTATGTGATATTATTATAAGACATTTACATAATGGCATTTACATATATAACACAGTGGAAGGTATAGTACTGTGTTCATAGTAGCAACCACTATGTGATATTATTATAAGACATTGATGGAGGTTACTACATAGTAACTGTAGCAGTATACACTGGCCTGGAAAAGTACATGTACTAAGGATACAACACATGACTGTACAAAAATAATTAAACGGTTATTTAGCAACATGAAAGCATTCTGGGCTATAAAAAAAAAGTGGTGCACAGAATGCTCAAGTGAATAAGCTTTCAGTTTCAACTGTTCACTTTTTGATATATGTTACCGTCTTTGTAGATTATCAAGTACATCCCTGCTCTATATTATTGTGTCTGATATAACGAAGTTTGAACCATCCCCTCTGTAAGTATGTTTCCCCTTAAGATTCCAAGTCACTCCCACTGGTTCATTGGTACAGGACACACTTTAAATGTTAAATGGTTCAACAAATTATCACCGACTTTTATAGTATCCTGAGTACAGGTCAAACCATTATAGATTCTCCACAAGATAGTTATAAATATCCTCACATCACCAACTGAAGGTGAAAGCTTATTCACTACGCCATTTTGTGTGCCCTTTATTTATTCATTATTTATTTTAGCTTGGAATGCAATAATGTCGCTAAATTTTTAAGTCTGCTATGTTGATGGAGAACACGGCCATTAGGTTTTCTGTGAACAGACTGTATGGTAATTACCTTGTACATGCACTTTCTCGACCAGCCCGATATACTGGAATAACTTACAGTGGACCCTTGCTACAACGAACCCTGCAGTTAAGAATTCCAAGACAAAAATTAACATTCCCTAACAACCCCAAAAGACCCATGTATATTACTTCCTTATTACTGAGAATTTATATAAACTTTGATTCCTATGGACCCTCATCATTTGTTACAATGAGGGACCACTGTAACTACATTTGCATTATCATAACTTTTACATAAAATACAGGCCCCGAAATGGGTAATTTTAGCCAATCTGTATTTTGTTTGCATTCCATTTGCATTCTGCATTCTGTCTGTGTTCTGTTTGCATTCCATTTACATCTGCATTTCATGAATCATCTCATCATTTTTCATTTACGGCCTCATAAATGCTTTCAGATTTTGTTTTTATCACTTTCATTGATCGTTTCCTTTAATTCTTTCTCACATGGAACTAATTAGAAATGCATTTATCAAAGTAAAATTTTCTGTTTCTGAGAGTGTTAATGGGAGAGAACAATAGCTTTCACATCTTGTCTTATTAAAAGTGTGCTTTGATGAAATAGCAAATGTATAGGACAGCACTGAATTTATGGTAAATTAAAATATAACTGCAATTGCAATAAGTGTAAAAATGAAGTTGTAAAGTATTTGTCAGCAAAATTTTTTTTCCTTCAAATGAAGATTATACAAATACAACCAATGGTGATGATGTCATGAGATCAATGGCAGTTGTTTTTAATCTCTGCCTTAACAAGAAGAATGTCATGGCTTGCAAGGGGTGAAATATTGTCAGTGTAATGAATCTAAAGCCGCATTATAATGCGAAAGGACTTTCAACTATGGAAAGTTAGCGGCAGTCAGTGTAATGAATCTGATCCTGCATTATAATGCAAAAGGACTTTCAACTCTGGAAAGTTAGCGGCAGTCAGTGTAATGAATCTGATCCTGCATTATAATGAGAAAGGACTTTCAGCTATGGAAAGTTAGCGGCAGCATGAAGATAATCAATTTTCAAATCCATTCATGAAACGTATTTATGTTTCATTCCGTTTTTTGTTCATCATCATAGTTCTGTGTTCTGCATTTTGTACTTGAGCTTTCCATTTTCTTCAAAATGCATTGTACATTTTATTTGCATCCATTCTGCATTTCATTTTGTTTACATTCATTATGGATTTCATTTTCATTTATTGTGGATTCCATTTTCATTCATTGTGCATTCCATTTTCATTCATTCTGCATTCCGTTTTGGTTTCACTGGTAAAATTACTCATTTCTGAGTGTGTAATCACAAAATATTAATGAAAATGTTGTCACAAATAACCAGAATTTACAGTAATCATTAAAACTGTATGATACTAAGTCATGATTAACGGATATATATGAACAAATTTCTTTTGAATTCCAATAACTACAAAATATCACAGAGAAAGTCACAGTGGTTTGAAAACTTGTTAGTTTTTTTCCTGCATTCTTTATTCATATTTCTTTGGATTAATGTATTCAGTCTTTCCAGCAACCTTTTGTGAAAAAGTAGGGATAAAGTAGGGCTACTTTTAAAAACAATGTTGGGAAAAAGTACAGAAAAGGGGATATTTTATGAAAAAAAGTGTATGAAATTGATGTGAATTACTGAAAAATTAAATCCTTTACTTGACTTACCTTCGTCAATTGAACAAAGGCATGCTCTTACTCACATACTGTTTTTTAAGTCCAGGTTGCCTCTATCTTCTTAAACACCCAGCTCCACATCACAAAGACTATACGAGTTCACTTCATTATGGTCATTCATAAAGTGAGTAATCAATTTTCAATGTAAAATTGTAAAAAAGTAAGAATAGTAGACCATTTTGGAAAAAGTAGGGAAAATAGGAAGTCGGAAAAAATAATAGGAAAAAGTAGGAAAACTAGGGCCACCAGAAAGACTGTTTATTAAAGACTTGTCTATACACAGTCTGGGCTATTTAATTAGTTATCTATTCATCTATCAGTTGAATACAAAGTCATATATAGAAACATTTTATCAGAAGTCAAAAAATTAAACCCCTTTATCCAATAAAGAGAACTACTTGAGATTGTCAGCAGCAATTGTTTATATTGTTTTAATGCGATGAAAATTGCAATTCAAAGAAACAATAAAAGTTCAATTAAAAAAAACATGCATGTAAGTTTATTCAAATACTTTCAGTTCTTAAATTTGGCAGATTTTTATTTGATAAATAAAAGATGCTTACTTGATCGGCTGTAATAACATCCATTGTACTGTAACTTTGCATCACCAAGTATAGCACCACTGTCACTCCATCTGGTTAAAAGTAAACACATTTTAAGCATTATACAAAATTCTTAACCTGAGGAATATACATGATGTAAAATGATATTTAAGACTTTGCCTACATGTTTCTAGCTTTTTTAATATGGAGAAAAAAAAAGTATCCAATGATCTAAATGACACAAAAGTTGCTTTGTATACAGGTATCTGTGTACAATTACAAATTTGTGTCTCTCATTTGGAAGAGAGAGAGAGAGAGAGAGAGAGAGAGAGAGAGAGAGAGAGAGAGAGAGAGAGAATATGTATTTAAACTTCTAACAAGAAGATGGTATCATCTATATCCTCTGTGCTGACAAAATGTTGGCTAGGAGACGGAATAATTTTTGAAGATTTTACATATATAGGAAATTTGTAGTTAGAAAATATACAGGGAAGTCATAGGCATCATGTGTGTATGTTTGTTTAATTTGGTGGGAAGTGATAGGCATCATGTGTGAATGCTTGTTTAATTTGGTGGGAAGTGATAGGCATCATGTGTATATGCTTGTTTAATTTGGTGGGAAGTGATAGGCATCATGTGTGTATGTTTTGTTTAATTCGGTAGGAAGTGATAGGCATCATGTGTGTATGTTTTGTTTAATCTGGTAGGAAGTGATAGGCATCATGTGAGTATGTTTTGTTTAATTTGGTGGGAAGTGATAGGCATCATGTGTGTATGCTGGTTTAATTTGGTGGGAAGTGATAGGCATCATTTGTGTATGCTTGTTTAATTTGTTGAGAAGTGATAGGCATCATGTGTGTATGTTTTGTTTAATTTGGTAGGAAGTGATAGGCATCATTTGTGTATGCTGGTTTAATTTGGTGGGAAGTGTGTATGTTTGCTTAATTTGGAAGGAACTGATAGGCATCATGTGTGTATGCCGATTTAATTTGGTGGAAAGTGATAGGCATCATGTGTTTATGCTTGTTTAATTTGGTGGAAAGTGATAGGCATCATTTGAGTATGTTTGTTTAATTTGGAGGGAAGTGATAGGCATCATGTGTGTATGCTTGTTTAATTTGGTGGGAAGTGATAGGCATCATGTGTGTATATTGTTTAATTTGGTGGGAAGTGATAGGCATCATGTGTGTATGTTTGTTTAATTTGGTGGGAAGTGATAGGCATCATTTGTGTATGTTTGTTTAATCTGGTGAGAAGTGATAGGCATCATGTGTGTATGCATGTTTAATTTGGTGGGAAGTGATAGGCATCAGGTGTGTATGTTTTGTTTAATTTGGTAGGAAGTGATAGGCATGATGTGTGTATGTTTGTTTAATTTGGTGGGAAGTGATAGGCATCATGTGTGTATGCTTGTTTAATTTGGTGGGAAGTGATAGGCATCATGTATGTATGCTTGTTAATTTGGTGGGAAGTGATAGGCATCATGTGTGTATGTTTTGTTTAATTCGGTAGGAAGTGATAGGCATCATGTGTGTATATTTGTTTAATTCGGTAGGAAGTGATAGGCATCATGTGTAATTTATTTAATTTGGAGGGAAATGATAGGCATCATTCTAAACCACTTATAGTACGGAGCCACAGAAGCTCAACATTCTTGAGATAAAACGTGATATACACAGGTACAATAATGTAAACTTATGAAAATATTATATTACCTAGACCCCCAACAACCCCCCATCAAATATCTGACAGCATATAAAAAGATTACCAGACCTCTGGTTACTATATATAAAAATACTGAAACTGTCAAATTCCTAACAGCACAGCTAGACCACTATTATAATAAGTGTATACAGTGTCACAGCGAGTACAGCTAGAGCACTATTATAATAAGTGTATACAGTGTCACAGCGAGTACAGCTAGACCACAATTATAATAAGTGTATACAGTGTCACAGTGAGCACAGCTAGACCACTATTATAATAAGTGTATAGTGTCACAGCGAGTACAGCTAGAGCACTATTATAATAAGTGTATACAGTGTCACAGCGAGTACAGCTAGAGCACTATTATAATAAGTGTATACAGTGTCACAGCGAGTACAGCTAGACCACAATTATAATAAATGTATACAGTGTCACAGTGAGCACAGCTAGACCACTATTATAATAAGTGTATACAGTATCACAGAAATATCTTGAAAGATGTTGAAGTTTTACTTAGGAAAGTAAAATGTTTATGATGGATGGATGAATGAACATACAAGTCGACGCAAATGTTACAAATTTTCAAAATGATAAATTGTGAATAGCAAACGACATATCTAAACCACTAGTTTAATACATGTACCAAGTTTCATAGAGATATCTAAACCACTATAATACATGTACCAAGTTTCATAGAGATATCTAAAACCACTAGTTTAATACATGTACCAAGTTTCATAGAGATATCTAAACCATTAGTCTAATATATGTACCAAGTTTCATAGTGATATTTAAACAACTAGTCTAATACATGTACCAAGTTTCATAGAGATATCTAAACCACTAGTCTAATACATATACCAAGTTTCATAGAGATATCTAAACCACTAGTTTAATACATGTACCAAGTTTCATAAAGATATCTACACCACTACTTTAATACATGTACCAAGTTTCATAGAGATATCTAAACCACTAGTTTAATACATGTATCAAGTTTCATAGAGATATCTAAACCACTAGTTTAATACATGTACCAAGTTTCATAGAGATATCTAAACCACTAGTTTAATACATGTACCAAGTTTCATAGAGATATCTAAACCACTAGTCTAATACATGTGCCAAGTTTCATAGTGATATCTAAACCACTAGCCTAATACATGTACCAAGTTTCATAGTGATATGTAAAACACATATCTAAACCAAAAGTCTAATATGTGTACCAAGTCGCATAGATATATCTAAACTACTAGCCTACTATGTGTACCAAGACTTATAGAAATATCTATAAAAAAACCATCTAAATCATTAGTCTAATATGTGTACCAAGTCTCACAGAGATATCAAAACCACTAGACTAACACATGTACCAAGTTTCATCGTGATATTTAAAAAACATATCAAAACCACTAGACTAACACATGTACCAAGTTTCATCGTGATATTTAAAAAACATATCTAAACCACTTATCTAACACATGTACCAAGTTTCATCGTGATATCTAAACCACAAGTCTAATATGTGTACCAAGTCTCGTAGATGGACCCATTTCTGTATCACCTGACAATTTTGTTTGGTAAGAGATAATAAAGGCTAAGAACTGCACAGGATAAAGGAATAATTTGGACTATCTTGCTCTCTTTGAAAACATTTTATCTATTTATTGTACCTAAACATTATGTTGAGCCACCCTGGTATAAGCTTTACACAGTGATCACTTTGGCATCCATGTGCATGTCTGTCAGTATGTTCATTCATTTGTTAGTCCACACCCTAGATTAACCTCAGTATCATCAAACTTTTTTACATTCCTTTAATGCAATGTCTTATAGAAAGTTGGAGTGGGCTCAACATGTAGACCATGGCCAGTTTTTTGTCAAATGTATTTTACATAAATCATGGTACTTTATAGTCTATACTGTGCTGATATGCCCTTAAATTTGTATTCAATCAATCAATCCATTAAACAGATTTTATCACACAGAACATAATAAAAACAAATGTCTTACCCTGTAAAGATGCAAACTTGTTTAAACAGGTCAATTTGGGGCATTCAAAAATTGCCTTATATGTTGTGGGATCTTCCAAATAGAGATGAATATGTTTTCTTCTAATATATTAAATGATAATTATTTTACCCGAACTTACAGACCCTAAAAGGAATAATTTTACCAAATCTGCATTTTATTTGCATTTCATTTCTATTCCATTTTAATTCTGTTTACATTCCATTCACGTTTGCATCTCATTGATCATCTTGTCGCTTTTGTATTTATGGTCTTAGAAATACATTTAGATTTTGAGATTTTGTGCTTATCTCTTTCATCCATCATTTTCTTTCATTTTCAATTGTTCAGAATGAAATGGAAATGCATTTACCAAAGTCAGGTTTTCCATTTATGAGAGTGTTCAAGGGAGAGAACAACAACTTTTGTATCTTATTAAAAGTGTGCTTTAATGAAACAGCAAATGCATAAAATGCATGAGACAGCGAAGAATCAGTTGTAAAATATTTGTCAGCAAAATTTATTTATTTCCTTTCATTCAAATAAAGACTGAATGGATACAACCACCAGTGATGATGTCATCACATCAATGATGGTTGCATTTGACGTCTGCTTCGACTAGAACAATTTCCCAGCTTGCAAGGGGTAAAAAAAACTGTCAGTGTAAAGAATCTGATTAGAGATTTTCATGTGAATGAGCCGTTTTCAACTGGAAATTTAGTGCAAGCTTGAAAATAATCGAGTAATGGTAGTTCAGCCGGTAGAGCTTCTGACTCTTAATCCATGGGTTGCAGGTTTTCATTACCTGCCTTGGCCAGCACAGGTTGGCTGCCTCAGTGTGTCCATGAGAAAGGCACTTAGTTCCCAATTCCTCATTATAATATAGCCAAATAATGTGTTAATAGTGCCATTAAAACCAAGTAAAACAAAAGCCATTCATGAAATGCATTTGTGTTTTGTTCTTCTTTTGGCTTATCATTAATTGTACTGCATTTTGTGTTTTGCATTTGCACTATCCATTTTCTTTAAAATGCATACATCATTTTGTTTATGCTCATTCTGCATTTGTTTGCATTCATTCTGGATTTCTGTCTGTGATTATGCATTCCGTTTTCATTTCACTGGTAAAATTACCCATAACAGTGTATGTAT
This sequence comes from Margaritifera margaritifera, assembly GCA_029931535.1. Taxonomy (NCBI): domain Eukaryota; kingdom Metazoa; phylum Mollusca; class Bivalvia; order Unionida; family Margaritiferidae; genus Margaritifera; species Margaritifera margaritifera. The sequence continues at coordinate 165,509 of JAQPZY010001200.1, forward strand.
GTTCAGGTGATTGTTATAAAGGGGTGAATGCTGTAGGAAGTTTAGCTGTATATTTTATAACATTTGATCAAATTATTTTGTTGACTGTAATTGTGGTCCAAATACTTACCATTTAAAAGTGATTCTCCAAAAACCAGGAAATAAAGCACATGGTTGACACCCACTTCTTGGAAGACAGCCAATACCTGTCAACAAAGATGATGTGAGAAAAGCTGAACAAGCATAATGAAACATTTGTTCAAATGAAAGTGTAACTCAACATTTTTCAAGTCAAAACATGGAAAAATTGCTGATACATGGATTAAAATAACTTCAAGATAAGTTAATATTTTATCTAAATTTTTTCTTATAAAAATACAAATCAGCAAGGACATTCAAGTTGAGCCTAAAATCACAGAAAAACTTTAAACAAAACCCTAAAGCAAGTTTTGATGCTACTTGGGAAGAAACCTCTATGTCTGGCTTTTCCACTGATGTGGGTGTGGCAGTAAAAACGTGAAATACAAATTCTGTTCTGTACAAATCAAAATACTAAGACTACTGATGGTTTGGACAGATCTGACAATATGGTACATTAAACAGAATCAAAGGGTTGCACATAAATTGCGAGAGATGTTCACAATCATGTTCATTTTTTTTACGATCATAAGAAAAAACCAATATTGCTCTAAATACAGGTAAAATGAAATAAAGGTTTTAAGTCTTTTCTTCTCTTTATATCTCAACAGATATTTAAGCAATTACCTTTAATGAGCACTTTTCTATTGAAATAATGGATTGTTCAAAGTAATACACAGAAGTTGTCAAACTATATCAAGGGAAGTAACCACTCTGAGTCTAACCATTTCCTCTTAGGATTGGAATTTGAATTTTATCTCTTGATATATCTTTGTTTGACTTTTTCAAGATCAAAAGGTCAACAGAGCTTTTTTACAGAAAAGTGCCTATTATTAGAAACACAAACTATTCTTAGTAAAGGAGAGCAGACTGCATATCATAGGCTTGGAGGAACCCCTACAAGTCAAGAAGTATTACTCTCAATAACCTTAACCTGTATAACCTTGACCTCTGGCATCTTTGCCCAATGATCACTAAGAATCTTTCTTACCTCTTTGTAAATAGAGTGCAGAATTCCACTGAGAATCTACAATACTGAAGTAATAGGAGGATGGTGCCATATCAGAAAACATTTCTCCATAAAATATGTTATGCACATTGATTTTGCATTTAAAACCATGTATATTAACAACAAGAGTCCCTTGAAGGGTCTGACACTCTACTGGACAGAAAGAATTTACAGGAATTCAAGATAAGACCATTTCTTCCTTTTAACTGTCGAGTGTTGAAACCATCTCTGATATTCTTCAGTGATAACAAGATTTTTAAATCAGCTGCTGTGGTACACATATTGGATGTCAGTTTGGCACCATTTTCATTCAGGACAAAATAGACATCATGAGAAGTCTTTTGGTGAAAACCCCATGTCATAATGATCCTCCATTCAGGGGAGTAGAAACAATAAGATTTTTAAGACAGTCATCAAGGCAGCCATATTAGATGTACAACTGGCACCATTTTCATTTATGACCAACTAGGTATCATAAGAAGTCTATTGGTGAAACCCCATGTTGATATAGCCATCCATATGCAGGAGTACAGATAACAATATGTTCAAGATATGACTTTCCATTCAGAAGGAGCAGCAATAACAAGATTTTCAAGATGGCTAATGTGGCAGCCATACTGGATGTCAGATCAGCACCATTTTCATTTAAGATCAACTGGACATCATATGAAGTTTTATGGTGAAAACCCCACATCAATATGACTTTCTGTTCAAGCAGAGTTGTGATAACAAGATTTTAAGATGGCTGCCATTGTGGCCATATTAGACATCAGATCAGCAACATTTTAATTTAGGACCAGACAGACATCATAAGAAGTCTTTTAGTGGAAACCCCATGTTGATATGACCATCCATTCAAGAGGAGTAGCAATAACAAGATTTTCAAGATTGGAATCAGATCAGCACCATTTTCATTTTGGACCAACTAGACATCATAAGAAGTCTTTCAGTGAAAACCCCATGATGATACGAGCATCCATTCAGGAGGAGTTGTGATAAAACGATTTTCAAAATGGCTGCAGTGGCAGCCACATTGAATGTCAGATCAACACCATTTTCATTTACGACCAACTAAACATGATATGAACATCCATGTAGAAGGAGTAGCAATAACAAGATTTTCAAGATGTCTGCCATGGTGGCCATATCTGATGCTAGATTGGCACCGTTTTCATTTAGGACCAACTCGACATCATAGGAAGTATTTCAGTGAAAACCCCATGTTGATATGACCATCCATTCAGAAGGAGTAGTGATAACAAGATTTCAAGATGGAGGCTGTGGTGGCAATATTGGATGCCTGAGCTGCACCATTTTCATTTAGGATCAACTAGACCATGCGATGAATGTGTGTGTAAAGTTTGAAGACTATCCTCTAAGCTGTTTAGGAGGAGTGGCAATAACAAACTTGTGTCAATGGATGGACAGACAATGGACAACATACCATCCCATAAACTCTTCTGGTCTATGATCAGTAGAGCTAAACAACTGTGGTATAAATTACTGTCTTGAAATTATTTTAGTGGAGTTTGAGTTAACACTCTTAAATGCAAAATATGCATAAAAAAACTCATTTTAAACTAAATATCACCTCAGATAATTTAAGATCCTCTTTGTTCAGTGAAAACTAGACCTGATACCACTGCAGCAAATGAATGAATAATCTAACCATCATGTTCAAAGACAGACATTTGAACAGACACAAATATTTCAACCAAAAGGCTTACAGCTACAGGATCCACTGCCACGATCAAAGCAGAGAACACCATAATTTGGGCCAAGGTACAGTTTATCTCTTCCATAGCACCAGCCTTGTAAAGGCCAAACAGGGACAAACCTGAAATGATTGTATTGTGGTCATAACAATTAGTGTCATTTAAATTCTAATTAAATCAGTAAAAATAATGGCAATTTCTGAACTTAATTTTTTTGTTTTTTAAATTCACTTTTTTGATTTACAATAGGCATACTGAATAATTATGTTGCTAAATTGGATATTGGGTGATATAAGTATTGTATTTGAGGACTTGAGTGCATTAAGTGGTAGTTTTACCATCACAAATTGATGATGTGTCAGTGGAGTCGGTAAAAAGGATACTTTTGATTGGCTTTGGTTTGATTTTTTGGTGTTTTATGGCACAGCAATACTTTTGAAGGTTATATAGTGCTGAGACAGGGAGAGTCAAGCGTCTTGTCCAATGGACACACCATGGTAACCAATCTGTGCTGATCTAATGGTGTGAACCAAATGCGCATCCATTCATCCATTTTGTCATGATTATGTTGCTCTTTATATTGTCATGATTATGTTGCTCTTTATATTGTCATGATTATGTTGCTCTTTATATTGTCATGATTATGTGGCTCTTTATATTGTCATGATTATGTGGCTCTGGATATTATGATTATGTGGCTCTGGATATTGTCATGATTATGTGGCTCTGGATATTGTCATGATTATGTGGCTCTGGATATTGTCATGATTATGTGGCTCTGGATATTGTCATATTTATGTGGCTCTGGATATTATCATAATTATGTGGCTCTGGATATTGTCATGATTATGTGGCTCTGGATATTATGATTATGTGGCTCTGGATATTGTCAATAATAAAGCCAATTGGAATACTCTCATATCCTTAAATTAACTTTCATTCTAGCACATCTAAATAATGTTGTGACAAATCAAAAAAAAATTTAAAGTTTTGAAGAAAGGTATATATATATATATATATATATATATATATATATATATATATATATATATATATATCACAAATATAGAAATAATTTGAAAATGTACACATACAATTGATTACCATATATACTCACTTATTATAAGTCAAGTCCAACTGCAAATAACATAAATCCTGATCTGCCATCGCATAATGTACCAGCAGATCAGGGTCTATATAGTTTGTTCTACTTATTACTCCAAATGAACTGCACACAACCCGATTTGCCAGTGCATTATGTTATAGCAGATCTGGGTCTATGCAGTTTGCAGTTGTATCGACTTACAAGCGAGCATATATGGTAACAGCTGATTTTATTCTCAAAGAAAATGTAAATGGAAAACACAAGTGTTCCATAGAACCAAATATCTGTGCAATGATGTATACCCCCCGACCTATCTCTGACTTCCAAAAACTTTCAAAATTACCACAAACCTATACTGCTTCTGCTACCTATGTCTCACCATGCTTATGCAGGTGAGACAATAACAATAAATTTTAAATCAAAGTATTGAGAATACTGATGGCTTGGAGAGCTCTGATAATTATGTACATTAAACAGGATCAAAAGGATAAACACAACTGCATGAAAACCATGTTCATTTTATGATTATAAGCAAATACCAATATCCCCCTAAACAGATGTAATCTGAAATAAATGTTTTAGGTCTTTTTTTCTCTTTCTCTCTCAAAAGAAACTTGATTACAAAATTCATAAAATATTTTGAAGAAAAAACATTTGAGCAATTACCTTTTATGAGCATCTTCTATTGAAATGATGTATTGTTTTAAGTACTACACAGAAGCTGTCAAACTATATCAGAGAAGGTAGCCACCCTGAGTCTACTTATTCCCCTTAGAAGTGAAATTTCAGTTCTGTCCCTTTACAAAACCTGACTGAAATTTTCAAGGTCAAATGGACAACAGAGCTAACTACAGAAAATTGCCTATTATTAAAAACATAAACTATTCTAAGTAGAGAAGAGTAGGCAGCATGCCTTTGGCCTGGTGTTATCACTCCAAGCCTAAAAATGTATTGGTCATAAATTAGTTCAGACATTAGGGGTTTACAGAGAAATATAGAAATTACATAGTTATAAACCCACCTATTAAAAAGCAGGCAAGAACTGTCCCCTGAAATGTAAAATGATATCATGTAAAATTACATGTCATAAAGACATCAGCACATACACTAAATTGACAGTGAAAAATATCAGGCTACAAAGGGTTACAACTCTGCAGGAAAGCAGGCAATGCAAGAAAATCTTAAAGAGGCACATACATTTATTCTAAAGGAAAATTCTATAAAAACTTATTGCTACTGTTAATACAATAATCTCCTCGATCCATATTTGAAAGAAAGATCGTCTCTTAAGACGGGTGTCTTCTATTTAGGGGAACCTGAATGATAAATGTATGTATTGCTTTGTGCAGGATATAATGACATTTTTGAGGATGGGACCACTTTATGTGTAATATCTGTGGAATTCAGGTTCAAATAAAAGAATAGCAGACATACAATGTACGATGTCATATTATACCACATTGTTAGCTGACTACAGCAACCAATGAAGAAGATAAACCAACTTCCAAACTATAACACTGGACTATAACATTGCTTCCAGGAAAGTTATTCAGTACTCCCTCATTATAAGGTTGTTCATGGAGGTCATCGAGTATACTGCTTTTTAGGTGAGGTTGCTTTATAATGAAGTACATTATACATATAATTTTCCTACCATATAATCGAATGGGACCCATGACCATACCTGCCTTATAAAAAGAACCCTGTTATACTGAAGTGTCTTATAACTCTTCTAAACAAAAATGTTGACCACTTGAAATGAAACTCATTTAAGGGAGGTTTCATTATTATAAAGCTGAAATTAAACTCATTTAAGGGGGGTCTCATTATTATAAAGCTGCATGCCAAAATTATTTTAAATGCAACTGAGCTTAGTAAATTTATACTGTAGAAAGCAAAGTCGGGAGGATTGCAATCAGGTGTCATAACTCCCGTAAATTATATTTTTGGATCACTGGAAATCAAACTCACTCAAGATCTCATTAATCTGAAGACACATGCCAAATCTGGTTGAAATCCAAAAGTTTTAGTGAAGTTATCTTGTGGAAACCAAAGTCATGAAGACAAGCAGTCAGGGGCCATAACTCTTCCAATCAAGACTAACCCCATATGAGGCACATGTAAGTCTGAGACAATGTTCATACCAATTGCATAAAAATATGTTGAATGGTTCTTGAGCTATGCCAGTTACATGCTACATCCCATGTGAAGATATGAAGTCAATTGTCAAGGCCACAATTCAATTCAAACTGGAGTTGACTATAAAACGCCAACTCTTGGAATATGAGATATTAATGAAAAAAAGGGCAATAACTCTATCAAAACTGGACCTGAAAAGGTGAAATCTTTAAAAAAAAGGCACCTCTACACATAATAAGCAATTCACCTACCAAATGGAATCCAATTATGTATAAGGGTTGCAAAGGTTCCACTCTACAGTTATTAAGTACTTCTGAAAGCGGGACAGTTATAAGGTAAATTTGTGTTCATTTGCAACAAGCATGATGGAGAGAATGTTGGCATACCTCTATACTACTTTCATGTACCATGACTTAAATTTCTTTATATGTGGTATAAGGGAAACAGTGCACTGCTTAAAGCAGACAACTGATTGAAAAGGCTGCTCTGATGTGCTCGAGAAATGAACTTGAACTAGCCTGAAGTACATTAACTTTAGCTGTTGTTAAAGTAGAGAAAATAAATTTTGTCAGATTAGCCAATACTAACTTCTGAAAGAGCAATAAATGAAATATTAAATATAAAAAACTTACAAAAGTTATTGGCTAGTTTTTTTCCAATTTACCTCTGAAGTCCAGGAAGAGAAAATGACCAAGCAGAGCTAGCAGTCTTTTGAGAGGTGCACATCTGAAGTAAGGCCAAGCTGTATACTCTATAACCCAAATTACACCCATCAATCATACACCAAAATAAAGGGAATTAAAAGTTATTTTAAACTATACCCAAGATATACAAGGTAGTTTTTAAATAACCAGGATAACCAGTGAAGAAAACCTGGGAAAATCTTTCTCTTTACAAATCAAATGCTTTGCAAAGTTGAAACTGCAGAGCAGAACCAAAGTAACATCTGATGTAAAGATATGAAGTTAAGTGTCAAGGGCCATAACTCTATCTAAAATGGAGTTCATGAGACAAAACCCATAAAAGGGACTACTAGGTCTATGTACACACCAAACTGCATCAAAATATGTTGAATGGTTCCTGAGTCAAGCTGTTTACAAGGATTTGCTGTAGCGGTGATGTAATATTGATGGTAAAGGGGCAATATCTCTGTAGAAATTAAGACCTGAAAAGATGATACCGTGAAAAAGGCACATCTATGTGTAATAAGCAATTGATCTACCAGATGTCATATGATTATGTGCAAAGATAGCATAGCTACTCTAGTTACAAGTGAATGGACAGACAGACAGATGGACAGACTGTGGGGCAGATTGAAAAGGTGATTACTAGAGGGGCTCACATCTTGATGCAGGGCTTGGCCCTAATTCCTAAAATTATACAAATCATTTATTATTATTATTTAAAAAAAGACATAAGTAGCAATCATGTCATTTTACATCCAATCTTAGTGTGCTATCATGCACTTAGTTAACAGGTGACATTATATCGATGACATAAAATGTATTGATCATGTCATTTTAAGCTGCAAAGTAAGCAATTATTTTACAAAAACAAACATCCTTAAGGCAGGCTCAACAAAATGGTTACTGAGCTTTGCTGGTTACAAGGTATGAATGGATGGATGGATGGAGAGATACACTGATGGGCAGAGATGGAAAAGGTGATTATTGTGGAGCTCCGTCTCAATATGCAGGCCCCTAATTGGTCACTTATGGAGTTTAATATTTACAAAAATGGCATACAAGTGTTGATACAACAAGAATTATGTGTTCATGCAACATGGTGGGCAAAAAAAAAAAAAATGCTACCCATGAAAATAAATGATTACTGCGTACAGTACAGGACTTCAAAAACTTGAAGTGATATCAATGGTCCAAATTTTGTCAGTTGAGTGTTCCAGCTTTTGAGGTCACAGGGGCAAGAGAATGCTTTACATCTGGATAGAATCATATTCTATGTATAATATCAGAATTCAAGTGATGCATACTATTGGTATTCAAGTGGTGCATACTATCAGTATTCAAGTGATGAATACTACCATTATTCAAGTGATGCATACAATCAGTATTCAAGTGATGCATACTATCAGTACTCAAGTGATGCATACAACCAGTATTCAAGTGATGTGCACATGTGGTATTCAAGTGATGCAAACTATTAGTATGCAAATGATGTATACAACGTATATTCGAGTGATGCATACTATTGGTATTCAAGTGATGCATACAACTAGTATCAAAGTGATGCATACTATTGGTATTCAAGTGATCTTTACAACTGGTATTCAAGTGATGCATACTATTGGTATTCAAATGATGCATACTACTGGTATTCAAGTGATGTATACTATTGGTATTCAAGTGATGTATACTACTGGTATTCAAGTGATGCATACTAGTGCTATTCAAGTGATGTATACTATTGGTATTCAAGTGATGCATACTATTGGTATTCAAGTAATGCATACTACTGGCACTCAAGTGATGTATACTATTGGTAATCAAGTGATGTATACTATTGGTATTCAAGTGATGTATACTACTGGTATTCAAGTGATGCATACTATTGGTATTCAAGTGATGCATACTACTGGTATTCAAGTGATGCATACTATTGGTATTCATGTGATGCATAATATTGGGTATTCAAGTGATCTATACAACTGGTATTCATGTGATGCATACTATTGGTACACAAGTGATGCACACTATTGGTACTCAAGTGATGCATACTATTGGTACTCAAGTGATGCATACTATTGGTATTCAAGTGATGCATACTATTGGTACTTAAGTGATGCATACTATTGGTATTCAAGTGATGCATACTATTGGTATTCAAGTCATGCATACTACTGGTATTCAACTGAGGTATGCTACTGGTATTCAAGTCATGCATACTATTGGTATTCAAGTCATGCATACTATTGGCATTCCAGTGATGCATACTATTGGTATTCCAGTGATGCATACTATTGGCATTCAAGTCATGCATACTATTGGTATTCCAGTGATGCATACTATTGGCATTCAAGTGATGTATACTATTGGTATTCAAGTGATGCATACTATTGGTATTCTAGTGATGCATACTACTGGTATTCAATTGATGTATGCTACTGGTATTCAAGTGATGCATACTATTGGTATTCAAGTGATGTATACTACTGGTATTCAAGTGATGTATACTATTGGTATTCAAGTGATGCATATTATTGGTATTCAAGTGATGCATACTATCTGTATTCAAGTGATGTATACTACTGGTATTCAAGTGATGTATACTACTGGTATTCAAGTGATGTATACTACTGGTATTCAAGTGATGTATACTACTGGTATTCAAGTGATGTATACTACTGGTATTCAAGTGATGTATACTACTGGTATTCAAGTGATGTATACTACTGGTATTCAAGTGATGTATACTATTGGTATTCAAGTGATGCATATTATTGGTATTCAAGTGATGCATACTATCTGTATTCAAGTGATGCATACTATCTGTATTCAAGTGATGCATACTATCTGTATTCAAGTGATGTATACTACTGGTATTCAACTGAGGTATGCTACTGGTATTCAAGTCATGCATACTATTGGTATTCCAGTGATGCATACTATTGGTATTCCAGTGATGTATACTATTGGTATTCCAGTGATGCATACTATTGGTATTCCAGTGATGCATACTACTGGTATTCCAGTGATGCATACTATTGGTATTCCAGTGATGCATACTATTGGCATTCAAGTGATGTATACTATTGGTATTCCAGTGATGCATACTATTGGCATTCAAGTGATGTATACTATTGGTATTCAAGTGATGCATACTATTGGTATTCTAGTGATGCATACTACTGGTATTCAATTGATGTATGCTACTGGTATTCAAGTGATGCATACTATTGGTATTCAAGTGATGTATACTGTTGGTATTCAAGTGATGCATTCAGCTGGTATTCAAGTGATGCATACTATCTGTATTAAAGTGATGCACACAACCAGTATTCAAGTGATACATACTATCTGTACTCAGGTGATGCATACAACCAGCATTCAAGTGATGCATGCTATCAGTAACGCAAGTGATGTATACAACTAGATGCATACTATCAGTATTCAAGTGTGTTATGAATGATGTTTATATAATATTATAAATATTTTAGGAAATTATAAATGTTTCATGACTTTAATATTTGCTTAAACCTTAATGTTAAGTATAATGTTGACATGTTTAGCTCTTGTCCTTGAATTATGTGGTTTACTTAGTATTTGAGTTCAAGGATGGTTTTGGTAAACAAGTTGTTTATTCCATTTGAATTCAGGGTTGATTTTGTTTACAGATAAAACCAGAATTTCCCTTAGAGTTATGTGTCAAAAGTCACATACACCATAATATTGTAGAGCATTCTGTCATGTGACTTATATATACCATGTTTAGTGGACAGTTTTTCAGTTTTGACCTTACCATCAGTCTTTTAAAGAGTTATTACAGTTGTGGAAAATCATTCCAAATTCAGAGGAATTATATAAAATTTTCATTGGTTTTTAAAAGTGCTCATAGACTTTTGGATTTTTTATTTTTAACTGATGATTTTGGGATTTATGTGAACTTATTCAAAGATATTCTTAATACTTCATTTTGGCAGATCAGCACATTAAAGACTACTGGCACATCAGGACATTAATGGCTATTGGCACATCAGCACATTCAAGGATACAGTAATTCATTCGGAGCATTCTATATTTAGGACTTGTGATTAGGACACTTAGGGTTATTGGATTTTTTGGACTTTAATTCACGTTATTGTAAGCACCTTTTGAATTTTCACCTTAATTGTCTAGAAATAAATTGCTTGTTGATTTTTACTTAATTTTGTTGGTTTAACTTTCTTTCTGTTACATTTTTCTTAGACCATAGAGTCATAACAAGTGATGCATACAATCAGTATTCAAGTGATGCATACTATCAGTATTTAAGTGATGCATACAACCAGTATTCAAGTGATGCATACAACCGGTATTCAAGTGATGCATACAACCAGTATTCAAGTGATGCTTAAACCAGTATTCAACTGGTATTTGAGTGATGCATATTATCAGTATTCAAGTGATGTATACAACTGGTATTTGAGTGATGCATATTATCTGTATTCAAGTGATGTATACAACTGGTATTTGAGTGATGCATATTATCTGTATTCAAGTGATGCATTCTACTGGCATTCAAGTTGTTAAGTTGTCAAGGTTTTACAGTATTTTTTATCAATACTTACCACAACAGCATACATTAGTATGCTGCCAAAATTGTCTGAGAATGTTCTATTATGAAGACTGTATGCAGCCTCTAAAATTATTCTGAAAACAGAAATGAAAAAGGCTTATAATAACTGACAGATCTAGATTGGTTTACAATGGGTCTCACAACAAACTAAGAATGATTGGTGGCCACAATTAATTTAATACACCACTGTGTTCCAGTATGTTACTATTTTCAATGCTAAAGTAGGTAACCATTTTATTTACATGTGTCACAATTTATTTAAGAAAGTCTAAAGTAAAATCATTTCTGCCATAAAAAGGTAACCTCTCTATTGACCAACCACATGTCTCAAGCAGACACTTTTTCTTAGTATCTTAAACCAAAGTAGGAAATAAATTACCCTTTATTAAGTAACTACATGTCTTAGGCAGATATGTGTCTCACTTCCCACAGGTGATTGCTTAAGACAGGTTAGGAAAATCATATGAGGTGTACTGCTGTGACTGAAAATAATGAATCCATACACATTTAAATGCCTACTTGTTTCTGAAGTAATGCATTAAATTTGTAATAAATTGATTTAGAAAATATTAAACATTTAAGAGTGGCAACCATTCAGTGTTCAGGGCATGTTCATTGATATTTAGAAACATTCTATGTTAGCTCTGATATTTAAGTTGAGCCATATCTTGTGGACTACGTAGCATATATATTCGCTTGTAAGTCAAATCCAACTGCATAATGTGACGGCAGATCAGGGTCTCTGTTGTTTGTTCTACTGATTATGCCGACAAACTGCATAGCCCTAGATCTGCCAGCAGATTAAGTAACAGCAGATCTGGGTCTGTGCAGTCTGCAGTTGGACTTGACTTACAAGCAAGTATAGTTAATACATTGAAACGGTGACAGTGATTCTAAAATACAAATTTGTAATCATGATTGCATCAAGAATATGAAAACCTTCTTGTTAAAGCATATAAAAAGCACTGAAATGGTGCAAGTAATTAAATTTTAATTTCCATGGTAATTTCAGAAGCCTAAATCTTATGGTTTCCACAAGACATATAATTATGCGCCTAACAAGGCATGGACACTTACAAGGAGTATAGTTGTAGTCTGAAAAATTGGGCCATAATTCCATCCAGATTTGCCAGTATGAAGGTAAAATCAAACAAAATTTGGAATGTCTGCAAGAAACACTTTTTGAATAATTATTTTAAACAGTTAGGTTGGACTAAAAACTAACAGGGAATGAGAGAGCGAGAGAAAAAGTCAAAATATAGTGAAAATAAGATTTATATATATATATATATATATATATATATATATATATATATACATATATATATATATATATATATATATATATATGTTAAATTAAATGTGCATCATATCTTATTGTTGAAAGTCTTAAACTAAGTTGAAATCATTTTGGCATGGAAAGAAAAAAACATAAGTAGCTGGATGAACAGACCAGACCAGTAGGTTGAAGGCTTGATGCCCCTTCCTGCTTTAAAGAAACAAAATAACAAGAATTGTTTTGGAATGCTGTCTTGCCTGTTCCACCATTGCATGATTCCAAATATTAAACCTAACTGTACCATAACCAGAAAATTGATCACTGTAAACCTCATTTGCTGATTAATAATCCATGATAAGTGTAATGATTATTATCAATTATTGTATTTGTAACTATTCCAGACTAGAGCCATATAGAAACTAATCTGTAGAGTAAAATGTGTTTCTTTGATAATATTTATCTGATCATAATATATTAGGAGTACATCCACTATGCAAATCCAACCCTCCCATGCAAAAGGATGTAAACTGTGTCTTTTGGTTTGCTTTAGCAACAGAAGTGATAAAGTCCAGAACAAAGACCTATCAGACCTTTTTGTGAACTTTGACTAGTCTCGACCAAAGGCTTTGGCCTCTTGTCTGAAATGGAATCTTACATGGGTTTTGATGTGGTTGAATAAGACACACATTAAACCACTGTCTAGAGTCTCCATGATTCACCTCTCGTACAAAACATGCTTCCTAGTTGTTTTAGCTACTACATGCAGTTCTGCCACAATGGTTTGGTTTTCCCAATGACTGCCCCTGATTTCATTGTCAAGAACTGGCTTCTGCTCATGGGGAATCATCGATTTGTCATGAAACTGCTGTCTTCTGTGGACCCTTCATCTCAAGGGCATCTATAAGGCATCTCATCTCAAGGGCATCTATAAGGCATCTCATCTCAAGGGCATCTATAAGGCATCTCATCTCAAGGGCATCTATAAGACTCTGGGCTCAGAGTGGTACCTAAAGTGAACTGAACCAGTTAGAGAGGAAGATCTCACTGTTCTTACCACTCTGAGAATTAATGATGATGTTTCCACTCAGGCTCTCTCATCCTGGATATGATGGGTTACCTGCTCAGCCAACAGGGAACTAACCTAAGACCAGATTAACTCACGAAATTAGTGTGGTTGCCACTAGCATAGCATCTGAGAGCAACTGCTCCCTAACTGACATCATCCATGCCATGGGATTGAGGTCAGAGATGACATTTTCTAGTATTTACCTCAGAGATCTTTCATCTCAAAGGGCTCACTTAGACCTGGTGGGACCTATATCAGTAGTGCAACAGTCTGCTTCCCACATTGTTTAGCAGCTTTGCAATGATGTGGGTTACTCCACTTTTGCTGGATTTGCAGGAGTGAAATATTTTTCTCCATCCACATCCATGTATAAATCATGTGCTAATGCTAGCCCATAAAATGTTTCTTCAATAAGACTTATCTGATTATAATACGAGCATAACCTCCCTGCAGTTACATCCCTGGAAGAACATGCACATCCACTCCAGTAGTAACTGACAACGAGATCTGGACATCAATCCCTCTATCCAAAGGGAGACCACTCTCATCTGACTTCTACCTTAGCAAACAGATGACTTTTTATCACTTCTCAATTTGTATGTCCTTTGTTACAGCCAAGGCAAGAATGTTTCTTTCCCAATGGGTCACTGGAAGCACCTACTGTCTCATTACATCATACCTTTAATACAATTAGTGTAAGATGGGTCATTTTTAAAAATCCATTTTCTACTATTCTTACAGACAAGTCATTACTATTCACAAGTTTTCGTTTGAAGAAATGTGATGTCAGACCCACTTACACTTTATCACTCTATTATACTGTACAGAATTGCTGTGAGTCATCACTCTATTATACTGTACAGACTTATCTTGCTGTGAGTCATCACTCTATTATATTGTACAGACTTATCTTGCTGTGAGTCATCACTCTATTATACTGTACAGACTTATCTTGCTGCGAGTCATCACTCTATTTTACTATACAGAATTGCTGTGAGTCATCACTCTATTATACTGTACAGACTTATCTTGCTGTGAGTCATCAGATTTATGTGCAATGTGTATGTACCCTATTTTTATGCATGGGAAACAGCTCAAGGAACTTTGTGTAAACCAACAACCAGACGAACAACAATATTAGGTTGAATAAAAGTTAGCCAGAATATCCAGTGGATAATCCATAATAAAGAGGTTAAAGTGAAGCCATTATTTTGGTCACAATTACCTTGGATCCAAATTACTCAGGTGTTAGATTATACAGGTTCACTTTGATGGAAATTTTTGCAAAAGATACAACAAAACAAAAATGAAGTCTTATTTAGTGTTCATAACTGAGTTGGTTTTATCAGAAACACTTTCTAATACATGCAAGTTTTCTCATTTCCACCAGTTAGATGTAATAAATGACACTATACTAAGGTACTGTGGATGTTTAGTACGTTACAGCTCGGCTATCTCATATGAAATCAACCAGATGTTGCTACATGTACTTAAGCTGATTCAACATAAGAGACATCTTTTAATTTTCCTATAATAATTATTTTTAAAAAAGGATAAGAATGCTATTCACATTTAAAATCCTGATGCAGATGTAATAATGGACACAAAGCTAGACACTGTTGGGGTACATGTTCAATATGCCATAAACAGAATGTTTTGACTCATGCTGGTTTCACATGACAGTTATCTTCCTTTTGTCCTAAAGAAATGCTGTTGTGAAATCATCCTAGATCCAATATAAAAAAGTGTTATTCACACTTGAAACCTAATGAGTATGTATCTATGGACATGAATGAAAACTGGTTATCCAGTGTGAATAATGGCTGGAAAATCTAAAGTTCATGAAAATCAGTTGCGACACTCAAACTGTTTCCACATGAATATCAAGCAAAAGAACATGTAAACTGAAATCATTGACAATTTATAAATATTTATACCATTTTTAATCTTTTCTGAGCAAATATTCCATACAGAAAAAGTTGCTACACAGACGTAACTGTGGTCTAAAAACAGACATACATTCCTTTCATCTCCCAATCAACAAAACCATGTGTTTTGTATGATGCCAGGCTACTGTAAATGGGTAGACCATCGATGTAGTAAAATAAACACTGCTTGATGTAGATCCACTATTTTTCCAGTTGCAGCCAATATTTCACAAGGTTCTGAGACATAATATTCTGATGCCAAACCGATTTATAAAATTCAGAAAACTGTGTCGAAAATTCAATTGGTGCTTTCTCTTTGTGATGTATATCATTACATCATGAATTAGTTCAAGAAATGTACTTCCTGCACAAGGCCAAACATGGTCAGGAACTAAGTCTATGATTATGTATTGGATCAAGCATATGCAGGTAAAATTTGCAAGCTGATCCATAAACAATCAAGTCACTGTCAAGTATAGATAAGACCTTCTGGTCTCTTCCACAATCCGTGTTTGCCATGACTTGTATTAAGTCCATGTTTGCCATGACTTGTATTAAATCCATGTTTGCCATGACTTGTATTAAATCCATGTTTGCCATGACTTGCATTAAATCCATGTTTGCCATGTCTTGTATTAAATCCATGTCTTTTGACATTTGTTTCGGATGTATCTAACATGCAGAAGAAAAGTCAGTTAAGCCCTAAAAAGATACAATGTTGTGAACTGGTTGTTGTCTGCTGCAAAGCATTTCCAGTTCATGAGCAACAAGGAAGGTTCCCAGGCCCTCGATGTCTTTCTGTACAGCTGGGACTTAAGTGTAGAAGATGGGTATGTGTGTCTTGTAAAAAGCCAGGTTGAAGTTGATGGGGAGTTGTCATTGCAAAAAGAAAGGCCTGTTAATGTTTAGGTCTTGAGCTCACCTTTCAAAACAATGCAAGAAGTCAACAACTCAACCAGACTGTGCTGTTTGAAAATGGCTAGCCTTGTTTTTGTTGTTTTTTTAAAAAAGATCAATGGATGTGGGAATTCTGTAAGAGGCCACTGATGGAACAGGAGGAGGAGTTCACGGCTGAAAAACTATTTCAGTCAATGCATGGAAGGCTGGGTCCTCCATCATCAACACAGGATCAAGGAAGGAAGTTGTGTCCATGAGCATGTATATTTGAACTCATAAGAGTAGGATGGCAAGGAAACATCCTGCGAAGGTAGTGAGGACTGAATTGCTGAAGGACAGAAAACAAAGCTGGAAGTCCAACCATGCTTTGACACAGTGATCTCCAGGTGTTCACATGAGTATTGCCAAAAGGTGCAAGGTAAGAACTGGGTGTCCAGGAATTGGGAGTTGCTGTGCTGGTACTAAGTGGCAACAGAGCCAGGATCAGTGATGGACCTGTCTGGTGCCAGTCTGTGATGCTTCCAAGAGGATGGTACTGGATAGTGTGGGAGAAGGTTGACCAATCCAGTGCAGGTTGTGACAGAGTCTGGGCTGAACATGGTATGACTGGCTGTAAGATGCTGTCTGTATTTTATGACTGGGACTAGTTCTACCAGGAAGACAGATCACTGTATCCAGTCCCAGTGGTAAATGTTGCAGTTCAAGGCTGTGCTGGCACTGGAGGCATGGTCTGAGTCAGCTGATTTCTGGTGCCTATGTCTGGTACCAACTATTGAAAGAAAGATCGCTATAGACAGTATTGGGGTCTGTATGAGGTTATGGAAAGTCCAGGAATGGTTTATAAGGGCTGCTGTACCGTGGTGGTATTAGCCTGGTAGTCTGTGCTGTGATAAAAAGCTCTGGTTGTGACACTGTGGACTGGGTACACTGGGAAAATATATCATCATACCCAGTTCTGGCGGTAGATGGCATAGTTTGAAGCTGTGCCAGAACTGGAGTCATGGTCCAGGACCAGCTGACTTCTGGTGCCCATGTCCAATACCAGTTATTGAGGGAATGGTCACCAAAGTCAGTACCAGGGCTTATATGATGTGATGAAATGTAAATGAATGGTTTAGGTGGGCAGCTATATCATGTCAGCGCTGACTGGATGTGGGCTGATATCTGTGTTCTAAAGTTGGGACTGGGTATACCAGGAAAATGAATCACCGTCCCAGTCTTGGAAGTCAAATGCATAGGTCTAGGCTATGCCGGGGCTGGTATGGTATGCAGCTGTTTGGTGTCTGCTGCCAAAGTCCAGCACTGGCAATCATGGAAAAGATTACCATAGCCAGTACCAGGGTTAGTCTATGTTGATGGTATATCTACTACTGGTCCAGATGTTGGTAGCGGCCTAGTAGTTAGTGCTGAAAAGAACTGTTATGGTGTGGTAATAATGGCAACAGTGGGGCTGGCACTGTATGAGAAGCCTGTGATGACCTGGATTGCCAAATTTTCTTCTGAATTGGGCAAGGCTTTCCACCTTCAAGGATTCCAACAAAAGACAGATGTCAACTGGGGCAGTGGTAGAGGAAATGCCGATGGCATCCTCATCCTAGATCATGGTCTTTTTAGTCCTATCATTCACCCGAGCTAGTTCTTTGGTCATGACACTTGTCCATACATCCTTAGACCAGTGTGAGCACGCATCAGATGTATGGCCTGACTTGCACCACATACAATTTATACAAGTAGGGTAATTGTCTTCAGTCAGCCAAAACCATCTACACCCCACGCACTAAATCCTGCCAACTGTGTTGACACCTGTAAATAGAGAAAAACAAGGGCATACACAAGTGAAATCAATCAAGCTTGCTGTTAAGGGGATGCTCTGAATACAGAAAAATGCCCAGGGTTATTACATGCATGACCTTACACCATGTAATAATAGAACAATCACTTGACTGAATTCATAAACAAGGTTGATTACGGAGTTGAATTGAAAGTACTATCAAGCATACAACAGGCAATTAGGATGACATCGACAATCTTATGGTATAACAAAATTAGACAAATGGTGTGCAGCATATTCATCTATCTTTAATGTAGATAGAGTGAGAAACAAAGAAATAGACTTCCTGATATGAGAAAACTCCAAAGAAATGCTCAACCGATGAAAAGGCACAAGTGAATTTGGTATTTGTGAGGCCTCAAGAATGAGCTTGCTTCCAATCATGAGCAGCAGCAATAACTAAAGATTGACGGGATTTGGGCTCCAATTCCTCTATCTAAGGGGAGACCACTCTCATCTGACTTCCACTTAGCAACAGTGAACATTTGAGCACTTCTGTTCTTAGTACAAGTCAACAGATATGGTTAACATCATTTTAGCTTAGAAGGGCTGGATCTGTGAGATAGTGTCTGTACTTCAAACGTATTATGATCAGGAAATTAATTTAAAGAAGAAATGACATAATAATCAGTCTCCCGTTTATGTACAGACTCCTAATGATAGTACCATATGGTCCAGCACTCTCAGTTTTTATACTACTTATGCTGGTACTCCATGGCCAAGTACCTTCAATTAAATAATACTTATGCCACACTTCCATGGTAACATAAACAATATTAAACATGGAAAACTCTAAGTATCAAATGGCACCTCTATACAACTTACTTCACATGTGTACCAAGCTTGGTTAAAATATCTTGAATGGTTTAATAGTTACACTCTAGAAACTTATGCTACACTTTGCTTCCATGGTAACATAACAAATATTTAATGTGAAAAATTCTAAGTAAAAAAAGGCATCTCGACACAACTTGCTTGACATGTGTACCAAGTTTGATTGAAATACACTAAACTGTTTCAGATTGCTATAGAAAGAACAATGTTTATGGACAGACAGACCAATTACAGACTGAGAGATGGATGGACATATCAATAGCTATATGCCCCTGTATTAGTTACCAGGGATGAAAATATGTCCATATTACATGGATGCCCAAAACAATACTATGCAAATGAAGGTCAAACAGGGATCATAACTACCATATATACTTGTGTATAAGCCGGATCCAAATGCAAACAACACAGACCCTGATCTGCTGTCGCATAATGCACTGGAAGATCAGGGTCTATGTTGTTTGTTCTACTGATTAGTCCGTACAAACTGCATAGATCCAGATCTGGTGGCGTATTATGAGATGGCAGATCTGGGTCTATGCAGTTTGCAGTTGGTATTGGCTTATACGCGAGTATAAACGGTATGTTACATTTTGTTGGAAAACAGTGAAAATCAAACTGGGTCTTCCTAATGTTAATCCTCATACCAAATTTGGTTTCAATACTCAGAGTCCTTCAAAATTTATTGAGCAAAAATGAAATTCATGAGAGATGACATGATGTGATGACAGAGACAGACATGAATGACACTATATGCCCTGTCAAAATATATGGCAAGGGTGTAAAAATTGGACAAATAAGGGAACAACAATGATAACAATGCCATTAGTAAAGTGATAGCTATGTCT
Organism: Margaritifera margaritifera; assembly: GCA_029931535.1. Taxonomy (NCBI): domain Eukaryota; kingdom Metazoa; phylum Mollusca; class Bivalvia; order Unionida; family Margaritiferidae; genus Margaritifera; species Margaritifera margaritifera. Next base: position 185,569 of record JAQPZY010001200.1, read on the forward strand.
CTTCTATGTTTTTCAGCCAAACCAAAAATACTACATACGGTGGCAAGAGATACAGGAAAAATTCATGCGGCTGGAAGAATAGAGGCAAGTCTTCTGCTACTCCAGTGAAACTGAAAAGTGAACAAATATTTTTACAATCAAGATTATATATCTGTTTATGCAAACATCCATCACATAATGTTGGTTGTTTTGTTGTTATTTAACAGCTCTATTAGCACTTTATTGGCTAAATCATGTGGAGAAAATGGGAGCCAATTGCCTTTCCCAAGACACTCTGAGGCAGCCAATTCCGGCTGGCCTGGGCAGGTATTGAACCCATGACCCTTGGATTACAAGTCTGACACTCTACCAAATGAACTATCATGGTTCCACAGATGTTTCCTGGACTTATAATTGCAAGAAAACAGTACAGATACTGACCTGGAACATTATGTGATGTGATGTCACTTGTTACCTAACTGTATCATAGTATGAACTCTGGAAGAGATTAGACATAGAATGATGCGGTTGTGACTTCTGTCTTTTATTGAAAAATGAAAAAAAAACAAATTCTTATACAATTTCAATTTGGATAATTGCAATAATAGGTCTCTGAAAGGAAATGATAAAGTAATAAAAAGTATACGAGACCTTGGGAAATCTTCAGCGATTTACAACCTGCTATAAATCAACAGTGCCAATTTTTGGTTGCAGAAAACCGATGTGATCTCAATAATTGTGTCACACTGAAAAAAATTCACTCATCAACATACACTTTTCTTTTGAGTATTTGACAAGAATAGTATATGATATTCATCCTATGCAAATCTGATGAACTTGTAAATATACATTTAGCTATTAATTTACGGGCAATTAGTGACATGATTTTGGATTTCTCAACCCTTAATTATGTAAAAATACCAATTTTTAAAAAAGTTAAATAAGCAACATTACATGAGTGATCATCCTTAAATGAGTTCACCTGTGATTGACAGGGAAATCTAAAATTATTTAGCAAAGCAGTTAGGTCCTCTTTTTTCCTGTTTTACCAAAGCACCATTCCATTATGCAATCCAAGTTCCTATGATCTCAAAACTACTACCTCCGTTACAGTGGATGCCATAGAAAATTAGAATACAAAGAAGGAAGTTTCAGTACCAAACCAGAACAAGTTTTCCGCAGAACCTGGTATCCAATCTGTGTCTGTGTGCTGAAGTATATCCTTGTATCTGTCTTGAGAAATTTTTAACAAAAAACTTAAAAAATACATTTACATTGTTGATGACAACAATGCCATTGATGCCACCAGAAAAGCGGTAGCAATGTTATAACGTGCTACACAGGTGAGACACCACCACCTTGCATGATTGTTAGAAATTTAAATGATATTATACAAATCTTTACATCTTTCTTTCGCTTCAAGTTTTAGACATACAGTCAAACCTTTCCTAATGGTCACCTTTACTCAGCGGTCACCTGTTCACAGTGATTTCTAATTTTCTCCCTGGCAAATTTCCTATATAAATGTCCCGTATGTAACGGTCACCTGCCTGCCACACTCAGCGACCAGGTATTTTCTAACCAAACAATGGTTTCACTCTACCTTAAGTAGTCACTGGAATGTATCTACAGTGACTGCTCAGTCTATGCAAACTGAATTTTTGCTTCATAAGGAAGGCATTGTTTAGATAAAGGAATATCATGTGAATTGATGCACAAACATTTCTTATCTAATTTGTACTCATAACTGCAGTCACATTGACAGATTAACTCAAAGGTGTCAATATGTCAAATTTGAAAGCGAGGCAGTTTTTATCATTACGGTAGAGGGTCAAAGCAATTCATTTGCTGGATGGTAGGAAGAGTAGTTGTCCTATTGCAGCAGAAATGTGCCAGTGTAACAGGTATAGTTCGATATCTTCATCTATTTGCCTGTGAATTAAAGCTATCTCTGAAGAAAAAGTTCGTCTTTGAGAAGAGATACCAGTTACATCCCTTTTCATTAAGATCAGGGGTCATTAAATATTTAAAACTTGTCTGTAAAGACAGGCGAAGCTTCGGTTCATGGGTCACAGAGAATAGCCATATACGGCTTCTTTGGATTTCCTATTCATCACAGGCTTCTCACATAAGTCGACTGTCTTTTGATCTCAGCATGGTGAGCAACTGGCTTATCCAGATATTATCTTTAAAGCATGAATAGCTGTTTTTAAGTGAAACTTACACAAGTTGGCCAATGAAAGAGTCAGTCATCAGTTTTACAGTCATATGTAAGCTGTAAGTCAGTGGTGAAATTATTATTTTGTCATGGTGCACAAAAAAAACAAAGATCGGTGATTATTTTAAGCCAGTGATGATTTCATTTATAGGAAAGATCAATAATTATTTTAAGTCAGTGATGATTTCATTTATAGGATGGATTAAAGTGAGCAGAATACATTAATCTTGTGTGGAACATAAATTTGGGAGAGAACAACATATATGCATATTTTATGATTTTGTTGAATAGTGGCAGATAAAACAATATTGATAATTTAATAATAATAATAATAATAATAATAATAATAATAATAATAACGATAATGATACTCGGTGCATGGTATTTGTTCAAAAACAAATTTTAAAAGGTGAACCTGTGTACAAAGGTCACCTGTGTACAATGGTCAGTTTTGCCTTTTCCCATGGGAGGCCTCTGTTGACAGGTTTGACCATACTTCATGAATTTATGGATTTCAAGTTACAGATGTTACTTATATAGTACTATTTTCAAGCTAAAGACATTACTGATACACTACTATTTTCAAGCTACAGACATTACTGATACACTACTATTTTCAAGCTAAAGACATTACTGATACACTACTATTTTCAAGCTAAAGACATTACTGATACACTACTATTTTCAAGCTAAAGACATTACTGATACACTACTATTTTCAAGCTAAAGACATTACTGATACACTACTATTTTCAAGCTAAAGACATTACTGATACACTACTATTTTCAAGCTACAGATGTTACTGATACACTACTATTTTCAAGCTACAGATGTTATTGATATAGTACTATTTTCAAGCTACAGATGTTATTGATATAGTACTATTTTCAAGCTACAGATGTTATTGATATAGTAATATTTTCAAGCTACAGATGTTATTGATATAGTACTATTTTCAAGCTACAGATGTTATTGATATAGTACTATTTTCAAGCTACAGACATTACTGATACACTACTATTTTCAAGCTAAAGACATTACTGATACACTACTATTTTCAAGCTAAAGACATTACTGATACACTACTATTTTCAAGCTAAAGACATTACTGATACACTACTATTTTCAAGCTACAGATGTTATTGATATAGTACTATTTTCAAGCTAAAGACATTACTGATACACTACTATTTTCAAGCTACAGATGTTACTGATACAGTACTATTTTCAAGCTACAGACGTTACTGATACAGTACTATTTTCTCCAAATCAATATAAATACACTAAATACACAAAATTTGTATATCTTGCAAATATGCATATTTTTGATATTTTGCATAAGTAAAAAATACTCACAAAATTAGGGCTCCTAATATGGTGCCAATCACAACCAGCATGCTGAAAAAGACAAGCAACCCATGTGGGCCTGATATTGCTCACCTGACTTACATAACTTTATAATTGACCATTTTACTAAGCAGGTTTATGTAGTACTCTAAAAAGACAACCAATGTAAACTACATGTATCTTCATAACTTTATATCATGTTGATTTTCACCTATTTTACTATAGCCTGATAACAATTCTTTGTAAAGGCATAATTAATATGCATAGTCCCTTTCCTCATAATCAAAGTCATCCAAGATCTTGATGATGTAAACCGATTTACCAAGTTTTATAGAAACTGGATGAGAAATATAGTGTACAGATTTAGAGAGGTTACAAGCTCAGGCAATCAGATGCAAGATATCTCATTAATATGTACAGATCTCACTTATTATAGAACAAGTCTAAGAAAATGATAATATAAACTTATTTAGCAAATTGGAGCAAAATCTGAGTGGAATCTAGTCTCCAGAGTGGTAAAAAGCTTAGCCAATCAGATACAAGATTATGCATTAATATGCATAGATCTCGCTCATAATCAAACTCTTCCAACATATTGATAATATAATACTATTTAACAAGTTTGATCAAAATCCAATAAGAAATATTGCTGCTAGAGTGTTGACAAGCTTGACCAATCAGATGCAGGTTTACATAATTAATATGGGTGAATTTTGTTCATAATCATACTCAACCAGAATCTTGATGATATAAACCTATTTACCGGTCCTATAATAAAAAGTCTCTAGAGTGGTAAACAAAACTCAGCCAATCAGGTGCAAGATCACCTCATAAATATGCACAGATCTAACTCATAATAAAAATCACCCAATGACTTGAAGATATTAACCTATTTACCAAGTTTGATTAAAATTGGGTCAAAAATACAGATACATGTACATGTAGTATCTGAGTGGTAAAGAGCTCAGTCAGTCATATGCAAGGTCACCACATTAATATGCGAAGATCTTGCTCAAAATAAAACACATTATATATATATATATATATATATATATATATATATATATTTACCATGTTTAATAAAAAAATATTTTCAAAAACAGAGTCACTAAATTGTTGATAAACTCTGCCAAACACATGCACAATCCCCTTATTCATATGCATGGATCTTGCTTTTAACTGTACTAATCTGAGGTCTTGATGATTTAAGTTTATTTACCAAGTTTGATTAAAATCAGATCAGAAACACAATCCCCAGAGTGGTCACAAGCTCAGCCAACCAGATGCAAGATCACCTCATTATTATGCATAAATCCTGCGCATTATCAAACCCATGTGAGATCTTGATCATACGAGCCTATATACGACACCTGATCTAAATCAGATAAAAAATATATCTTCCAGAGTGGTAACAAGTTCAGCCAATCAGATGCTGGATTGCCTCATTAATATGCATGGATCTCGCTCATTAATCTTGATGATATACACCTATATTTCTAGTTTGATCAAAATCAGCCTCCATTGTGGTAAGAAGCAAATGTTTTTTGACTGACGATGGATGAATGATGGATGATGGATGCAGGGTCATAACATAAGCTCACTTGGTCTTATGGCCAGGTGACCTACAAACAACCAATCACTTCAAGAGTCAGTCTAATACAGTGCAACCTGTCTATAATGGATGCTCAAAAGTTCAAAATGTCCTGTATGGACAGGTGTCCCTTATACAGAATTTCAACTGATCAAATATATAGAAGAAACCCATAAATGTTGTTCTTTATACAAGTGTTCTTTATACTGAAGTGTCAGCTAAGGCAGACACAAGCTCAAAGTGTCCAAGAATTATGCCATTATCTAACATTGGTGAGAGTCAGAATTATTAACTTTGAAGATTTTCCTTGGTTTCTTTCATTTTAATGGTGTATGCCAATCACAAATTTCAATAACACTGAATGTAATCATAGTGGGCTTTGAGCTACAAATGTTCAAGAAAGAATATGGGGCATCTTACTCAAATATTATCAGTATGACTGATGTAGATATGGTAAAATGATAGTAAACCAGAGTGCAATCAATGATTACATAGCACACCTTTTCAAAGCTTTTGGCAGTCTTCTGTAGCCATTGTAAACAATAATTATCATGCAGGAAACTGATTCAAACTAAAGTGATCTTGACAACAAAATGTTAGCCCTTTGACAGGGCATACAAAATGTAAAATACATAAAACAATAAAATAAGAACAATTCTTTTCTATGATATCAAAGTAAAAGTACTATAATGAGTCGATAAAAGCCAGAGATTTTTTAAAAATAATGAATCATTGTTCTTAAAATCTGTTTCAAAAGCTATCATTATCCACTTCTAGGAGCCAGATTTTATTGGATGAAAGTCAGACTTTGAGTAACCTTGGAGAGAGATAGCTAGTATGACCAATATTATAAGCAGAGTTCATGTAAAATGTGAAATGTAGATCACAGTGACCTTCTTTTGTTGTAAGGGTGTGATACTAATAAGATGCATACAATCATCTAGCGTGATGATTCTATAATGAATAGAGCTTGAGAAATAAACTTAAAACACAAAATTTAAGCAAAGTCAATGAAGCATGAAATATGGGTCATATTGACCTACTTTTGTGACGAGGGGGTAGTACTTATCAAGATGTATCCCCTCACCATGTTTCATGAATCCAGATATAACAGTATGTACACTGGGTACAGAAAACTAAGCTCTCCTCTGCTTTGTAAGCTGAGCTAAAATTTAAGTATATGATGAAATTACAACAAAAATGATAGTCCCACTCACTCTAATTCTGCATGAGAATTGAACAAAAATGATCATATCTGCACTTTTGCTGATAAACTGTGATTCATCATGTCTGTTTCCATGTAACATGAACTAAAGTTGATGTGCAGAAACTGTTATTTTCTTATTAGACTTACCATGACTGTGACCTCTGGCCGTTAGACCCAAGAATTCAATGGCCTCTTTCATCCTTAAGTGCAAGTTCTCCATATATTTTAGTCAAGGTGCTTGGTCAAGAACTAAAGTTATTATGCAAAAAACCCATTTTTGTCTTTTAGCCACAAAGACATTTACCTTTAACTTTTTGACCCCCAAATCAATAGGCTTCTTTCTTACTTAATGTGCAAGTCATCCACAAACAATAGTGAAGATACATGCTTTATAACAGAAAATTGTGTGCAGAAACCTTTATTTTTCTTTCTGTCACAGTGACCTTGACCTTTGATCTTTAGTTTCCAAATTCAATAAGCTTTTTCCTTATGCCAAATGCAAGCCATCCACAAAGTTTGTGATGTACAGCTAGGTAATTGTGGAGAAACCATTTTTATTCTCACAGTTGTAGTGAACTTTGCCCACTTTTTACCCTATCTGCTTCTACCTCATCCCATGTGCAAGCCATCTACAAAGTCTGGTAACTGTAGATGGTGGAGAATTCAAGTTATTGTGCAGAAACCAGTTTTTGTTTTCTTCCAGTCATGGTGATCTTGATCTTTGACCTTCTGACTTCAAAATCGATACGGTTATTCCTTACCCCTAGGATCAAAATTGGTAAATGACAGACGGATGGACAGACAGATATCAATGCATATGCTCCACCTTATGGCACATGTATAAAAATTAGATTTTGTACCACACAAAGTATTAGTGATAGGTGATGTGATGTGGAGTGCAAAGGTAAATTTGATTGACATGGTCGCACTATTAATCAGTAAATTTTATACAGTCAAGATTTTATTCTGTGAAGTGTTAAAACCTTTCTTGTGCTTTTAGTGCAAAATTAGGTTAACATCCTCAATTTATGGACATAAAGAATTATGTGGTAAAAACATTTTAAAACCAATTGAAGAACAATTTAATTGTTAAATAACAAATTGTTACAGCATAATTTAAACATTTTAAATCAATAATTGCAACAATATATTCAGAAATGTTTTCTCTAACCAAACAAGTCTACATACCAGGACTCTGGCACTTTGGAGGATAGAAAATCTGCATGATGAAAACCTGAAAAATAGTAGTAGTCAAAGGTACTTACAAGTATATCAGCAGAATTTTCAATTATATCTCAATAATAAGTTGTCCCATCATGTGTAGTAAACATATTACATGTGAAAATTCAAACTGGGTTACTAGTGATAATAGGTAACATCAAGTCCAATTCATTTTATCATAAACGGGTAAGTTCAGAGAATCATAAACAGACTCTCTATAATGTAGGTAAGTTCAGAGAATCATAAGCAGACTCTCTATAATGGAGGTAAGTTAAGAGAATCATAAACAGACTCTCTATAATGGAGGTAAATTCAGAGATTCATAAACAGACTCTCTATAATGGAGGTAAGTTCAGAGAATCATAAACAGACTTTCTATAATGGAGGTAAGTTCAGAGAATCATAAAAAGATTCTCTATAATGGAGATAAGTTCAGAGAATCAGAATCACTCATTATCAAACTTATTTATAAGGTCTTCACATACAATTCAGTTTGATCACAGTCCTGGGAAGGTAACAAGCTCAGCCTACCCTTATGAAATTAGCTTTCTGGCAATACACTAGCAAACAAATGGCAATACAGTGGTCCCTCAATATAAAGCCCTCTGTATATTGCTACCCCTCTTATAACACAGGTAATGTCATGGATACCATTAAATTGTTTGAAATTTTGTTTTATCCTTGTTTTTTGAATTATTTTGCTTAATTTAAGTTCTTAGCTAATGAGAATAAATTATAATATGATTTTATATCATTAAATGCTCTATTTTTGTATTTTTATGCATTACTATTACACAGCCTTGTTAGAACATCCTCAGTATAAGGTGCCCTCACTTATAATGCAGGTCACTTTTATGGCTTTATAGAGAGGGAGCACTATACCATGACAAGTCTGGGAACAGTCTAACAATACAAATTCTTGTCTGAAAACAAACTGGCAATGGTATTGCAAAAGACTGGTAAGAAATGTACATTCCTTGCAATAACCTGATAACCTGGCAATAATGTCATTGTGTTTCCAGATTCTGGGAACAAAGTGGCAGGAAACTTGCAATAATCTGTTACAATCTAATAAATCTTGCAAGGAAAAATTTTGAAATTTTTCATCACCAGACAAATTTACTTCTATACATCTGGTTATGGATACAAGCATCCAACACTATACTGGCACTAGGCTTATTTTTTTAATATAGATATTATCAGATCAGTTGATAATATAATGGCAAAAATAACACACAGCAGTTGGAATCATGTTTTATTCAAGATCTTATTGTCAGTTTATTCTTCATTTCATGCCAGAGAGTTTTCAGTTTTCCACTGGGAGTTATGTGGTGTTTGCAATAAGTTATCCTTTTATTTAGAGTGATATCCCTGTTCATATTTTTATTGTTGATTTTGGTCAGGTCATAAATTTATAAACCTGTAAATCCATCTGCCTAGCCATTTGCAAACAATGCTAGTTTTAAAATGAGTCTCAATCCTAGAAAAGAACATGGGACTGCAAAAGAAGGTATGCAATTTGTATTTATTGCCTGAATAAAACACATAATTTAAGATGATTTGAATACATTGTTTGGAAAAATTGTGATAAAAAACAAAACAACATATATCTATGTTTTATTAGGGACCTATAATATACATCTGCTTATAAGTCAAATCCAAATGCAAACTGCACAGACACAGATCTGATATCGCATAATGTGCTGGCAGATCTGGATCTATGCAGTTTGTTACGAGTAATCAGTAGAACAGACAGCACAGACCCTGATCTGCCTGTGCATTATGTGATGACAGATCTGGATCTATGTTGTTTGCAGTTGGACTCAACTTATAAGAGAGTATATACAGTACATTACCTGAAGTTATTGCTTATATACAGTACATTACCTTAAGTTATTGCTTATATTCACTATATACAGTACATTACCTGAAGTTATTGCTTATATACAGTACATTACCTTAAGTTATTGCTTATATTCAGTATATACAGTACATGTACATTATCTGAAGTTATTGCTTATATTCAGTATATACAGTACATTACCTGAAGTTATTGCTTATATACAGTACATTACCTGAAGTTATTGCTTATATTCAGTATATACAGTACAGTACCTGAAGTTATTGCTTATATACAGTGCATTACCTGAAGTTATTGCTTATATTCAGTATATACAGTACATTACCTTAAGTTATTGCTTATATACAGTGCACTACCTGAAGTTATTGCTTATATTCAGTATATACAGTACATTACCTTAAGTTATTGCTTATATACAGTGCACTACCTGAAGTTATTGCTTATATTCAGTATATACAGTACATTACCTTAAGTTATTGCTTATATACAGTGCATTACCTGAAGTTATTGCTTATATTCAGTATATACAGTACATTACCTTAAGTTATTGCTTATATACAGTGCACTACCTGAAGTTATTGCTTATATTCAGTATATACAGTACATTACCTGAAGTTATTGCTTATATTCAGTATATACAGTACATTACCTGAAGTTATTGCTTATATTCAGTAAAATTATGCAGTTCTTCTGAAATCATCCAACTATTGAATTGCTAAAATCTATTCTTCATTATGTCCACACAATAAAATTTTAAAAAATAATATGAGGTGAAAATTGTAATGGAGGAGTGGAGGAATTCAAAGGCACCATGAAAGGAAGCTGCAAACTTGGATATAAAATGCACTGGAATCTATCTATTGTTATATAAACAAATCCTTTGTTCTTATTGAAAAACCATCTTACCAGTGCATTGTTATATCATAATCCACTTATGCTGACATCTGGCCTGAGTACTGTATGCTGTGATACACTCAAATAGTCATGCTACCGGACTAGCTACAATCGATCAAATGACAGCTAATCCTTTTTTTTTTTTTTTTTTTTTGAAAAATGTACCAGAAAAATTAGTTTTGCTGAAACTTCAAAGAAAACTGATTACCTTTCCAATCGTTCTGTATAAATACTAAGCAAATGAAAAAAAAAAAAAAAATTAACTCTTAATCTGAACAATATATTGTCATGGGCAAACGTAAGTTAGACATTTCGTGTTCATCATCTCATCCTAAGAGTACTGTATAAACCGAATAAATGAAGCAAAAATAAAAGCCTGGAAGAAGGGGGCTCGAATTATCCACGGGATAAGGTCTAAACTTAAAATTTTTGAAGTTTTCTCGTTGACTACCGGTATATATTAGAGGAGACCAGATGGATAGATATATAGATAGATAGCTAGGAATAATAAAGACAAAACCAGTGTAAAATACAATTATGTATATTATCGAGTGGAATATGTCACAAACAAATGGACAACTTAAATTTTGTTCTTCGTCGTGTCATAAAAATCCATAGAAATATATAATGATTGACATTTTAAATCCATTTGATATAATAAGTCCATGAATTCTATCATAGGTCACATAAAAGCATAAAAATAGTAGCCCAGAATGATCCGATTCACAATATCCCATAATATGTTAATTCCACACGTCTGACAAATAAACGATGAAAGTCAAGTCCAAACTTTTGTGATTCACAGTATCCTATAAAGGTCACTGTCTAATGTCATCTGGTACGAAGCCCAAGAATTCATCCGCATCGTCTGAGTGACCAATTATAGTGCTGAAATCCTCGATATTCGTCTAGTCATCGTAAATATCGCCTGACTCCAATTCCTTGTCTTTACTGTCTTATGCGGGTGCTTACGTGGAGATTGAGCTTGGACTCTGTAAGTGATACTTCGATCATACAGTCTGTGAAATCTATTAAAGGATGCAACTGAACAGGGGTCAATTGTGTGGCAAGATCACAGGGAGTTCAAATAATCACCCTCTGTTAGTTGGCACTGAACAAGTATCAAATACGCGGCTCGATCAAAGGGTTGTAATGTGGAGAACACAAAGAGGGTGTTAAGGGATTAAGGTCAAACACGTATATGTAAGACGTGTAGGACCCTACTTGACACTGAACAAGTATCAAATTAACAAGGTATAAATCATAAACCAGAAAACCTGAGAGAGAGAGAGAGAGAGAGAGAGAGAGAGAGAGAGAGAGAGAGAGAGAGAGAGACTGCAGATGTTGGGAAAGAAGCTATCTGATATTTGATAATGCATTTATTTAAAGTGACAACAGTCATACCTTTGCAAAGAGCGTCATGCAGGATGCAAAGACAATGGAAGTAGCTAAGATTGCTGCTATTTGACAAAGTAAAAATGCCATTATCAGCGACTGTAAACGTGGGTTCAGTAAGATGAATATCATCAAAATTGACATTAGGAATAAACTCCGCATCTCAAACTGCATTCAGCAAGTGGGCAGCCATTAAATCACGACGCATACACATGTGACATTCGATTTTATTATTTTTATGAAACAACATTTTAATAGCGCAAAACATTATAAATAAGCAATCAAAACAGTCATGTAATGATTTATTCTGTAATATTGTGGTATTGTATTGTTTGTTGTCAATAAAGTAATAAATACCCTATCTTTTTCAATTTCCATTGCCAACTACATTAATAGACATGGAAAAATATTGATTCTTTACTTGGCGACATTTTTTGAAAATTGGCGACAAAATATTGAGGTTGACGATTTTTTTGGTGACAACTTTTTTAAAGCACCATCCCTGACAGTATCACCACTGTATTTATAGTGTATCACCACAGTAATGTCATAGTACTGCCAGTGTGTGTTGTAAAATTGCTGCCAGCATGGTTGTAATGCCAACATGTTGTCAGCCTAGCTGGCAACACACTGGCACTAACAGGTGACACACTAGCAATATCTGGCAACATTCTAAAATTTGTTTAAATACAGACTGCTGAAGTGTATTGCCAGACTGTTCCAAGATGGCATGTGTTGCCATGCATATAATTGGCTTGAAAAGGGCAAAAGACAATAACTCCTTACATATCAGCATATAAGCTTCAGACCCACAGTAATGTTATCCTAAAGTTACACTTGGATGTGGCCACTGACATTGAAGATATATGACTTTCAAAAACTATAATGCAAAGCTTTAACATTGTTCCCCATAATGCACCAAGCCTTCTGCTTAAGCAGGTGACACAGGCAAGATAGGAACTCCAAGCATATCATGACATAAACATTAGACTTATAGTAACATTATCCCAAAGTTTCATTTAATGCAGATATAGATGATAAATGACTATCAAAAACTTGAACACAATACTGTATGATTATTGGCAATGACTATGACGTTGCTGCCAGCATAAAAAAATGATTATCGTATCTCATCATGCTTATGCAAGTGAGACAAAAATGTGTCCACATGATACTGATCCCCCAAACCAATACATCAGCGTAATGATACAACTCTTGGTTAAGTATGCAAAAAGCAAAATTTTACCACAAAGAAGGGCCATAACTTTAAAATTTTCACAGGGAAAAATAAAAATCCAATTTGATGTAGGTCTTTTAATATTTTATACAACATCACAAATTTGTTTACAATCCATAAAGTACTTTAAAAGCTATTCAAGAGAAATAAAATTCATGATGCTAGGGCAAGTTAGAATTCATGATGCTATGGCAAGTTAAAGTAAAACTGGGGCAACAATAGCGGTATAATCAAATTGCAGAGTTTTGTTTTTATCTAAATGGTTTAGTACTTATTCTCATACATCCTACACCTGTATGTATTAAGTTACATCATAGCAAGTGACATCACTAATACATCCTACACCTGTATGTATTAAGTTACATCATAGCAAGTGACATCACTCATACATCCTACACCTGTATGTATTAAGTGACATGACTCATACATCCTACACCTGTATATGTTAAGTTACATGACTCATACATCCTACACCTGTATGTGTTAAGTGACATGACTCATACATCCTACACCTGTATGTGTTAAGTGACATGACTCATACATCCTACACCTGTATGTGTTAAGTGACATGACTCATACATCCTACACCTGTATGTATTAAGTGACATGACTCATACATCCTACACCTGTATATGTTAAGTTACATGACTCATACATCCTACACCTGTATGTGTTAAGTGACATGACTCATACATCCTACACCTGTATGTGTTAAGTGACATGACTCATACATCCTACACCTGTATGTGTTAAGTGACATGACTCATACATCCTACACCTGTATGTGTTAAGTGACATCACTCATACATCCTACACCTGTATGTGTTAAGTGACATGACTCATACATCCTACACCTGTATGTGTTAAGTTACATGACTCATACATCCTACACCTGTATGTATTAAGTGACATCACTCATACATCCTACACCTGTATGTATTAAGTGACATGACTCATACATCGTACACCTGTATGTGTTAAGTTCCATGACTCATACATCCTACACCTGTATGTGTTAAGTTACATGACTCATACATCCTACACCTGTATGTGTTAAGTTACATGACTCATACATCCTACACCTGTATGTGTTAAGTTACATGACTCATACATCCTGCACCTGTATGTGTTAAGTTACATGACTCATACATCCTGCACCTGTATGTATTAAGTGACATCACTCATACATCCTACACCTGTATGTGTTAAGTGACATCACTCATACATCCTACACCTTTATATATTAAATTACATCACTCTTTAGTAATAATATATAAGAAACTGAGTTAAAACTCATTAAACATTTATATATCAAGTCATGTGACTCTACATTCAATGTTGTCTGAGAAAACAACTTAAATGCAAACCCTAACATCAGTGTTGGTTTCAAGATAGACATCATCAATCTATACACTAGAACTGCTTTGCAATCTGGCCACAAAAAGAGCAAAAATCAAACTTGACTTAGGTCTTCTTAATATTAAGCTTCATACCAAATTTGATTAAAAAAACAAACAGATTTAAGTACGAAGTTATGTTAGAATAACTAGGTTTTAAATATGTTAGAATAACTAGGTTTTAAATATGTACCAATTGTAAAGAGGCAAATCTTTCATTTAAGATGGTCATTCTTATTTTTTAAAAATGTTTGATTGGATTCTATAATAAACTGCGATATTACAAATTTATAATGAAGGATGCCATAAACAAGGAAGTTAGACTCCCAAGATTAATTATCTCTTTTTAAATAACAAGAGACCCTTGGAGGAATTGACATTCAACAGACCAAAAAGAATTTCCAGGAATTCAAGATAAGACCATTTCTTTTTTTTAACTTGAGTGTTGAAACCATTTCTGATATTTTTGAGCAGTAACAAGATTTTCAAATTAGCTACTGTGGATGTAAGATTGGCACCATTTTAATTTAGGACAAACTAGTCAGCATTAAAGAACTATTGGTGAAAACACTATGTGAATATGACCATACATTCAGGATGAGTAGTGATAGCAAGATTTTCAAGATGGTCACTATAGTGGTCATATTTTGATGTCAGATCAGCATAATTTTCCTTTAGGTCCAACTAGACACTGTAGGAAGTCTTTTGGTGAAAAGCCCATGTTGATAAGACTTTCCATTACGATGAGTAACAATAAGATTGTCATGATGGCTGCCATGTTGGTCATATTGGAGGTCAGATCAGCACAATTTTCATTTAGGACCAAGTAGGCATTACAAGAAGTCTTCTCTTGAAAGGTTCATGTCGATTTGACTTTCTGTTTGTGGGAGTAGCAATAACAAGATTTTTAAGATAGCAACCATGGCAGCCAAACTGGATGTGAGATTATAGTCACCATTTTCATTTAGAACCAACTAGACATCACAAGAAGTCTTTTGGTGAAAACCCAATGTAGATATTACCATTCATCATATAATGAGCTGCAAGTTTCAAGATGACCACTGCCAGGGTGACCATATTGGACATCAGATCAGCACCATTTTAATTTAGGACCAACTAGACATCATAAGAAGTCTTTCAGTGAAACCCCATTTTCATATAACCATCCATTCAGGAGAAGTAGTGATAACAAGATTTCAAGAAGGCTGCTGTGGTGGTCATACTGGATGTCAAAGCAGCACTATTTGATTTAGGACCAACTAGACTATGGGATGAATGTTTGTGTACAGCTTCATGGAAATCCTTCAAGAAGATTTTGAGAAGTAGCAATAACAATCTTGTCCTAAAGGACAGATGGACGACGGATGACAGACGATGGACGGACAACATGCCATCCTATAAGCTTTTCTGGTCTATGAGCTAAAAATTACCTACCTATTTTACTAAGTCCAGCCATTAACACCACCACACAGAATACAAGTGGTTGCATTAGATGATGTAATTTCAGTTCCACCACTTTAATACCATAGGTTTTGTGGCGATGGTGACCACCTTGATCTTGCTCTTGGCTCCCATTGGTCAGCTGTGTAGACTGGTTTACTGTGGGTTCTGGCTCTGTCTGCACTCCAGGTACCTTGGTAAGATTAGTGGATGCTGTCTGGACCAGTGAAATGGACTGGTACACAGCTATAGCTGTGACCAAGATGAGGATGCAAGTCCTTGAAGTTTTCATTGTGATATTTGCTATAAACTGCTACTTCCTAAATGCCTGAAAAAGAAAAAGAAATCAGCTACAATGTAATTCTTATGTCATAAAATTCATGGATGCAGACTAAGTATATCTCTTATTGAAAGGAAACTTCATTTCTTTGGACAAATGGGTCCAAAAAATGAAAATCTCTTCTCATACAACTTTTATTGTTGCACTGCAGTATGAATGCTGGAATCTTCTGCTGGAATTTTCTCTCCTATGCTAGTAAAAATACATTTTTGTCCATACTTATATTCCTGGATATGCGTCTGATGGAGACATTTGTCCGTACTGTCTTCACAGATGAATCATTATTCTCTGGGTCTTCAAATTCAAGGTTTAAAAGAACCACAAAATCCATGACAATTGTTAATCCATAAAGATAAATGAATTAATTCATACCGTAATTACAAATTTTCATCAATATAAATGAATTTGGCAAAGTATTTAACAAATATTATTTAAGCCTTGCTACACACCTCAAATCTCAAGACGTCCATCATCGTAGCGATGTGATGTCATCTGGCCTGTCAAATGTGAAAGGCCTTAATATATTGTCAAGCTCGAAGGATCTATTTAAGGACTACTGAACATCTTTATATGCACTATTTCATTCAAATCACATCCTATTCTGTCACATTAATGCTAAATATTATCAAGACAATCAGACAGAAATGGATAATGCAGAAACTAGTTTTGCCACGTGAATCAATAATAATGACTGGAATCCCAAGCAATCCTTTCTCATATCCCCTCAATACCACTCTT
Organism: Margaritifera margaritifera; assembly: GCA_029931535.1. Taxonomy (NCBI): domain Eukaryota; kingdom Metazoa; phylum Mollusca; class Bivalvia; order Unionida; family Margaritiferidae; genus Margaritifera; species Margaritifera margaritifera. Next base: position 202,435 of record JAQPZY010001200.1, read on the forward strand.
ATCCATAGGGAACACCTATTCTTATACAGTAAATGTTTTACAGTCATTTTCATCACAGCAGTGGTAATTAACCTAGTTTTTAGGTTTATTCATTTGTTCCTAATTAAGAGCCCTCAGTCTGAACAATTATTGTGTTCTAGGTTCAAAGCACTCTAGATCTGTGATAGATGGGTTACATTACCTGACCATACAGCCTGCATAAATCTCCATTAGCGCTACTGGCATAAAGTTATTTTAAAGATCTCCTAAATACAAACATTCCAGCAGAAACATGGAATCTTATGTTCGTTACATATGTATACCTCAAGCATTGGTTGGTATGTTTTTGACCATTCTCCTGCAATCCGCCTTTACAAGGAAACAAATCTCAGCCATGTTCATACTATGTCACAGTTTTAAAAGCTTTGGTTCACAAAATATGGCATAAATATCTGATTATATTTTCTGTGAGATTGTGTATTTTTCCATATGAATTGAACCCAAATGCACAGTGACACTCTAAAGTGATATATATTATGTACTTCCCTAAAATGACCCAGTGTGTAAAGCCGTGTCCTCTACAAACTGGCCATCCATTTTGTTCCCAACTGAGCCATTCCAGTATCAATTATAACTCAATCAATTTCAAATGGCCACCTCTACAAAACAGCCAAATAAACGCATGCTCCCAACAATGTTAGTGAATTCGGAATCAGTTGATAAAGCTGGAATTATTACCAACCTAACATGTCGAATATACACTTGTAACAGGGCAAACAAATAACCTAACATGTCGAATATACACTTGTAACAGGGCAAACAAATAACCTAACATGTCGAATATACACTTGTAACAGGACAAACAAATAACCTTATAAATAAAAGTTATTTTCATTTCATCCAACACTTTTGCCAAAAATTCAGGTAAGGCAACAAGAATAATTTTGAAAATCAATGAATTTCACTGTTGACATACATCATATCTGGCATGAACAATGATATTAATTAGTATTAACTGTACCAGTTATTTAATGTTTATACTCACAGCTCAATGACCTTCAGAGATAAATGATGTCTGCAAGAAATGTGTGTCATAAACACTGTGATGATATGCTCCAGGAATCCACTGATTATCTAGGCTTTATTTTTGATAATTAAAATCAATTCAAAAAGTTTTAACATGTAAACACAGGATCTGAGACAAGGACTGACTAAACTAAATGCTTACCTGAAGTCTGAAGCCATTATTGAAATGAAATTAATTTTTTTAATTAAAGACCTAATCTGTATTAAAATTTTTCAATGGTATGTATTGTATGCCCCACTTTACTGTATATATGAAAAGTCTGAGTTTTTTCTTTGCAACAGGTTTTTTGAAATTCAAAACTTCAAAATTAAGGTCACTGATGAAGCCCTGCATACAGTCAATTGCTAAAATCATTTCTTGCTGGTTCTATCACCAAAATGAAATTAAAATATTCATTAGTGACAGCTGATTTCTTCATGTACAGTAAAAATCCAGCTTTGGTTTGATTTGGTGCTTTACGGCACAGCAACACAAGTACCGTATATACTCACGCATAATCCAAGTCCAAATGCAAACAGCATAGACCCTGATCTGATGTAGCATAATTGGCTGGCAGATCAGGGTCTATGTTGTTTGTTCTACTGATTAGTCCTTACAAACTCAATAGACCCAGATCTGCCCGCGCATAATCTATGCAGTTTGCAGTTGGTATCAGCTTATATGCGAGTATATACGGTAGTTATTTACTGCCAAATGCAATTTGAGTAAAGTACCTTGCCCAAGGACACATCATTATGGCTGACCTTGCCTAAGGACACATCACAGTAGCATACCTAGGCTGACGTGATTATAGGATCTGAACCTGCACCTTTTCAGTGGTGATTTCAGCACGCTAACCACTAAGCCACTGCAGCTCCTACATCCATTAGTCACCTCTTACGATATGCAGTAGAGCGCATTAATTAGCTTATTCTATATCCCTAAGTCTGCAGTGAGTATACCCAACTCTGAAGCAAACAGCGTCATAAGACCCAGATCTGCCATCAGACATTCTACATCCCTGAGCCTGCAGTGAGTATACCCAACTCTGAAGCAAACAGCATTATAAGACCCAGATCTGCCATCAGACATTCCACATTCCTGAGCCTGCAGCGGGTATACCCAACTCTGAAGCAAACAGCGTTATAAGACCCAGATCTGCCATCAGACATTCTACATCCCTGAGCCTGCAGTGAGTATACCCAACTCTGAAGTAAACAGCATTATAGTACCCAGATCTGCCATCAGACATTCTACATCCCTGAGCCTGCAGCGGGTATACCCAACTCTGAAGCAAACAGCATTATAGTACCCAGATCTGCCATCAGACAGACTGTATGCTGATAGATCAGGGTTTATATACTTTTCTTTTGACCAATTTAGAATGCAACTCAAGCAGTTAAAAGTGCTGCCTGTGAATCAAAGTCATATGGTAAATGTATGTAACATTACTGTCCACTGTGTTTTGAAATACTTTCAACAACCAGAAGCTTGTAAGAAAATCTCAACAGAGTTGTGCTTTGGAAAAAAAAGCTGAAAACATCCAATAAATTAAACTGATCCTGATACAATGTATCTCTCCCCAACAAAGCAACATTGTATACCTTTTCACAAACCAGTCAGTTTTGGAATAAACAGATACATTTTTTTTTTTACATACAATAATGGACACCAACTGAAAAAAATCAAGAGATATTCTGTACAATATAGCATACCGTATGTACTCTCATATAAGCTGGATCCAAATGCAAACAACATAGACCCTGATCTGTCGTCGCATAATGTGCCGGCAGATAAGGGTTTATGTTGTTTGTTCTACCGATTAGTCCTTACAAACTGTATAGACCCAGATCTGCTGGCGCATTATGCGATGGCAGATCTGGGTCTATGCAGTTTGCAGTTGGTATCAGGTTATACATGAATATATACAGTACTTTCTTTTGCACAGGCTAAGAACATGCTTGTGACGCAGTGTGAAAAATGTCCATAGAGTGACACATTGTCAGTCAGCATATGCCCAATGTAACAAAAATCAGTCAGCTACACTCATATTTAGACTTTGTCTATTTCACAATATAGCTAACACTGTGGACCCTGACCTGCTGGTGCATTATACAATGGCAGATGTGGCTGAATGCTGGTCACAGTTGACAGAACACTATAGTACTATTTTTTTAAAAAAACTCATACCGGTAGGTATGATAGACAGTTGATTTGAAACATACTCCATTCTCAACACTAAGTTAAATGCATGATTTTAGTATGATATCGCTCTGACATTTAGATTGTGGTAATAAAATAACTAATTCGTGTGCAGGACAATAACAGAATTTACATTAGTGCCATATAGATCTGTATCTGTATAAACTAATCAATAGTGATTTGTACATTTCTGTCAGGCAGATGCAGTAATTATATTATAACCACAAGCACTGGTCAAAGTCAATGAATAAATGTCAAGGTTACTATACATAAGAAGAAATGTATAGGAAAGGAGACTCTTTACGGAAGATAGTAAAGCAAAGAACTGATGAATAAATCACTTCTGCAGAGGGATGAATGTACAAAAATCTACATGTATGTCCTTCAATAGCTTGGTTGTTTCCAATTTCCATGAAATTCTGCACACTGAGGTAGACAGATGAATGGAGTGTTATGATTGCAATATGTCACTTTGCAGATAAATTCTGTTATGATTTCAATATGTCAGTTTGCAGATAAATTCTGAATGCTGTCAGGCAAATGGATGAGTGCAGTGTTATGATTTCAATATGTCTCTTTGCTGATAAATTCTGAATGCAATCAGGCAAATGATTTCAATATGTCTCTTGCAGATAAATTCTGCACACAATCAGGCAGATGCATGAATGCAGTGTTATGATTTCAATATGTCTCTTCACAAATAAATTCTGCACACTAGCAGGCAGACAGATGAATGGAGTGTTATGATTTCAATATTTCAATATGTCTCTTCACAAATAAATTCTGCACACAATTAGGCAGATGCATAAATGGAGTGTTATGATTTCAATATGTCTCTTTGCTGATAAATTCTGACACTAGCAGGCAGATGCATGAATGGAGTGTTATGATTTCAATATGTCTCTTCACAAAAAAATTCTGCACACTAACAGGCAGATAGATAAATGGAGTGTTATGATTTCAATATGTCTCTTCACAAATAAATTCTGCACACAATTAGGCAGATGCATGAATGGAGTGTTATGATTTCAATATGTCTCTTCACAAATAAATTCTGCACACTAACAGGCAGACAGATGAATGGAGTGGTTATGATTTCAATATGTCTCTTTGCTGATAAATTCTGTTCACTATCAGGCAGACAGATGAATGGAGTGTTATGATTTCAATATGTCTCTTTGCTGATAAATTCTGCACACTAGCAAGCACACAGATGAATGGAGTGGTTATGATTTCAATATGTCTCTTTGCTGATAAATTCTGCACACTAGCAGGCACACAGATGAATGGAGTGTTATGATTTCAATATGTCTCTTTGCTGATAAATTCTGTTCACTATCAGGCAGACAGATAAATGGAGTGTTATGATTTCAATATGTCTCTTTGCTGATAAATTCTGCACACTAGCAGGCAGACAGATGAATGGGGTGTTTTGATTTCAATATGTCTCTTTGCTGATGAATTCTGTTCACTATCAGGCAGACAGATGAATGGAGTGTATGATTTCAATATGTCTCTTTGCTGATAAATTCTGCACACTAGCAGGCAGACAGATGAATGGAGTGTTATGATTTCAATATGTCTCTTTGCTGATAAATTCTGCACACTAGCAGGCACACAGATGAATGGGGTTATGATTTCAATATGTCTCTTTGCTGATAAATTCTGCACACTATCAGGCAGACAGATGAATGGGGTGTTTTGATTTCAATATGTCTCTTTGCTGATAAATTCTGTTCACTATCAGGCAGACAGATGAATGGAGTGTTATGATTTCAATATGTCTCTTTGCTGATAAATTCTGCACACTAGCAGGCACACAGATGAATGGAGTCTTATGATTTCAATATGTCTCTTTGCTGATAAATTCTGCACACTATCAGGCAGACAGATGAATGGGGTGTTATGATTTCAATATGTCTCTTTGCTGATAAATTCTGCACACTATCAGGCAGACAGATGAATGGGGTGTTTTGATTTCAGTATGTCTCTTTGCTGATAAATTCTGTTCACTATCAGGCAGACAGATGAATGGAGTGTTATGATTTCAATATGTCTCTTTGCTGAAAAATTCTGCACACTAGCAGGCAGACAGATGAATGGGGTGTCATGATTTCAATATGTCTCTTTGCTGAAAAATTCTGCACACTAGCAGGCAGACAGATGAATGTTGTGCTATGATTTCAATATGTTTATTTTAAACATATTTTATTGCCATAATTGTTAACAAATGGGGTTGGACTACAAGTTCTCACAACTTAGAATAAGCCCTTCCCCTACAATTGATAAGAAATTTACATGGATAGCAGCACTAAATTAATATGATTTCATACAATTATATGTAAACATACATGATTCAGGCAAGATAGGTATGATGGAGAGAGAGAGAGAGAGAGAGAGAGAGAGAGAGAGAGAGAGAGAGAGAGAGAGAGAGAGAGAGAGAGAGAAATGAGTATATTAATGAATTAATGATCATGACAGAAGTTGAACAAGAGTACATACACCAAAATGAATTCAGTGGATAGCAATTAAGAAAATCATGTCTTAATAAAATTAGCAGTAATTGAGTAGTGAATACTCCTTAATTATGTAAATCGTTTCGTGTCTTTAATATATGTTTGGAACAAGTCAAATAAGCGATTGTAAAATCAGATGATCCATATAACAAATTATTTGTAGTCGCTGGTACATAGAGATCATTTAGATTCTGAACCAGTTTCCTAAGCTGTTCAATATAGTATTTGCAAGTTAATATGTAATGGTATGCATTTTCTATATCATGATCACAAGCACATAATAGATTATCTCTCAGATGAGTACAATATAAATCATTATCTAAATCACTACAGTTATTTCTAATTCTAGTATACAGAATAGATAATTTCCTGTTATCAACGAAAAAACAGGCAGGCACATGTGTTGTCTTAGTCTCTATTTTACTTCTGAAGATAGAATAGTTACTTTCATTTTTTACAGAATCTGGGAGTGAGTTCCAAACATGAATAGAAGAGTGTAGGAGTAAGTTTCTACTTATTTCTAGTCTAGCATTAATTTTATTAAAATTATTCTGATTTCTAAGATTATACCTGTTTGTCTCACCCAACAGTGGTGGTAGAAGGTCAGCAAGATAAGTATACTATTTTATGAAAGTAACATAGTTTATGAAACTTTTGTCTATGTGCCAAGGTAGGCCAACCAGTTTCTTCATAAATCTTATGACACAAGACACTTCTAGTAAGCCCAGTTATAATTCTCCCTGCTTCTAGTTGTAATTTTTCTAATTTAAGAGTTTTCTGCCAAACAACCATTCCATACAACATCAGCGTATTCTAGTAAGGGGCGGATGTATGTAAAATATATCTTTTCTAAAGTCTTTTGGCTAAATTTATATTTAAGTATTTTCAAGGCAGTTATCATTTTTTAGGTTGACATAAATATGTTATGAACATGTTTGGTCCAGTTGCTCAATATGTCTCTCGGCAGATAAATTTTGCACACTGTCAGGCAGATAGATGAATGAAGTGTTATGATTTCAAAATGTCTCTTTGCAGATAAATTATGCACACTGTCTGGCAGATAGATGAATGGAGTGTTATGATTTCAATATGTCCCTTTGCAGATACTGTACAATCTGCTGTCAGGCAGATAGATGAATGGAGTGTTATGATTTCAGTATGTCCTTTTCCAGATACTGTACATTCTGCTAAATGTCAGGTAGATAGATGAATGGAGTGTTATGATTTCAATATCACTTTTTGCAGATACTATACATTCTGTACACTATCAGGCAGATGTATGACTGCAGTATTATGATTTCAATATGCCCCTTTGCAAATAAATTCTGCACACTATCTGGCAGATGGAAGAATGCAGTATTATGATTTCAATATGTCCCTTTGCAAATAAATTCTGCACACTATCAGGCAGATGGAAGAATGCAGTGTTATGATTTCAATATGCCCATTTGCAAATAAATTCTGCACACTATCTGGCAGATGAAAGAATGCAGTGTTATGATTTCAATATGCCCCTTTGCAAATAAATTCTGCACACTATCAGGCAGATGGAAGAATGCAGTGTTATGATTTCAATATGCCCCTTTTCAGATAAATTCTGCACACTATCAGGTAGATGGAAGAATGGAGTGTTATGATTTCAATATGCCCCTTTGCAGATAAATTCTGCACACTATCAGGTAGATGGAAGAATCTAGTATTATGATTTCAATATGCCCCTTTGCAGATAAATTCTGCACACTATCAGGCAGATGGAAGAATGCAGTGTTAATTTCAATATGTCCCTTTGCAGATAAATTCTGCACACTATCAGGCAGATGGAAGAATGCAGTGTTATGATTTCAATATGTCCCTTTGCAAATAAATTCTGCACACTATCAGGCAGATCGAAGAATGCAGTATTATGATTTCAATATGTCCCTTTGCAAATAAATTCTGCGCACTATCAGGCAGATAGATGAATGGAGTGCTATTATTTCAGTATGTCCCTTTGCAGATAAATTCTGCACACTCTCATGCAGATGGAAGAATGGAGTGTTATGATTTCAATATGTCCCTTTGCAGATAAATTCTGCACACTATAAAGCAGATAGAAGAATGCAGTGTTATGATTTCAATATGTCCCTTTGCAGATAGCTACTATTCATGTATGGAAAAGAGATTTAGTCTGCTCAGGTATTGGGAGATTGGGTAGAAATATGCATGCTGTACTACACTTAGGTCCCTTGTACAATAAACATTTACCTACAGCCCAGGAAGAGTAAATTGATCGCTAGGTTTGAACAATTGAGACTGTATGTAAACTAGAAGTCAATTTCTTTGAAGCAAGACCTCAGAAATATACATTCATAAACTTCAATCAAACTAAATGAAGGTTCAGTCTTTTATTCCATTACAGGCACCGACTGTGAAGGAATCATTTTTTTTTCGAAATACATGTGGTTGAATTCAAATGCGTTATTCATAAGTGTATTTCTGAATCAAAAATCTTGAAACTGCATTGCAACTGACAGCAAAATCAGTAATGTGGTATTTATATTTGTCAATATAAACAACCACCATCTGCCATAATATTTATATGTGCACCACCTACAGGTAGCAATCTGAACAAGACAAATTCTCATGCCTGATTATGATACCTCTAATGAAGCAAACTACATGTCCAAATCTTTGATTTAGCATGATCATATGTGAAATTGACCATTATTACCAAGTTCTGCCCACCTACTGTCAGTTAATCTACTGTTTTAAGAAATTGAACCAGAGAGACCTACTTGACTATAGCTGATATGTAGATTGAGGTATAATTGATATTGCATGTGGACAGTTAATTGGACAATTTAAGTTCAGCGGAAAATAAATATCAGACTTTGTTGATGTGTAATTGATGTAATTGACAATATTACATGTATTATTTACATGTGGATCAAAAAACCACTGGATAAAGTTCATGAAATGTATGCTATTTTCTTAGAGTGTATTTACGCTGTGGTTTTCATCATTTTTGATCATAACATAGCAAGAGTACCAATAATGGCACATTTTATATGCCTGCCCCATGTTTAATTGTCCTCTACATAGGCACTATGTTGGCTGGTTGTTATGGGTTTTACACCATTTTTCAGCACATGATAGGCTATACATGGTGGCCAGTATATTTGGTGGAGGAAGAACCAGAGAAAACCCCGGGAAGAACCACCGACCCACTGGAAGCTACTGGCAAGCTTTCTCACATACCCACATTGGCCGAGCCCAAGACTCAAACCCACGCAGACAGAGGTGAGATGTCAGTGATCTGTAAAGGCGAGCACCTTAGACCACTCGGCCACCCGGGGCCCCCATAGGCACTAGAAGCATATGGCTGACTCTGGATATTATTGACCAATTGGTCTCAATGAACTGGACCTTTGGTCAAGGTGTGTGGTCTTTTTTCTGTGCAGTAACCATTATTTTCTTATTAGACTTGTCATAACCATGACCTTTGACTATCAGATCACAGAAACAATAGGTTTCTGTATTACCGTAAGAGCAAGCTATCTCAGTCAAAGAACTTATCCTAGCACAAAAGTTATTCTGAGAAAAAAAAAATTTCTTTGAGCCACAGTGACCTTGACCTTGGTACTTCTGACCCCAAAATCAAAAGTCCTTTTCCATACCTTAAGTGCAAGCCCTCCACACACTTTGGTCAAGGCACTTGGTCTTGAACAAAAGTTATTATGAAAAACAATTTTTCTTCTTTCAGTCAGTGATATTGACCTTGAACCTTTTGACCCCAAAATTGATAGGCTTCATCCTTACCCCAGGTGCATAACATCCATAAAGTCTGGTCCAGGTATGTGATGTATAACTGATACTGTGCAAAACCATTTTTCTTCTTTCACCTGCAGTGACCTTGACCTTTGACATTTTGACCCTCTAATCAATATACTTCTTTCTGACCAAGTCATCCACAAACTTTGGTGAAGGTACATGATCAGGAAACTGAATTTCTTGTGCAGAAACCAATTTTCTTCGTTCACAGTGACCATGACTTTTCACTGTTTAACCCCCAAATCAACTGGCCTCTTCCTTACTCCAAAAGCTAGTCATCCACTAATGTGCAGAAACCATTTTTCTCTTTCCACAAAAGCAAGCCAGCTGCAAAGTTTGGACCATGTCTGTGATGTAGGACCAATAGTTATTGTGCAGAAACCATCATTCTTCTTTCAGTCACAGTGACCTTGATCTGACCTTTTCACCCCAAGATTGACAGGCTTCTTCCTTACCCCAAGTGCCAGCCATCAACAATCTTTGGTAACTGTACATGGTGGAAAACTCTAGTTATTGTGCAGAAATGAAATAGGGAACAGACAGACAGACAATATCATAACATAATATGATCTGCCTTATGACAGCACTTGCTGCAGGCATATAAAAAGTATTCAGATACGCATATTTTTTGCCCTATAGAAAAAGTAGTGAACTTTCACCTTCTTATATATTTGTTGGATAATTAGTAGATCAATAAATCTGTCTTAATAAAGAAATTGTTATGGTCGATACCAATCATCAGAATAAAAATTTCATTAACAACCATCTAAATAATATTTTTTTATCGCGACAGATTTATCGGTCTAGATAATTAGATGCAAGATAATTAGATTAAATAATTTTTTTGAGGCCTCAACTTTATTCCAGGTATCATTGCCTGCATCTTTTGAAGTTGAACACATCTGATCCATGTCAGTGATGCAGAACTAATGTTACCAAGTAGAAACCATCTTACTTCTTTCAGTCACAGTGACCTTGACCTTTGACCCTGATCATTGTGTCACATGATCAAAACAAACATTTTATTTGTAAACAAAAGCCACATGCCTGAAGGTAAATGGACAATAAAATGGAACAGTGCTTAACTATAACAGGCTGAATCTATCTTAAAGAAATGGGAGTACCTGCTTTAAAATCAACATCAAATTCTTTTATAATGTTAACACTACACATTGATATTTCCACTGTTATATATTAAAGTTAAGTAGCTGAAAGGCTTATGCTTAACAGTGTAAATCAAATGGATGTAAGATAGAATCAAGCAGACGGCAACAGTCTTGTACATTGCTTTTCATTTTTCATGACCTTAAAAAAGCACAGTGTGACTCTGACATTCTTCAGCAGACTTATAATAGCTTTGAATATTCATTAGCAAACAGAAGTACTAAAAAATGGTTCACATTTTTTTTACACTGACAAAAAAATTAATTTAAATCTGACAGTAAAGCAAGGATTTGTCTCAAGTATTCTACAGTAACTAATGTCAAGGTCATATTTTACACATGTATAAAGTGTGGACAAAATTACCAATTATGACATATACATTACTCCCTCATTATAATGCTGTCAATGAGAGCAAGAGTATACCACTCTATAGTGAGATCACCTTATAGTAAAGTAAATGATATATACAACTCTCATTATAATGCTGTCAATGAGAGCCAGAGTATACCACTCTATAGTGAGATCACCTTATAATGAAGTACATGATATATAACATGATATATACAACTCTCATTATAATGCTGTCAATGAGAGCCAGATTATACCACTCTATAGTGAGATCACCTTATAATGAAGTACATGATATATACAACCCTCATTATAATGCTGTCAATGAGAGCCAGAGTATACCACTCTATAGTGAGATCACCTTATAATGAAGTACATGGTACACTACTTCCTTAGTATAATGATGTCCATAGAAGCCACTGAGTATACTATTTTCAAGTGAGACTGCCTTATAGTGATGTATATGATACATGTACATATAATTTCCCTATTAATTAATGAAATGGGATCCATGACCATACTTGCCTTATAACAAGAACCATAATTAAAAGTCTTACATCGAGGGAATACTATATAACTTTAAAAGAACTATAAAATCAAGGTTGATTTCATTTTACAAAGAAACTTTGTGATTTGCTTATCTTCATCTTGATTATCAAATGAAACATTATCTATCATGCTGACTGTTCCATTTACAGTGACAAAACTTTTTTGGTTTAACACAAATTTTCCAAGCTCAGATCAAAACTTGGGGCAGAATACAGACTCCATTTTTAATCCAAAACTAATGTATCTTTTCCCAATTATGACCTGTATATTTCCAACTCATGAAATGTAAAAGGAGACACTAAAATAACACTAATGTAAACCAGAGTGTAATCAATGATTACATAGCTCACCTATACAAACTTTTAGTAGTTTCCAGTAGCCATTGTAAACATTAATTATTATGCAGAAAATAAATTCAGACAAAAGTGATCTTGACAATGAAATGTTGGCCTCTGTGACAGGGCATAAAAACATAAAACAGATAAAGAGGACTCACATGCTGAAGGAGTCACAATCATGATCAAACCTGGTAGGTCTCGAACTCGGCGAGAGACTCCTCAGAGTCTGTATCAACTCCAAGCACTACAAGCTTACTCTAATACAGTGTTATGCAGCAATCAATCTGGCAAGCGAGAAAGAAAAGATCACCTACTGGGAACAGCTGCAAGTTGCGATATCCAAAGTCCCTAGGCATGATTTACTACTTGTTATGGGTGATATGAACTCCATAGTGGGATCAGACAATGCAGGAAGATAAAGTGTCATGAGCGGACATGGATACCACATTCTACAGCATCAATGACAATGGTGAATGGCTAATTGATCTGTGTGTAAGCAATGACTTAGTTATGGGAGGTAACTTGTTTCCTTGCAAAGACATCCACAGATACACTTGGACATCTTCTAATGGTAGAGACACAAATCAGATTGATCACATCCTGATCAACAGGAAATGGAGTTTACTAATAGAAGTATGTGCCTTTAGAGAAGCTAATGTCAACAGTGACCTCTACTTGCTTGTCTCCAAGATTAAACTGAAGCTGAGGAGGAACTGCCTGAATGAACAATGGAGTCGAAGGAGTGACAGTTGTGACAAGTTCCGCATCGCAGAGATGAAAGCAATGTTCATCATGGGACTCCAGAACTGATTCAGTACACTAGCCAACCTGATGGAAACCAATTCTGCTGATTATAAAAAACATCCAAATGGATTTCAATCTAGGAGATACATGTTGAAACAAGCAAAGAGGTACTAGGCTTCAAGGAAAAGAAAAGGAATAACAAGAAGTGGCTAACACTTGAGACCTGGAAGAAAATCCATGACAGAAGAGTCCTGAAAGAAAGACTACTGACCACCAAGTCTACAAGAATTCAGAAACTTCCAGAAGGTCCTTAACAGACATGAACCAGAAACCCCAGCTGATTCACTGCCACCCACAGCCCCACTAGACATCAACACAAATACATCTACTGGGACTGAGATAAAAAAATGCCATCATGTCCCTGAAAATGGAAAAGTTCCAGGACTAGACACCATTTACACAGAAATGCTAAAGAAGGACACAACAACAGCAGTGACAGCCATCTCAGATCTCTTTACCTGTATATGGACTGAAGCAAAATAATCCCTAAATACTGGACCAAAGAACTTCAACATCATATTCCAAAGAAAGGAGATCTGGTGTGGCTTCACTCTACTCTCAGTGCCCAGTAAAGTCTTCTACAAGATCCTACTTCTACTAAATCAATCAGGTTATCAACAACCTCCCATACCCAGAACAGGCTGGGTTCAGCAAAGGAAGATGGTGTCAAGACCAAATATTTGTTTTGCGGAACATCATCGAGCTGAGCATCAAGTGGAGCTCTCAACTGTGTAGCAGCTTCATTGACTTCTCTAAGGTCTTCAATAGTGTACATCGTAACAGCTTGTGGAAGATTCTGGAATCCTATAGCATTCCTGAGAAGATAATCAAGCTGATAAAACTGTTTTTAATGAAAGCTTCGAGTGCTGTGTCATCCTGGACATGTCATAGTCAGACTGTTTTATTGTGACAAGTGGAGTTCGTCAGGGTTGCATCCTCTCCCCAATCCTTTTCCTTATCACCATATATTGGATCATGAAGAAAATCACAGTAGACAGACCCAGAGGAACCTAATGGACTCTTTTTTACATTCTGAAGGATCTGGATTTTGCAAATGGATTTGGCACTGCTTTATCTCAGCACACTGACATGCAGGAGAAAGTAAATAGATTGTGTGAATCACCTGAACAATTTGTCTGAAACGTTAGCCAGAAGAAGACACAGGCCATGCACCTCAATCCATCCCAAGATCCCATAACCATCAACAACCAGGCAGTAGAGGATGAAGAGAATTTCATATACCTAGATATCATTGTCAGTAAACAAAGTGGCATGAGCATGGACATGAAGTCAAGGATCAAGAAAGCCTGAAATACCTACTGCAGACCGTGACCCATCTGGAAATATCAGGAGTATTACCCCAAAACCAAAGTAAAACTCTACAATTTCTGTGCCAAATCTGCCCCCCTCTATGGATTAGAATGTTGGAGTGTCACCAAAGTTGACATAACAAGTTTTCTGCTTTCCACAATGGATGTCTTCACAGATTATGACAGATCTTCTGGCTGAACAAGATCACAAAACAAGGATCTTCACATCAGAACAGAAATATTGAAGCACTGTTTAAGATGACTGGGACATATCCTATGGATGCCTCCCAATAGCATTCCCAGAACAGCACTGAGATGGATGCTGCAGGGTAAAAGGAAAAAAGGAAGACCAAGGATGACCTTGCAGCACACTGTGATGACCATTAATCAGCACTACATAGCCAGTATTGTGCTGAGATACAGTTCAACCATGTACATGTATACATACATATTTTGAAAGCCATCAAAAACAAAAGTTGAAAACATACTTTTATAAGTTATCAAGCAGAAGTACTGTTATAATAAGTTGATAAAAACTATATATTTTGTTTTAGTATCATTTCTTTCAAAATCATTGTTCTTAAAATCTGCTTCAGAAGCTATTATCATTGTCCACCATCATGCACCAGTAATGACCTTGATCATTTGATTATCCACTAGAGTTTGCATGATAAGTATGCAGTCCACTCATCTAATTCCTATACTGGTTCACATGTATCATACATTTACACAGTTAAACTGTTGAGGGTAACCTCTCCCAATATACAATGCACAGTCATTAATATAGCATGTTTAAGATTAAATAAAACATATTTATTCCTACATCCAACTGCACTGATCAGTAAGGGCCTTCTGAGTAGGCTAGCATGGAAGAATCTATGTGGTTATGAGCTAAACACAAACACCTAATCCATGTTAGTAAAGCATAAATGTAGGTCACAGTAACCTTTGGTAGTAAGTGTATAGTACTAACAATGCATCCAATTATCATGCTTCATGATTGGAACTTAAACAGCGCCCAATAAATGAACTTTAAACGATAGATTTCAACAGTCACTAAAGCATGAAAGATTGGTCACAGAGACCTCTTTTTGCAATAAGAGCGAAGTACTTTGTATCCCCTCATCATGATTCTATGTAGGATAGTATGCATACAGTAAAGAAATAAATACTCATGTGGTCGTGATCTAAATTTAACCAAAGCCAGTAACAGATGAAATACTGGTCACAATTACCTTCTTTTGCAATAAGGGTGTGGTACTAATAGAAACGTATATCATTAATTTCATGGTTCTACTGTAGCATAAAGATTGCCTGAGAAATGAACATCCAACAAAAAATTTAACTCAAGTCAGTGAAGCATAAAATATGGGCCATCATGACCTACTACTGAAATGAGGGCTTAGTGCTGATCAAGATGCATCCCTCCGTAAAATTTTATTATTCTAGATAGCATGGTATGTACATAATATGCAAAAGCCTATAACCTGCATTTCATCTTATACTGACTTTGGTCAAGGTTTAATGTTTAGCTCATAACCACATTAATTTTTGGCATGCCATATGCATACTATCCTGCCTAGAATCATGAAAGTTGGTGAAGGGATGCATCTTTACGAGTTCTACACTCTTACTGCAAAAAGAACTCTACATGTACTTGACCTATATTTCATGTTTCAGTAATTTTGTGAACATTTTGTGTTTAAAGGTCACTTATTGGGTACTGTGTACTGTAAAAATTGTGAAACTTGATTGGATGCATCTGTTAGTACTACACCCTTGCAACCCAAAAAGGTCACTGTGACCTACATTTTATGCTGCAGTCACAGAGGTTAAGTACAGTGCTCCTGCGATTACTTGCCCATTTTTGTACAAGAAGGAAAATGGCAGCTAATTCAGGGTGGCTGATGACTGAGGTTCATCTGCTAGATACACAAACACATACAGACATACATACATAGATGGAAAGAAAGACATACACAGGTAAATCCAAATAGTGGATCACTAAAAAAAACTGCACAGATTTAAAAAATGAATTTTAATTAAATCAAGCTTCTCATGTATTTAGAGAAAATTCCCTGATATTGATTTCAAAAAAAAGAAGAGAAACTAAACTCATAATAGTACCTATACTCTGATATCACAGAAAATAATGTTTTTTTAAAACTGTTTTGTCTTTTATTTCCTGTCACTGGGAATAACATTCACCTCTGTCTTAATTTATTTTCTGAATAATAGGTAATATTTACAATGGCTACTGGAGACTTCTAAAAGCTATTTAGAGGTGAGCTATGTAATCGTTGATTACACTTTTGTTACTAACTATACTATATCACTATTTGACCACAGAACCTGAGCCCAGAGCCTTAAATATAGCTTGAAGGTTTATGGCTATTATTTTGTCAAGATTTTTGGTCTTAGCAAAGCATTATGAGATTGGGATTTATACTTTTGTATATGCCTGCCATAAGGCGGAGTGTATTATGTTATGATTTGTCTGTCTGTTACTAATTTCATTTCTGCACAGTAACTCTAGTTGTTCATCATCTACAGTTAACAAATTTTGTGGATGGCTTGCAGTTGGGGTAAGGAAGAACTCTATCATTTTGGGATCAAAAAGTCAAAGATCCAGGTCACTGTGACTGAAGAAAAAAAAAATTTCTGCAAAATAACTACTTTTCTTCACCATTTACAGTTACCAAACCTTATGGATGGTTGCTCTTGGGGTAAGAACCATATTGATATTGGGGCTCAAGGCTACTAACTGAAAGAAGACAAGTGGTGTCTGCACAATAACTTAGTTCTACACCACAGACCTGGACCAAACTTTGTGGATTTCTTGCACTTGGGGTAAGGAGGAAACCTATCGATTTTGGGGTAAAAAAGTGAAAGGTAAGTGTCACTGTGACTGAAAGAGAAATGGTTTCTGCACAATAGCATTAGTTCTACTTCTACATTAATTCTACTTTACAGACCTGGACCAATCTTTAGGGATGGCATGCACTTGGGGTAAGAAAGAACCCTATTGACTTTGGGGTGAAAAAGATCAAAGGTCAAGATTACTGACACTGAAAGAAGAAAAATAGTTTCTGCACACAAATTTCAGTTTTCAATCATGCACCTTCATGAAAGTTTGTGGATGACTTGCCTACTGATTTTGGGGTCAAAAGGTCAAGATCAATGTGACTCTGACCGAAAGAAGAAAATGTTTTGTGCATAATAACTTCAATACCTTGACCAAAGTTTGTGGAGGGCTTGCACTTATGGTTTGGATGAGGCCTATTGATCTTGGGGTCAAATGGTCAAAGTTCAAAGTCATTGCCAAACCACATGGAGAGGGTGTTTTATGTGAAAACAAATTATCATTGCTTCAACTTGGTAAAGAACTAATGAGGTGAGTTAGATTAAGCTACAGGTAAACCTGCTTTAGTGGACACTCTTACATAATAGATCTGCTCAACAAAGGAGAAAATGTATGAACCCCATTTCTTAAGGTTATGTACATATTTCCCCTCTTTATAAAAGACACCAGTCTACAAAGAAAAAAAAAGTTTATGGTTTCTTGAACATTCTTATAAACAGGTTTCAATGTATTGAAAAAATATAATTCATCAAAGGAGCTGCAGTGGTTCAGGCATTAAGACACTGGACTTGTGACCAGAAGAGTGCAGGTTCAATTATCACCAATGCATCAGCCTGGATTGGGTAATATGGTGATTCCTTGGGCAAGGCACTTTATTCAACTTGCTTTTGCATGATATAATCATCAAAGTGTTGCCATACCATAAAATGCCAAAAACTGAGCCAAATTTCATCCAACATGCAGTCTAAGACCATACCAGTCTAAGACCATACCAACATGCAGTCTAAGACCATACCAACATGCAGTCTAAAACCATACCAACATGCAGTCTAAGACCATACCAACATGCAGTCTAAAATCATACCAACATGCAGTCTAAAACCATACCCATGTTATATAAGGGACCACATTACACTACTTTCATGTAGTTCTTTATAGTGAGGAACCACTGCACATGCAGTTATTTATAGTAAGGTAGTACTTTATTCTGAGGGACCAATGTACATATAGTTATTTATAGTGAGGTAGTACTTTATATTGCGGGGCCACTATTCATGTAGTTCTTTATACTGAGGGACCAATGTACATGTAGTCCTTTATACTAAGGGACCACTGCACATATAGTTATTTATAGTGATGTAGTACTTTATAGTAAGGGACAACTGTACATGCAGTTCTTTATAGTGATGTAGCACTTTATACTGAGGGACTACTGTACATGTAGTTCTTTATAGTGATAGATAATTGTACAGTGAGGGACCAATTTACACATAGTTCTTTATACTGAGGGACTACTGTACATGTAGTTATTTATAGTGATGTAGCACTTTATACTGAGGGACCACTGTACATGTAGTTCTTTATAGTGAGAGAGAATTGTAGAGTGAGGGACCAATTTACACATAGTTCTTTATACTGAGGGACTACTGTACATGTAGTTCTTTATAGTGATGTAGCACTTTATACTGAGGGACCACTGTACATGTAGTTCTTTATAGTGAGGGAGAATTTTATAGTGAGGGACCAATTTACAGTTCTTTATAGTGAGGGACCAATTTACACAGTTCTTTATACTGAGGGACCACTGTACATGTAATTTTTTATAGTGATGTAGCACTTTATACTGAGGGACCACTCTATTCTAGTTCTTTATAATGAGGGAGAATTTTATAGTGAGGGACCAATTTACACAGTTCTTTATAGTGAGGGACCACTGTACAAGTAGTTACTTATAGCGAGGTAGCACTTTATACTGAAGGGCCACTAGTCATGTAGTTCTTTATATTGAGGGACCAATGTACATAAAGTTATTTATAGTGTGGTAGCAATTATACTGAGGGGCCACTATTCATGTAGTTCTTTATATTGAGGAACCAATGTACATGTAGTTATTTATAGTGAGAGACCAATGTAAATGTAGTTTTTTATAGTGAGAGAGCAGTGCATAGTGAGGGACCAATATATGTCTATTTCTTTGGGTCTAAGCTGCAATATATTGTGAGAAAATCTGAACATTGAAAAAAAATGTAATGTAGAATAAAGAGTCTAATTGATTTAATCAAAATCTATCCCTGATGCTATTTGTCAAATACCAAAGCAACAAGATGGGACTATAACAATAATGCTTTGGCCCTTTTCTGCAACGAATTGAGAGAAAGTTGTGAATTTTATTGTCACCTGCATGTATACCATCTTGATGGCTCAAAACAATGAAAGCCATTTCTGTGCAATTTATACTGTTATTAGCAAGTTTACAATATTGGTTATTGATTCTATCTGCAGAATGTATATACATGTACATGTTAGTTGCTTTAATTTATAAATAATATAGCAGTCTGTACTTGCTACATGTACAGTGAGCGATGTCATGCAAGGCTTTTCTTGAGACTTTCCAATATTTTATCTTTAATTGCTTGCTGAACAAGTTCTCAGAAGTCTTACCGTATATATCCTGAAATTCTAATGGCTCTTGATGGACATTTTTTCCATGATTAACTGGTTTCCTGTCAAACTAATTATATTTTAAAAATTTAATTTTTCTTTAAGAAAACTATATTATTGAATTCCACCGACACAAGTATTTTATTTCATTCGACTGTTTTTCAAAATTAATTATTAATTGACACAAAGCTGACTTACTACCTCAAAAATATGTAACACGTAATTGATGGGCATTTCCAGTAAAGTTGGATGTGTGAAGTATTTCTTTATAACAAGTCCAGATGAACCCACCTCATACATTCTAGTTTTCTTCAAGGGTGGGGGGGGGGGGGGGGGCTTATAACTTGACAAGGTTTTCTGAAATCAGAATTTTGAAAAAAAAATTCAAAAAGTGGTAAAGCATAATAATCTTATAATTAGAGAATAAATGATCCACCTGATATTTGTCAGAGCTGTGAATCAAACCTGGGTATAGGTGCAAAGATTTAAGCATTTACCACATTCAACGTACAGCTTTCCCTTATCATAACATGGTAGTCAAGGTCCATGTACCAAATCGTGTTATATTGAGAATCGTGATATGTACAGAACCGTGATATATTGAGGATAGTGTAATATACCAAGCAGTGGTATAGCGGGCACTATCAAAATGTGTTAAATTATTGTGTTTTGATAAGGAAACGAAGATATAAGACTAAGTTTCACCTTGTTTTCTTTCAACTCATATTGTTATACATTGTTGTGATTTTGGTCATGGTGTCCATAGTAGCACTGCATTATATCCGGAATCATGTTATAATGAGGTATATTATAATGGGGGAGAGCTGTAATACCAAAACATGCCATAAGAAGTGTACATCTCTATTTTACTCAAAACTCGCAAAAAATATACTGAGTGCACATTTCTCGATCCAGATACAACTCTTGGGAGGGAAGCAGCTTTTTCTAAACCCATCAAAACATCATAATTTGTATGGAATGTACCATTGCTGTGCATGTCTTGTTACTACATAACTTTATGCGTTAAAGCAGTCTAAAAAATGAATCTACAGTAGCACATGCTTTATTCAGTGTGATCATACTGGGAGGGTTCCCAATGTAGACAATGAGAGCAAACTCTTTGACTATGTACAGTAGATACACATAGTAGGGATATTGTTTAATGATATCATGGATGTGTGCTTATCACGATGAACTTGAACTAAATAGTTATTTTGTAAGCATACGATGTAGGGTTTTAGGTCCAATAAGTTACAGTAATTGTTGTGATATCAAAGTGTTTTATTATTGTTTCTTGTTATACTAAAGTAATGAAATGAGTATATGATGACAATATTACCTTTGTGCTGCATTATATAAAAGATAGTCGCGAAATTAAGTTTTGCCTGAAGTGTACATCAAAATGGTTAAGTAGGAACCTTTATTGATCTTAAATAAAATATTAACTGTTAATCTAAAAGTTAATACGAAATTAAATGTAGTTTTAATAAAGTCTCTCCATTCCTGATTGTTGGGTGATCTGTACCTTAGTTGTCATCACAAAACATATTGTTCCCAATATGTGATGCTTTAACATTGATATCATAGTGCACGATCTTCAATCTGGTTTATACTGGATCGTACCTCTTGGTTGGCCTCATATAAAAATGTCCACATACTTTAACACTAATTTTGTCGTATGTATTCCTGGCGCGGTAATATAATGATCTTGCAAGGAATATTGATCAATCGGCAGGAAAATGATCTGAAAAATCACCATTTAAAGATGTATAATCAAATTCTCAAAAATGACACCTATAGCTAAAATAGTCGGTAATGCATGCCTACATGACCAATGTATGACTTGTACTTTAATTAATATCTAAGTTTATACATTTCCTCCTTTGCAAAAATAAATGTTATTCCACAGTATTGATTCACGATTCTTTCAGAAGAATCTCTATACACACCTGTTGCTTTTACAAATTATTACACAGTTTTGCTCTTTATATTTGGCAATGGGAAATACTGATATAATCACTCGCACATGTTATATTGGCAAATGTGGAGAATAGTTTGAACTATAATTCAGGCCTAAGTAACATCTCAGATATTGCAAAAGACGGTTCAATCAATCAATTATGATACATTTTCAGTCCCACCTAGTGTATCACAATGAGGTCTTAATTAATAGTACTGTCTGATTTCTATTCACACCAAAGTATGCATTAAAAAAAAAAATCAAAGTATGCATTAAAAAAAAATAATATCAGTGATGCATGTGTTTTTCTGGAGATTTATCAAGGATGTTTCAGCAGAAGCCAAAGACCAATGGAATTTTGACAAATTTCATGCAGTCAGGCTGAACTAAGAGTCATAAAAAAAAAATCAAGACTACCTGTGTTTTGTTTTAATAATAGTTTAATTTTCGTGTTTACCATGATTTTTGTCTGTTTTTAATAATTATTGATTAAGTAAATTTTATTTGTAGCTCACTTCTACGAAGCAGAGGTTAACTATTGAATAACCCCCAGCTTTGGTGTCTGTGTCCATGTGGGCATCTGCACAAATAAAAGCATATACATATGTATAGCCTCACTGCATCTCAACCATTTTCTCTGATGTACAATGACCTTGGCCTTTGACCTTTTGATTTCAAAATTATTAGACATCTTCCATACCTTAAGTGAAAGCCCTCCACAAACCTTGGTCAAGATACATGGTCTGGAAATAAAGTTATTATGCAAAAACGATTTTTCTTCTTTTAGTCAGTGACCTTGACCTTTGACCCCCAAGTCAACAGTCTTCTTACCCAACATGCAAATTATCCACATAGTTAATTATTGAAGTTTTTGTACAGAACCACTTTTTCCTTTCAGTTACAGTGACCTTGATCTTTGACCATTTAACTACAAAATCAAAAGGATTCTTCCTTACCCAAAGTGCAAGCCATCCATGAAGTTTGGCCCTGGTCAGTGATGTAGAACTAATGTTATTGGGTGGAAACCATTTTTCTTCTTTCAGTCACTGAGACCTTGACCTTTGACTGTTTTACCATAACATCAACACTCTTCTTTCTTACCCCATGTGCAATCCATCCACAATATTTGGTCCAGGTATGTGATGCAGAACTAATGTTATTGTACAGACACTATTTTTATTCTTTCAGTCACAGTGACTTTGACCTTAGACCTTTTTACCCTGAAATCAATAGGCATCTTTCTTACACCAAGTGCAAGCCATCCTCAAAGTCTGGGGAATGTGTAGATGGTGGAGAAATAGAGTTACACTGTGGAAACTATTTTTCTTTTTTCAGTCAGTGATCTTGGCCTTAGACCTTATGACCCTGAAATCAATAAGGTTCTTCCTAACCCAAAGTGCACGCCATCCACAAAGTGTGGCAACTATAGATTGTGGACAATTCAAGTTATTGTGCCGAAATGAAATTAGTAACAGACCAACAAATATATGGATGGACAACATCATAAAATAATTGTGGGCATATAAAAACATGGATTTTAATTAAAGTATCCAATAAAATATAAAAAAATAAACATGAAACGATGCTCATTTTATTCCCTTATTAGATCCAGATAAAGAATTGATGTCATAAAATCCAGATTGATAAAATATATTCCAACACTGAACAAGAGTGCTGCAAACAGCATAAGATATGTCTGGCCTGTATTTAATAGTCCTCTATATTGATAACTTACATTTGTGTATAAGACACTTTTCTTCATTCAGTCAATGACCTTACCTTCTGACCTTATGACCACAAAATCAATATGCTTCTTCCTTATCTCAAGTGTAAGCTGTCCACAAAATCTGGTCCAAGTGCAAGTCATCTGCAATGTTTGGTAACCATTGATGATGGACAACTCAAATTATTCTGTGGACACAATTTTCTTCTTTCAGTCACAGTGACCTTGATTTTTGAACTTTTGAGCCCAGAATAGATAGAGTTCTGCCTTAACCCAAGTGCAAGCCTTTCACGAAGTTTAATAAGCACATATGATGGATAACTCAAGTTATTGTGTGGAAACCAATTTTCTACTTTCATTCAGTGATCTTGACCTTTGACAGTTTTACCCCAAATCAATAGGGTTCTTCCTTACCAAGCTATCCACAATGTTTGGTAACTGTAGATGATGGAATAATCAAGTTATTGTGCAGAAATGAAATTGGTAACAGATAGATGGACAAACAGCACAACCTTACAACATAATAAGGTCTGCCTTATGGTGGGTGTATACAAATGAATACATTTTGTTTTTTTTAAAAAAGAATGCAAATATGTAGACTTTTGTATCTAAATACCTAATCTCTGATGTTTAAAATTATGTGAGCTCTACACTGAGACATTCCCTGTATATCATGAGACCAAGTCTTTTTTTATCTTTGCCTTTTAGGATCAAGATTTTAAATACTGACGTAAAAACAAACGAAGTAAACTAAACAAATTTATCATAAAGGATGAGTTAAAGGACTAGACATTCTTTGATCAAATAGATAATGTAACTGTAGACTTTTTCCAAGTGTTCAAGTCAAAATAAAAAATATCAAGATCATACAAACTGATTAAAACATTATACCCATATTAACAAGAGACCCATGTTGTCCTGATATTGCCCACCTGGATAACTGATATATGTAAGCTTGTGAAAGCAAATTCATACATGTATTGAAACTGTGGAGTGGAAAGAAAGTTTGGAGCACTTACTTGCCACACTGTCTATTTGGCAAACTAGAAAAAAATATGTGAGCAGCATGCAACGGTAGCCACTGCTGAATCATGCTTTCTAGTCAATGCCCTGCATACTCTAAAAAAATACTGGGAGAACTAATTAACTGTCTTAATGAGTGTGATGTCTAATCCTGTTCCCTATGAACAGAATGAAATGCAATCTGGCCACAACATTCAGAAAATCTTAAATTCATTTGTTTCTTGGGTCTTTTTAAATTCTTTTTCATGGACAGAATATTTTCAGGGTTGTGGTCCAGAAAAATTGAGAGTCTGGATATTGGAATAATAATGCTAATTAAATTTGAAATAATTGGATTAATAATGATAATTAAATCTGGAAGCGTTTCAGGAGAAAGAGCATACTATGTTTAGATTTTTTTTTATTAAAGCTAAAAATACAAAATATAAAATTAAAAATAATTTGTGATTAATGGTATTTAATATATGAAATGCCATAATGTCTATAAATGTAATAACATGAAAACAACATATATTTCAGACATTTTAATATGGCAATACCATTTGAAGGTATTTTGTTACTTTGGTTAGTTTTTGTTGGGCAATTAGAGTAAGGTGTCTTCCATACAAAATGCAGCAAATTTATTCCCAAGATTGCATATGCTTCATTGTTTTCCAATCTTATTCATAATTTATTTTATCTGCTAAGAGTGTTACTTGTTATATTTAAATTTTATATTTTTCTTCAGCTGGATTAACTGCGAGAATTCGGGTCAGAACCGAGTTGTTCTTGCTGACCATAACGCTGGCATTATCATAACTGTATTTGATGCAGTGTGACCATGAGATATGCGGGTTCTAAAGAAAAAAGAAAATATAAATCACATTAGGGACCGAATCTTTTGTTTCAAAATTCCTTTTAATTTTATTGATCCATACCAACTCTTTTATCCTTTCTTTAATGAGATAAAATAGGGGATCATGGCTGCTAATTACAATACTGATATTCCTGTTAATCTCTGTGTAATGGTGTCTACACTGACTACCAATCATACTTGTGTAATGATGTCTACACTGACAACCAATCATACCTGTGTTAAATGAATCAAGCCATTAAAAAATAAACAATCATAAATACCCTTCCAATAAATTTTGACAACCAAAAAATACAATTAAACATGATAATACATCTAATGAAATCTTTCTGACAGTATTATGCATTCACTATCGTACACATATTTAATCACCATGCCACATCTGACCTTTACACAGAGACTCTGTCACGTTGGTGGCCTGCACAAAAATAGCAGTCAAAACAAAAAGAGAATGGGGCATATCTTCCATGACAACTGACACAAAATTACTGTAGTTATTAGTAAGTTCATCATTATTTTTCTTCAGCTTCAAATTACAGATTATTCAATTTAATCCCCAAGATGTATTATTTTGCTAATTTGAATAACTTGTTTTATTGAAATCTATGAATTCTGAGTTCTAAAATTACTTTTTAAAAATGTTTTAAATTTTTTTGCAAACCCAGAATAACCCCAAAACTGTGACTTTCAAGTCTTCATCATAGGCTACTTCCCTTGCTTTAATAGACAAACAAACTGGCAACTGTAGCATTTTTATTGTTAGTAAAAGCATTCATGTTTGATGGCAGATCACCATCATTTCTATAAACTTGAAAGCTCTCTATGCCGGGATGCTTTCTGTCAAGTTTGGTCAAAGTATGCTAAACGTTTTTCGACAAAAAGTCATTTAATAGTTTTGTAGCAACAGTGGCCATATTTGATTGCAGATCTGCATCATTTTTACAAGCTTGTACACTCATCAATATGAATGGATGTTGATCATACTCAGTCTCATCTGAATCTTGATGATATAAGCTTACATACCAAATATGATCAGAAATATGGCCTCTTAAGACTTCACAAGCTCAGCCAATAAGATGCAAGATCACCTTATTAATATGCACAGATGTTGTTCATAACTGAACTCACCCAAGATCTTGACAAAGCCTACATTCCAAACCTGACAAAGATATGATCAGAAATATGGCCTCTAGAGTGCTTACAAGCTAAGCCAACCAGATGCTAGATCATCTCATTAATATGCATGGATGTCACTCATAATTTAACTCTTCGGAGATCCTGATACAGCTTGCATACCAAATCTGATCAAAATCTGATAAGAAATATGGTCTCAATGGTTTTTCAGAAGCTCAGCCAATCAGAAGCATGATCACCTCATTAATATACGCGGCTGTTGCTCTTAATCAAGCTCATCCAACATCATGATCATGCACTGTATAAGCTTAGAAACCAAATCTGATAAAAATCTTATCAGAAATATGGTCTTTAGCATGTTCACAAGCTCAACCAGTTATATGTAACATCACCTCATTAATATGTGTGGCTGTCACTCATAATCCAATTCTTCTGTGACCATGATGATGTAAGCTTACAAACCAAATCTGATCAAAATCTAATAAACAAACAAAAGAAATGGCCTCTCGAATGTTCACAAGCTCAGCCAATCAGATGCAAGATCACCTCATTATCATGATGCGTGGATTTTGCTTATAACTAAGTTCCTTCGAGGCCTTCATGATATAAGTTTCATAGCAAATCTGATCAAAATCTAATAATAAATGAAGCTTGTAATGAGTTTACAAACAAGTGTTGACAGATGGATGTATAACGGATAACACACGATGGACAATGTACAAAACGCCATACCATTAGCTCACTTAGTGTTTGGCCAGGTGAGCTACATGTAGTAAAAATTGATGCTAGGTTGAATAAAAAAATGATTCTCACATTTTTTTACATTTATAAATTAAGAACAGTGTATACTTTAAGGGAAATAAAAATACACTTATCTGGCTTTGTTAGATACAGATAAAACCCAATACCAGAAATACAGAATGACTATTAGTACAAATTATCAAAATATTAAATAACTGAAGTTTCAAAGAATAAGCAATGCATATTTGTTTAGTCAATTCTTCACTTGGTGTCATGGGTGGTAAGAAAAATCAGTACTGCATGTGCAAAGTGTGACTTATTGAAAGCATCTGATGACCTTGTCTATGACACTGTACATTTTTATGGATTTTGGAGACAGCATTATAAAGATCTGACAGATCAATGTATTGTGCAAGGCACAACCCTTTTCTTGAGACATGGATTGCACAAATTTAAATCAATACTGTCAATTTAAAACTTCAGTTGCTGAAATTAAAGGTATCAGAAAGTTATCCATATGAAGAAAAAAAAAAATTATTGTAAGTGAAAGGAATATTTAACCTACCAACACCAAAATTTATTTAAATCCCTTGCAACTTAGGAACAAAGTATTACAATTGTTACAGGCTAATTTCTTTGCTTTTTTTAGCAGAACAAAACATAGATTACACATAGCCATCTACACTGCTTCCTCACTAAAATGTATAGTTCATGGAAACCAACATTAAAACATACAGTGTCATAACTGAGGTCACCATACACTGAGGTATATTTTAAGCTTATTGGGCCATACTGTACACAAAGCTACAAAAATATGCAGTGTTTCCTCCAAGATACGCAATTGCACGAATCCCTGAATCATCGATAAATTAAAATCGCACAGAGCATAATGAAACCTGTTATCATCAATTAATATAAACTGAGCTCAATCTGATCATACCGTATTTCATGTAATGTTTCGTACATGAAAAAATAATTCTTCATTTTAGAGTAGGAAAAATTGAAGGGTACACAAAATTACATGAAATACAGTATTATTGCTTGACTTCTAGATCAAGAGCCATAATCAAGTGCTTATTGGGCCATACTGTATGTTTTCTTCAAGACATGCAATTTG
Organism: Margaritifera margaritifera; assembly: GCA_029931535.1. Lineage (NCBI taxonomy): Eukaryota > Metazoa > Mollusca > Bivalvia > Unionida > Margaritiferidae > Margaritifera > Margaritifera margaritifera. Next base: position 230,596 of record JAQPZY010001200.1, read on the forward strand.
TAAATCTCTGAATCACCGTTAAATTAAAATAGCACACAGTCAATGATCATATAAGTGCCTGACTTCTACACGCAGATCAAGTGCCATAATCAAGTGCTTACTAAGTGATTTTTTTAATTAAAAGCTTTGCATGCCAATAATGAACTTTTTTTATTTATTCTTTAAAAGTTTTTTATCACACACAGTCACACACGTTTCTTGAAACATACTATAAGTGGTCTATTTATAGATACAGTTCTCATATAGAAACTGCCCCCCTTATGAAAATGACATCCCAAACAAATCACTAAAATGCCAAAGGAAGAACGTGTGAACATCCTGTATAAATCATTGAATATTCCAGAGGAGGAACGTGTGAATGTCATGGAGAAATAACTGAATACTGTAGTAAGTGATCTGAAATCACATTATACAATTTATTCTCATCAGAAAGGAACTAAAATTATGTGAAATAAATTAAGTAGCAATGAAAATAAATTCAGCTAATTTTAGCCACACCCGTACCCACAATATATGAGAAGCAGAGTTAGCACCCTTACCCTCACTATACAAGAAGAAGAGTTTTTGCCATTACCCTCACTATACAAGAAGCCGAGTTAGCACCCTTACCCTCATTTCTTTACAAAAAAATTCAAACAACCTATATTACATTACTTCTGTATATTGTAGAAATACAAGCTTGCAGATATCAGACAAAACTATTCCACTAAATCAGCAATAAGACTTCATCAATGCTTTAAAGTTCTGAATGTTGCTCTTTTAAGAACAACAAGAAATTACAAGGAATTTATATATGTCTCACCTGCTCCCATGACTGATACAGATACATGTATATTTTCACTGTCAAATGAATTTGACCTTGATCTTGCCTTGAGGGTCATATGGAGTCTACAAGTATATGAATATAAAAGTACACAACTGACTGATTCCACAGTCAAGGTATGATAGCTATCCCATCCAGCATTCAGAACTGATGACCATATAAAAACTTTAACTGAAAACTTTTAAAGAAATTCAAATGCTCTTGACCTTGCCTGGATGCAAGTGGGAAGACTGGGGTACATGAATATGAAAGGGCAAAGCTAATTAATTCTACAGTCCAAGCATGATAACAAACACAGCTACCCCGCCAAGGGTTTTTGACTTATGACCATAATGAAAAACTTTAATCAAGAACTGAAAAGAGAATTTCAAATGACCTTGCCTGGGTGTAAAAGAGAGGACTAGGGTACATGGATATGAAAGGACAAAGCTCCATATTTCTACAGTCCAGATATGATAACATGGCTATCCCTCAAAAGGTTTGGGAGTTATGATCACACATTAAAACTTTAATTGAAAACTTAACCAAGATTTTCAAATGACCTTGACCTTGCATGGGGGGTTAAAGCCAAGGTAGGGTTGCATGAATATGAAAGGGCAGAGCTTCCTGATTCTACAACCCAAGTATGACAGCTATCCCTACCAGTGTTCCATACAGAAAAACTCTTGCACTATGTATCTTGAGGTCACAATTCCTGTATATTTCATGGCTGCTATGAACTGTGAATTTAAAAGATCCAATGAAGAATTTCTTTCCTGTAGAAACAATACAAGGCCTCTCTCATTTTACAAATTTAAGTAGAAATGATAAATAACTCAAAAATAAGAGAATTCTCAGTATATATCTTATTACAAGTACCTATGTACCTAGTACAATAAATCCATTCATTCAGCCATCCTCCCACATATCCGTACATATACACAGACAGACAGACAGACAGTCATAGATAGACTGAGAAACAGCAGACAGACAGATACAGATGAATATGTGAACTTAACAGTATGATAGAATCATATTCATTGATGTGGATTCTGATCCATCTTCCATGTAACAATAATAAAATGTACACATCAAAGCTTCCAAGGTGAATTACTGTTGATCAAGAACAAATGAAGCAATCTAATACAATCCCATCTGATTCTTGCTATAAATAGCATGGAACTCACTTGGCCTGGAACAACATGGTTTGTTTGGTTCAAACCTTTAACAGATCAATACAGTGAAAGGTTACTAATAAGGCTGGAAAAGATCTTGTTTTTTATTATTTATTAAACACCCAGTGATTCATACTAGCTGCTGGCAAAGTGAAGCTGGGATGAAATGAAGTTCTGATTTACACTGAGGGATATCACAGACAATTAGCTCCTTAATGCTTCTCAAATGTGACATATCCGACATGATAACTTGAAAGGTTGATATATATTGGGAACTAATACAAATCTGCAAATTGAATATCTCTTACATGACAATATGACTGCAGTCCTAGTAACACATGACTAAACAACCCCTGTGACCTTGACCTCTGAAGTTGTGACACACCTCATTCCTACACTAACATGTGACAAATCTGATAACAATACATGCATAGAAAGCATAAGATATAGCCCCTTCCTACTGCTCTTGACAATTTATCCCCAAAAACAAAAAAAATCACCATATGATCTTGACCTATGATTTCTGGATCCATCAACCCCAGGGATGTGCTGTGTACAGTGGTGAATCGGGTAAAAAAAATCTAATGCCTACCCATAGACACCCAAGTCTTTGTTCCCCCACCCCCAAGAAACTGAAAACTGTGAACTTAACCTTTGATGTTTTGAACTCCACACCTGTAGCAATATTAATATCACAAGGTAAACATTTTTACTTTGTCTAACAACAATTCATTTATGGCAATAAAAGATTGTACTGCCAGTTGCCAAAATTTTAACCACTAACCACCTACCTAAAATTTTAACAATTGTGACCTTAACCTTCAAGCTTTTTTACCTTCAATTTCTAAGAATATTTCGTCCCCAAATTTTGCGTTTCTGGACAAAGTCTGATGATGACCCCCTGATGAATAATGGACATATTGCCATTTGAAAATAAAAACTTTAACCAAAGTATGAGTCAGTCTGCCTGACACTGTGACAGTCTTGCTTTCTGTGACATTCAACACAGGTGAGACAAAAAGAAAAGTGTACCAGAAACTGCACATAGTAGACCCATCTCATGACCAGTTTCCTGCTAATGGCCTTGACCTTTAAGCTGACTATTGCATGATGACATGTGAACATAGACAAAGTTTTATGACAATATATGTGGCCTTGACCTTTGAGCTGACTATTGTATAATGACATGTGAACATAGACAAAGTTTCATGACAATATGTGGCCTTGACCTTTGAGCTGACTATTGTATGATGACATGTGAACATAGACAAAGTTTCATGATAATATATGTGGCCTTGACCTTTGAGGTGACTATTGAATGATGACATGTGAACATAGACAAAGTTTCATGATAATATATGTGGCCTTGACCTTTGAGCTGACTATTGTATGATGACATGTGAACATAGACAAAGTTTCGTGACAATATATGTGGCCTTGACCTTTGAGCTGACTATTGTATGATGACATGTGAACATAGACAAAGTTTCATGAAAATATATGTGACCTTGACTTTTGAGCTGACTATTGTATGATGACATGTGAACATAGACAAAGTTTCATGATAATATATGTGGCCTTGACCTTTGAGCTGACTATTGTATGATGACATGTGAACATAGACAAAGTTTTATGACAATATATGTGGCCTTGACTTTTGAGCTGACTATTGTATGCTGACATGTGAATGTGGACAAAGCTTCATGACAGTATATGTAGGGGTTAAAAAGTGACAGCCAGGATAAGGAAACAGGCCACTGACTTACATTATCCCACGTTGACTGACTTACATTATCCCATGTTGACTGACTTACATTATCCCATATTGATTGACTTACATTATCCCATGTTGACTGACTTATATTATCCCATTTTGCGATCTTGAACTTGTAGCAGGGGTATGACAATAAATATATAAGACACTGCCATGTCAAAATATTTCACATGCTAAAGTTTCATTAAAATATCTTTATTGGTTTAAAGGTTATAGCCAAACATGGATACAGGTCACTGATTTATATTTCTCTTGCCACAGCCTCGACCTTGAGAAAGGTGGCATTTATGCAGCATGTGATGCATTGTCTAGTCATGATATATAACTGGCTAAAGCTTAAAATAAAATATCTTTGATGGTTCAAAAGTTATTAAAGTCTGAATCACCTTTTCTCTTCCTGAGACCTTCACCTTCAGGCAGGGGACACAGTTATGGTATAGCAAACACTGTCTATATACAATATAAAACTGGATAAAGTTTCAGTAAAATATCTTCAGTGGTTCAAAACTTATACTCCTGAAAAAGATACAGATCACATAATTGCAGTTTCCAATACTGTGACCTTGACCATGATGTGGGGGTGAGGGTGGCTATGGTATGTGGCACACTGTCTAGTCATGGTATATAACTGGCTTAAGTTTCATTAAAATATCTTCAATAGTTCAAATGTTATACTCCTGATAAGGATACAAGTCACAGAATTACAATTTTCCTTGAACCTTGACCTTTAGGCAGGGGGATTGCTGTGATTCACAACATAGCATCTAGTCATTGTGTATATATGGGTCAAGTTTCATGAAAATCCCTCCAACTATTACAAAGGTAAGGCCTGGACAAGCAAATATTAATGGCTGGATAGACATATGGACCACACAACAATGACTGAGTGCATGCTAAGCAAAGTAACATTGTGCAATTTTGGATATTCTATCCACATGGGCATTTTCACACAGTATTATTGTACCTTTTTCTTCCAAGACTCCATGTTATGAAGCAGTGTTGCACCTTGAGCTTGGGATAGCAGTTTTCCAGCAATTTTTTGTCCTATCTCCCCAAAATCTTGACCTTGTGCACCCCTCTGGGCAAGCTTTTTCATCAAGACAAAATCGCAAAATACTCCTACAACATTTCTTTAATGGGTGTCCATCCATGTTTGTATTGGTGTTAGCAATGGCCAAAGTGAGATAGTGAACACTAAAGTTAAATGAGTGCAAGATCTGGAGTGGAAAATTCCATGGTGCAGCTCATTTCAGGTTAACCAGATATTCAAACATGTGAATGATTTCATGAGTTACTTGAGCAAATGATAAAGCATTTATGAGTGTACAACGCATATGAAAAAGTTCAGGTGGCAAAATTTTGTATCATATTGACCAATAAAATGTTAACTGAACAGGCTACTGTTTATACTCGCTTATAAGTTGAGTCCAACTGCCAAATGCTGATACCCAGCTCTGCTGTCGCATAATGTGCTGGCAGATCAGGATCTATGCAGTTTGTTAGGAGTAATCAGTAGAACAAACAACACAAACCCTGATCTGTCGGTGCATTATTTAACAGCAGATCAGAGTCTATGTTGTTTGCAGTTGGACTTGACTTATAAGTGAGTATACATAGTATTTATTCTGTATAAATTTATTGATTATACCAACAACTAATTATTTGGACAAAATCCATGTCTTCCAAATGGGTCTGGATAATGCAAGTTTAACTGTATAAGGTATTTGCTGATCAACCATTAAGTTACTTATTGAAAACCTGTAATTCTGTATGAATTACTAATGTGATTATTGAACTGTAGTTCTGATTCACAATAGGTATACAATTAACTTGTGTTCATTAAGGCATATAAAAAATGTATGAATGATATGGTCTCCTTCATACTGCAACTAAATACTTTGTGAAAAGATATTAGTATTTTACCAATTGTGTTGTACAGAAATATTCACAAAGAAATCACTGTCTTGCTTCCATAGAAGCATTTTCATAACTGTAAACATTTTTGTATAGATTTGTATGCAAAAAGAACTAATATTGTGACCCAGTGTCATAAGGTTACAAGTAACTGACATTGAAGATTCTACAGTATAGAGACTTTCTAGTGTAACAGGATATGGGAGGGCATGATTTTCTAGTGTAACTGGATATGGGAGGGCATAATTTTCTAGTGTAACAGGATATGGGAGGGCATAATTTGCTGAAGAGACTCAAACTCAAGATCTCTTGTACTAATGATATCCCCAAATACAAAACCAGAAATACTGATGACAAAGTGGCCCTACATTTGCATACTTCAACTAATACACCTACTCATTCCAGATTACTTTCAGACCTGTCCCTAAATCTGACACATTATTCTGTTTCAACCCTCAGGGCACCAAAAGTCCATTAAATGTAATACTTCAAGCACAGCATTGAAGTATAAAATTTCCCAAAATATATTACATGAGAAGTCCATACAATGTAATACTTCTAGCACAGCCTTCAGGGAAGTTTTTTTTCATTTTAAGGAAAATGTCCAAAAATATATACATGAGAAGGAAATTTTGTTATTAGCTTCAAGAAGACTTTGATTTCTTCTTACATCTGAGGCCAAATGTTTGACACTGATTCAGGGAGTCCCCTTGATGATCAGGGAGATATTATTGTGTATGAAAACCCTCTAAAATAGAATCAGTGTCAGTCCAAGGATTGACAATCTACCACAAAGCTGTTGCAAGGACCAAACTAGGACTGGTGCTTGGCACCAAAGTCTGGCACACATAAAGCTAGGCTGAAAGGTCCCAATCATTCAGTCTCATGGTATGTTTGCCAGATTTTCTGGTAAGGGGTACTAGATTTGATTCTCACTGACAGCTTCCTAATCTTCTTTACTTTACCAGTGGCCTCATTACAATTTCATACAGTTTTGATCTGAACTGAAGAACTTAATATCAGCTTTTTTAAATATTATCAATTCATTATTTTTGCTGATTACCAAATTGTGTGGATTTCATGGATGTTACATTGAACAAACTGCAAATTTAAAACCCAACAAGCAACAGTCCTTCTGTGGAAACAACAGGACCATTTCACAATATTAAAAAAAGAACAAAAGTTTATTTGTGCCCCCCCCCCCCATCCCTCCCTTAACAAACAACATGCCCAAGTGGGCCTGCTATCACTCACCCGGGTAGTTGACATGTCAGCTTGTGAATGCAAATACATGTATATTAAAACTGTAATGGGGAAAGAAAAGCTTGGTGCACATAGTTGCTACATTGTCTATTAATGATGGTGTGATTTATCTTATCTCTATATAGGATCACTTTCTCAGTGTAAACAGGAAAAGTCAATTATACAACCAACATTGTCACCTGAATTTCTCCCAGCCCCTGAGGACTTGGCCCTAATTCATAACTTACAAAATGTAAAATGTTCATACCCCACCCTTAAAGTATAGACATGTATGCTTACTTGGCATTACAAGGGGAGTTAACCTGTGCAGTCAGCATTGTTATCTAGGTCTGTCCATTCCCCTTGGGACCCTGCCCTCGGAGTCATAACTTGGAAACCACTGCGATCTGCACATGTTATATGCACAGCTAGCACTGTCCCATGGATATCTTCCAGCCTTGGGATTTGACTCTAATTCATAACTAAGAAACTGTTCAAATGGTATTTTAGAAGTTGTTACAGTTTTATCTTGTCTCAGTAACAGCAGCCATATCTGATGACAAATTTGCATCATCTGTATAACTTAAAAGCCATTCATGCCAGAATGCTTTCTTTAAAATTTGGTCAAATTCTCTTGGGTCATGTTTGAGAAGCTGTAAATAGTAAATGTGAACAGATGATGCACAACAGATGACAGACTTTGCAATAGTGACAAAAGACCATAAACTCACTTGGCCTTATGGTCAGATGAGTTAAAAATGTATATGTACCCACAGCAATAAATGAACTAAGAGTAACATTTTACCAAACTTTAAAAAAAAACAAGAGTGGATTAATCTTCTACACTAAGCTTGTCATCCAAGATGCATGATAACCATACATGGAACACAATGAAAAATATTTAATGAAAATTCTATGACAAATTTCACATGGGTTATGCTACATTGTGTTTAATGGTACATAAATATATAAAAGGTTGTACTGTGCCAAGGCAATTGGAGTAAAGCACCTTGAGGACGGACAAACCAAGGTAGCCAACCTGGAAGGCAGTGCACTGTCTGTTCACAAGTCCAGCAAACTAACTACTGGATCTCAGAACTTTTATTTGTAAGACAGCACACTGTGAATATACCAGTACTGACCTTCATCTGTTTAGATACTGTCCTCAATCACGGATACAAGCAGATATTGCTGTCCTCAGTCGCAGATACAATCTGCAATTTATATCCTCAGTCACAGATAGTCTGCTATTGTTGTCCTCAATTACAGATACAATCTGCTACTGATGTTCATCTGTGTAGATACTGTCCTCAATCACAGATACAATCTGCTATTGCTGTCCTCAGTCACAGATAGAATCTGCTATTGCTGTTCCTCAACTCTTATCAATGAAAGCATTTTGCACATCTGAAATTAAATACAATAAAATCTATCTTAGTGGTCACTGAAACATAAAAAACAACTGCTCTCTGAGGACAATATTTATAAAGCTATTTCTTTAGTTATCACTATATCATTTTATTTAACTTCCATATAAAGGACACATCTTCAATACTCATATCTTAAGAGTCCTCTAGAGACAGATTTCCCTGGACCATTAATTACACTTAAATTCCTAATACTGGACACTGCTAGGGCCAAAATATATTGCATAGTTTATAAGGACTACCTAGAAATCTTCCTGAAAAGGACACCACCGTAGAAAGGAGACATGTCAATATAAAAAAAAACTTGCAGGTATCCCAAATAAAAATATATATCCCTGTCTAATATGGACTGCAGAGACACACACACACACACACACACACACACACATATATATATATATATATATATATATCAGTCGCAATTTGAATAGGCCAACTGTCCTTTGTTCACAGGTGACCTCTGTATACAGGTTCACCTTTCAAACTAGGTTTTTAAATACCATGCACAAAATACTATTATTGTCATTATTACTATTATTAGTAGTAGTAGTAATAGTAGTAGTAGTAGCAGCAGCAGTAGTAGTAGTACATGTAGTAGAATTACATGTATTATTATTATTATTATTATTACATTATCAACAGATTTAGTTTAGTGCACTATTCAGCAAAATCATAAAATACATGCATATGTTGTTCTCTCCCAAATTTATGTTCCACACAAGATTACTGTATCCTGCTCATTTTAATCCATCCTATAAATTAAATCATCACTGACTCATAAAAAAAATCACTGATCTGATTTTGTTTTGTGCACCATGATAAAATACTAATGTCACTATTAACTGACAGTTTACACAGGAATGAAACAGAACAAGGACCCTTTGTTTGGCCAACTTATATAATTAGACTTAGAAACAGATGTCCACACTTTAAACCTATCTTGATTAGCTAGTAGATCAACTCACTGAGATCAAAAGATAGCTGGCCTATGTGACAGTCCTAAGATGAATAGAGAATGACATGATGCCTTATGTGGCTATTCTTAATAACACATGAATCAAAACTTTGCCTGCCTTTCATATACATAAAATTTTTGGAAATAATGAATGACCCCTGCCTTTCATATACATACAATTTTTGGAAATAATGAATGACCCCCGACACTAATGAAAGGGATGTAACTCATATATCTTCTCAAAGATTTACTTTTGTCATGATTGATAGCTTTAATTCACAGGCAAATAAATGAAGATATCGAACTATACATGTCACACTGGCACAAAAGGTGACTCCCATTTCTGCTATGACAACAACACTGCTTTCCCCCCAAACCAACAAATGAATTGCTTCAACACATTTCCTGGATGATAAAAACTGCTTCTCTTTGAATATGACATATTCATACATGTGACAGAACAGAGAAGTCAGCTTAGGACAAATCAGGAGATTTGCAAAATTTGGTCAGGAGTTTTGACTTCAAATCAGGAGGATTTTCAATGAGAATGGTGAATTTTTCATCGCTGCACGTGTTTGATTTTCTTATCCCAATGAGGATACAAAGCTTAGGTCACTATGTGAGTAGTTTTCATCCGTTTATATGAGAACTTTTGTGTGATTTCCAAGTCAGGAACATTATTGTGATTAGATCTGAAAAATGATCTGCTACCATAAATGGGAGATTATGTTTGGCTATAAAGTGGGTAAACAGAGTCTCTGCACATATATCTTTATCCACATTTGATGCAGATTCTGCGAACATGGATTTCAGTGATGGCGTATTTGTTGTCGCGTTTAATATACTTTAATATGCTGCATGATGTGTAATGTCATTCTTGCCACCGTAGCAGATTTTAAAATCAGCTTTTGGGGAAGGGCAGAATGCATATTCATGTTCTTTGAACTTGATTCCAATAATATTTAACATGGCTCATCTCTGGAAATCACAAACAATGGATCTAAATTAGACACTACATCTGTGAATCAAAACAACATACACATACATGTACCTATGATGTGATATCTTCTCAGTTACTAATAGCCCCAAAACCTTCCCCTCCTTACAAGTTATTTCTATTTAAATTTCTCACAGGTGACCTGGGAAAAATTAAAAAATTTGCTAGACAAGTAAATTAAATTTACATTAAAATATGAAGTAAAATTATAGATTTGTATGCAATCTCATGATGTATCTTTAAAGAACAGACATTAAGGAAATTTCCCTATTTCTCCAAGTGCCCCTCCACAAATCAATCCTCTCTGTTTACCCCAACCCATGGGGATAATGAAAATTCTGAAACCAGCACAAACATAGATAACCTGCCCTAATTTGATTATATCCTACAGTTCACAGCCTGGTCTGTACCTTGTGTATTGTAGTGGACAACGTGACAATCTGGGAATAAACTTGGAAATTTGGAAGCAGTGGGAAATAAAGTACCCAAACTGAAGAATAATCCAGGACTCATGAGATAAGCTTTTTTCTCATCCCTGAAATTAAAATGCATAAAAAATAAATTTCCAGTTAATGCATGATGACTTACAGAACATTCTGGCCTACTGAAACAAAGAATACTCATGTACATAGAGATTTCCCAAACTCTCAACAATATGGTATTATATTAAGTTGATTGCAAAATTTTGATTCAATTAAGAAGCAAAAAGGGCTCATAGATTTCAATTGCAAAATACAAAAGTGCTGTCACATTTTGGGAGCATCCCATAAAGCTGTTTTCTGACGCTTTTCTAAAAAAACTTTTCTGACATGACTTGCAGTCCTGTCAGAACATTTTTTTAAAAGTGGCACACTGAAGAACTTGTTGGTCAAAGATTACTGTGCCTTGACCCCTGGATGTAGAAAAGCTTCAGAGTTGACCCCAGACCATTAGTCCGAGCAGGCTGTCAGGGCAATTTAAGCACAGTAAAGTCTCTTAAAAAAGGCACCCTTTTTATGAGAGAGGGCATTTTTTGCACTCTCATGGTGTATTTAAGATAAAATTTGCACCTCAAGTGAAAAACAGCGGTTAGTAATGCCAAGTTGACATACTCGCTTATACGGTAAGTCAGGTCAACTGCAAACAACACAGACCCTGATATGCCATTGCATATTGTGTTGGCAGATCAGGGTCTCTGTTGTTTGTTCTACCGATTAGTCCACCAAACAAACTGCATAGACCCAGATCTGCCAGCGCATTATGTGACAGCAGATCTGGGTCTGAGCAGTTTGCAGTTGAATTGGATTTATAAGCGAGTATATACAATACATGCAGAATGTTACCAAGTAACCACTGGCAATATTAGCTCACAAACTCGCACTATTCATTCAGAGGTCCCTCACGGCTCCGTTTTAGGCTCTCTCCTCTTTCTTATTTATGTTCATGATCTTCCATTAAATAATGAATCCACAAATACATATTTGTTTGCAGATTATGCAACCTTGTATACATCTAGTTCTGATACTGAAGTTATCCAAACAAGATTAAACTCGGACCTTATTAGAGTTCAGAGTTGGGCACAACAAAATAAGACTTTAATTAATGTAGGTAAAATAAAATGTATGATTTTGGGCACATCACAAAAACTACACAAGTTAGGGAACCCAGAATTATCTCTTACAATAAATCAGTTAGAAAATGTCAAACATGAAAACCTTGTAGGTGTGTCTGTAGATAATAATTTACAATGGGATGACCATATTGATGAGCTTGTAAAGCAGTGTCATTCAAAATTGCCCTACTCAGCAGAAAATATTTACCTACAGAAACTCACATTCTGTACTACAATTCATATATTCTTCCAACAATGGATTACTGTTCAACTGTATGGGAAAACTGTGCCAAATCTCAGCTTGACAGGATTTACATGTATAAACTTTAGAAAAGGGCAGCACACATTATTTTTGATGGATCTATTGATTATTCATCAAAAGCATTCTTTACAGAACTAAAACAGTTTACAATATATGAAAAGGATTGATTTTCACAAGGCAGTTCTTGTATATAAATGTCTACCTGGAGCTGCACCAGAGTATCTTCAGGATTTATTCAGGCCTTATTCAACACTTTACCAGTTGAGATCAACATCACATGGAAATATTCATCCACCAAAACCAAGTACAGAGCAATTGAAGAAATGCTTCCAATTCTCTGGAACAGTTCTGTGGAACAAGCTTCCACTGCATGTAAAATCTGCAGACAATATTACAGTATTTAAGAAAAGATATCATGAGTATGTATGTGTTACTAATAGATTATAATAGAATTTAGCTGTTATAATACCAAAGACATGTTAAAATCAATTGTAATTACTATTATCTTTCATATGATGCAAATTGTCAAACTTTTCATAAGATGGCCTCAAGGGAGAATAGTCCTTGACTAAATGAGTCACCCTCTATAAATAAAGTATTATTATTATTATTATTATTATTATTATTATTATTATTATTATTATTATTATTATTATTATTATGTGCAATGCATTAAACCTCTGATGAGCTTAGAATGTGCAGCCCCTAAAGAGTGCAGGGCAAACCCCAGAGTAAGCAGGGTACCAGCTGTGGAGGGCAGGTTCCTGTACTTTCTTAAACCAGGATAGGGATAACACTAAACTTGATCCCTGATTTTTCTTGGAAAAGCATATTAAATTATTTATCACCAGAAACTGAGACTAGATTACACCAGAGTGTGATTCTGATGATGAAACACAAATAATGGGCATTGTATATTGACAATTCGTCAAGTTATGCATAAACCTTGATATTAAAAATGACCCGACTGCTACATAAACCAGAACAAGTTATCCACTGGAGGTGATATATAGGCTACTTGATTAACTGGGCATGGAATTGATTAAATTTGCATGAGCACAAAAATGTATACTTGATCAATAAGTAGACCATTAGCATTTGCCAAAATTTAAAACTCAAATGGCAGCACAGTGGAATAGTAATAAACAATCTGGGGCACATTTTAGTAGTCTGACCAAACAAGCCAGTTCTGTTTCAGGACCCAAAATATGTTCCAGTTTATTTATAAAAACAGCTTTGGTCACACCAGATGGAAACAAATTCTGACTATTTCAAATTTAAACTCTTTTTATTACACTTCTAAAATGAAAAGGATATGCTTCATTAACTTTATTTAATTGCTAAATTTCCCTCTGGGGACAGAAAATATGCTTGTGTCTAGGGACACACAACTATCTGACATCTTACCATAAATTATAGCTAAATGCTATTATTATATGTTGGCCATCTGCTGGAAAACTCAAGAATATACAAATGTTATTGATATATTACTTTGTATATGCATATAAATAAAAATGTATAAGGTATATAGCTAAGAAAACATGACTCACAGCCAAGATGGTACATGGAACAGCTGGTTAAAATATACAACACACAAGAAAATTGACCTCTCAGGTATATTTATATACAAAAGATCACTCTTCCTTGCACCTCAGCTGTAACTCTTGTCTGCCTTTACCATTAGTAGGTTATCAGGGTGAAATATTTTCCAACCCAGAGCTGAAATCATTTGAATGCCTAGGTGGCAGCCAATGACCCGTTTATTTTACAAACCATTTACTGACTTGTACATCTATTTATATAAAATAACTACGTTCAGTATACATGTATATACAGTGTACGTAAAAGTAAATGAATATTTTTATACATATGCTTGTATACAAACAAAGAGCATTTATGCACACACACAAAATTCTGGCAACAAATTCATTCTTTATGGATTGGCATGATATGCTGAAGGCATGCAATATATCCTGAATACCGGTATCACAAAACCAGTCTAAACATGAATAAAGACTCTGTAGTGGACTTGCATCACTTACTATACTGAAAGGTTAATATACAGCAATTTTGTTCACCATTGGCCTTAGGCTGATATGGGAGTCCAAGGTTGATAGGAGGTACCATATACACTCGCTTATAAGTTGTGTCCAACAGCAAACAACACAGACCCTGATCTGCCATCAGATAATGCACCAGCAGATCATGGTCTATGTTGTTTGTTCTACTGATTACTCCTAACAAACTGCATAGACTCAGATCTGATGGCCTTTATGTGACAGCAGATCTGGGTCTCTGCAGTTAGCAGTTGAACTTGACTTATAAGCGAATATATATGGTACATATAATATGAAAATTGCCATATGATAAAACATTTTATTATATACTTCAAACACTTCTCATTAGTTATTTTCTGAGAAACAGACAAAAAAGTTTAATTAGAAAGACAAGGTGTTATCAAAACCTGTTGAGTCAGTTTTTCCTCTGTTACTCTCAATGCACTGCCTGGGTTTAGTAAGTCACACCAAGACATGGAACTTTACATACCTTCAGAATTTTGACCTAGCTTCACATTTTATACCAGCACTTTACACTCATATTACTATCATATGAACATGGTACATACAACCTTGAAAAAATCCATGAATTTGGGGATTTACACTGAAAAGTCCTGGAATTTCAAAAAAGTTGGTTTTATCCTTGAAATGTCCTTGAATTTGCTGAAGAAAAACCTTAAATTTTGCCAAAATGCCTTAAATTTATCTCAGGGAATACAAAACCTTAAGACTGATTAAAATATAACCCTGTTGAAATTCAAGATTTGTGTTAGATGTATTTACATATTTCCCAGAAATTGTTAATAAAATACAAAAAGGGATTAAATTGAGCAGATCAAATCAAATACAACACTTGTAGTTACCAGATGCAGTAGTGTCCTTTTCTTGTAGTGATGCAAATAACATTTGCAAATGGATAACTAACTTAGTATGGGACAGTGACCCACTTTACATAAGAAAAAATACTTGTTGAAAATGTTTGGAAATTGCTGAAAACTCCTTTAAAAAAACCACTCCCCAGGGCTGTATGAACCATAACAGTGAATAAAAATTTTGATGAACAGCTCAAAATGGAAAATATGATGAAACTTTTATTTATTGATACAACAGTACATTATGTGATTCTATCCACCGAGAAATATTACAAATAATAGGAAAACTTACATTGCAATTTAGCTTTTATCTTTGATCCTAGGAACAAGCAGTTTCATAATTGTATTCTGACATTAAAAAAAGTAGTTTTTGAAATATTAACATATACAGTCAAATCTGTATACGGCAGCCACAATGGGAAAAGGCGTAGACAGGTGACCTCTGAAGGCAGGTTCAGCTCTCATAAGTGGTTCATGACAAATACATGTACTATACACCGAATAGCATAACATTATTATTAGTATCAAGTTACATGTATTTAGTTTAGCTATTTAGTAAATAGAAAAATAACAAAATAATAAACTAAAGAGTTCTACTTTAATGCATCATGTACATTAAATCATTACTTATCAGTGGAAACAGCATCTAAATAAAATTACTTATTGACAGCTTACCTGTAATTGTCAATCACAGGACTGACTTTTGTTAAACCAGCTGGTATAAATTAGTCATGAAAACAGGTGTTCATACTTCAAACAAATGATGGATTAAGCAGTTGCTCAAACTCACAGAGATGAAAAGACAGTTGGCTTTTGTGAGAGACCTTTGATGATTAAGGAATGAAAAGAAGCTTCGTGTGGCTATTGTTAGTAGCATATAAACTGTATAGGATATCACAAGTGCTGTGTTCATGTATCTCTACTAATTTGGTGTGATTGCACATAATCCCTTACACTCTGAATTAATGCTGTTCTCAAAATCGGCCATAATATCTTGCTTACGGTTAATACTCCCTTGGATCTGAGTTTGTCCGACTCCCATTTCTGTTGCAACTACACAACTACTTTGTCCACTATCCAGCAAACAAATTACTTCAATTCTCTCATGTAAGGACAAAAACCGCCTTGCTTTCTAAGCCGACATGTTGATATCTTTGATTACGGGACAACTCGGCCCATAGCAGAGTCGGCCCACCAACGTTCTCAGCCCACCCAAATCGGACAATAACGTACTCGGCCTATTTACGTACTTGGCCCCATTACGTACTCGGTCCACGATTTATATAATAGTAATGGTTGTTTTTCAAGTCATTTAATTTGTCTTTTAATCTTTTTTTTAGTACAAATTTTTTTATCTTTGCCCTGTCTTATTCCTTCTCTCAATACTAACCGTAATTAAATATTTTATTTATATAAATTTTGTGCAATGAGACATTCGAATTACAATTAAGAGAGTTCTTTTTGCAATCTTTAGTAATTATGGGCCGACTGTGTCATGGGCCGACTCCGTAATGGGCCGAGTATGTTACGGGGTTAAATTTGTATGGGCTGACTCCATTATGGGGCCGACTTTGTTATGGGCCGAGTCCGTTATGGGCCAAGATATGCAGTCACCATATCTTTGAGTTTGACTGATAGATTGACTGGACTACAGTAGGTACAATCGACATATGAAATACTTGGAGCAGTCACTGCTGATATGCTCCAGTGACTGTTAAGGCAGGATGAAACCAGTATTTGGTTAGGAAACACCTTGCCGCTGACTGCTGAAAGCAGGTGACTGTTAAATACAGGGCATTTTTATAAAAGAAATTTGCCGGGAGGAAATTACAATGACTATTGTGACCAGTTGACTGCTGAAAACAGGTGAATGTTAGGACAGGTTTGACTGTAGTTTGAACCCCTCGAATTTGAACATATTGCCTTCAATTATAATGCTTGCATAATTTCAATCTCTTTTAACTCTAAATCCACATTATCTACTGATTCTGCCCATGCCCTTGCAAACATCCACATTATCTACTGATTCACTTTATGCCCTTGCAAACATCCACATTATCTATTGATTCACCCCATGCCCTTGCAAACATCCACATTATCTACTGATTCACCCCAGTTCACCTTTAATTCTAAAAGTCTAATGGATAAAACCATAGGTACTGGATGGAAGCTGCTTGATACTGAAATGGGTCAAAATCATGAACATATTAAGTGTAGAGTGAAGACAGCTGGTGTATATATATATATATATATATATATATATATATATATATATATATATATATATATATATATATATATATATATATATATCTGTGTGTGTGTGTGTGTGTGTGTGTGTGTGTGATGTGGAAATGTCTTTATAAACCTGTAATAAATAAATGTGTATGAAAAACTAGTGACAATACACTATTAAGAAGGTCTGCAACACAGTTACCGCACGACTTACTTACCCCTGACTATGTACAATATATATTTTCAGCTAATGCAACTTACGTTGTGTGTCTAATGCAAGGTATGTTGTGTGTATAATGCAAGGTACATTGTGTGACTGCAGGTAGCAAATAAACTGCATCAACTTTTAACAATTAGCTGCAACTGGTGCAGATCCTCTACCTTGTTTCTTATTACACATGTATCGAAGTGATCATGAACATGAAAGGTCTTAAACCCGCAGTATTCACTGAACCACTCTACAATATTTGCATTATTTTTACCCATTTCAGAATCAAGATTGCGTACGGTACCTGTGAATAAAACGAAAACTTACCCTCTGTGAATCCCCGACATGAATTATGCAGTGTTATATTTTCCTTTTTCAGGAATGATACAATCAAAATTCTTCCTCCAAGAGATATCGATAAGTGATGATATCAGTCCAACTGAACAAGCCTTATTGAAGAAATTTACTATTGATAATCTATTTCCAGGTAAAGCAGCAATACTTATTTCTGTAAATTATGCAACCATTAGTATACATCTTAGGTCCAAAGAGAGAGGTACCGGACCCAAAAATTCCACAGCGAAAATTTGACGAGATTGTGCATTTCCTCAATCAGATTTTAGATTTCTCCAAGTAGAGTTACCTCCATTGAAAGGTTAACATAGTCTGGTTCCCTGCTTCGTATGCTCCCTGCGTGCACTCTGCTATACGCCGACGCCATATTGTCATGTGATCAAAACAAATGGCCGCATATAGAGAAAGCTCGGTAATCTAACCGTGGCAAATTTATTTCTTTAGTTTTCTTTTTCTTCGTGACACAATGCGAACTTTACTAATACTTTCGGTTTGATCTATAGCAGTCGTTATCTTGTGTTCAAGCTTAACCAGCAATTCGGTCATATAATTATTTTTTCAAATATTTTTACTAGTAGGCGAAGATGAAGGAAAGGAGAACACACAACGATATTTTGTTAATATTGCACATTTCCCACTGCGTCATCTAAAAAATTCCATCTCCAATCGATTCCTTGATAAATTTTACATCGAAATTGATATGAGGTGATACATGTTAGCATATTTTGCCAAAGATTAAGGGGAAAATATCAACCCTCTTCTACGAGAGGTGAGGGTAACGCTTGTTTTGCAAATATTACACATTTCACACTGCGTCATCTAAAAAATTCTATTTGCAATAGATTCCTTGATCAATTTTACATCGATATTGATATATCGTTATACATGACAATCCGCATTTTGTCAAATATTAGAATCGAAATGCCAACCTCCTTCCACGAGGGGGTGAATGTGACGATATTTTGTCAAATATTGTTCATTCCGACTGCATCATGTTAAAAAAAAAAAAAAAAAATCCACTTGCAATCGATTCCTTGATAAATTTTACGTCGGAATTGTTATAACGTGATGGATGACTGTTGTGTGAGTATGTAGGAACAAACACTAGCTATTCTCTGCACTACTTTTATTATATACAGACAAAGCTATTAACTAAATGAAGGCCCAACACCAAGTGAACATAAAGGTGGGAGAGTATAAAATAAATGATGTACATCACAAGCATTCTGTTACTAATTGGACTCTAATTAGACTGACCCTAGGTCTTACTAGCTTTAAAGCTGTCAACCATTATCTGTGTCTCGAACTCCAATTACACATGGCTGTGCCTCATTAACTGATACTACATCTCCCCCTCTGAGAAAAATAAATCTGTGACCTGAAGAAATCTGAATGTACTATATGTATATAGTTGTCAGTGCTCTTCTTGATATGAACAATTCTATCAGTCCTAAACAAATCAAATAAAACATTTTAGCTTATAGGAATCCCTATATCCTTTGGAATACACTTTACAAGTGTAGCCTTTTTGGTGGAATAACAAGTCGATTTGATCTTGTCCTTTAACTATGATTAGAACTTGTCTTTGGTGTTTCTGAAGAATTATTTCCATTTTCCACAGATTGTTTTTCATGTCTACTTATTGTAGGGTCATCATTGCTCTCAGTGTAGTTGTTCAAACCATCCTTGGCTTCATCATTTAACTGTTGCAAGGTTTTATTTTCCTGCACTCTTGTAGACCTACTTGAAGGTAGCTGAATTAAATGTCATCTGTTTCTGCGCAGATCACCCTCAGGGGTATGCACAAAGTATGATCGTGGAGACGAAGCCTTTGACAGAACCACACCTGTCTTTTGCATATCACCTAGGTCTAATTTGGGGATTTCACGTGCGCTGAAACGACTATCAAAATGTCTCTTCTGATTTTCCTTTGCATGATTCTCAAAATTTCGAACCTTTTCTAAATATGGCCAACCTGGAGTTGGGTTTGAGCTTGGGCTCGGTACTGTAGTCCTTAGATTACGACCCATTAAGAGTTCAGCTGGGCTGTAACCAGTATGTAGCGGTGTTGCATGATAGTGTAACAGAGCCAGATAGGGATCTTCTGATTTTTGTAACATCATTTTTATTGTTTGTACACATCTCTCCGCCTCACCGTTGCTCTGGGGGTATCTTGGGCTACTAGTTTTATGCTCAAACACATAGGTTTTCACAAAGATTGCAAATGCAGCAGAAGTAAATTGAGGCCCATTATCTGATATAAGAATCTCAGGAATCCCATGTCTAGCAAACATAGACTTGAGGTGATTGATTACAGCTCCAGAGCTTGTAGCAGACAGCTTTTGTAGCTCAATAAACCTTGAAAAATAATCTACAACAAGCAAATATTGCTGACCTTTTAACTCAAACAAATCAGTACCAAGTTTTTGCCATGGCCTATCCGGAATTTTGGAAGGAATTAATGGCTCTGCACGATAAAGACTATGCATTGTGCAAGTTTCACAACCTTTGACTTTAGCTTCAAGCTGTTTTGACAGTCCCATCCACCAAACTGTTGACTTGGCCAACTCTCGGCACTTTGAAATTCCTTGGTGACCTACATGTAGTCGATCAAGTATTTCAGACTGCATCATTGATGGAATAACCAACCGACAATCCTTCATCAACAGTCCATCTTGAACTGTAAAATCACCACATAATGGCCAGTATGGTTGCAGATTCTTTTTCAGCTGAAACTTGTGAGGCCAACCTTCATTTACATAAACCATAATTTTGCTGCAAATAGCATCTCTAATTTGAGCTTGCCTAATCTCATGTAACCTTTTATTTGAGGCAGGTAGATCGGACAGAACCTGGTCAACAAATGCCCTAGTTTAATTTTCCAATTCCGTGTCACCTTGTACACAATGAGAGATTGGAGCATGTGAAAGTGCATCAGCACTTACAAGACTTTTCCCAGGAACATGGGATATTGTAAAGTGATACCGCATTAACCTCATTCTAAATCTTTGGATTCTGGGGGATAAATCCTCCAGATTTCTTGAACTCAACAAAGGAACGAGGGGTTTGTGGTCAGTTTCTATGTGAAACCTAAGACCTAGCAAATACATACAAAATTTTTCACATGCCCAAGTGACACACAACATGGTGTCAGAATGGGGTTTGCCTAAGACACCGTGGATTATCAGCATTAGTTGGATATAATCAAACTGAGAATCATTTTCACAAAAGAAACGTTCCAGTTCAGATTTAATTTACCAAAAAGTTTCTGGCAATGGCGACATTCCAAGTTCCGAGTCCAGAGAAATTTCAATTTTATAACCCAGAGTCTTGGTCAAAGTGGATTCAGAGATTTGAGCGGTTTAGACTGGCTTCTGGATTAAATGACAAGGAAGAAGAAACGCAAGTAAACACTCTGATCTATACTATGGGGCCTCAGGCGGATGACATATTTTCTTCATTTGGCTTAAGTGATGACGACAAAAAGAAATATGAAATTGTCAGAGAGAAATTCGAAGGGTATTTCATCACGAAAAGAAATGTTATTTTCGAAAGAGTTAAATTTAACCAGCGACGACAAGAGGAAGGTGAATCCGTTCATACATTTGTTACGTCATTACACTGTCATTGTACCCTTAAGTATTCAGTGGATTGGGGAAAACTGAATGGGAGTACAAGATAAGACTCGAACCTGTTGCAGTTCCGTTTGCACTCAGTGTATCTAGGAAGGTGCCTATTCCGTTAATGGATAAAGTAAAATCAGAATTACAAAGAATGGAGAAGTTAGCCGTCATTTCTCGTGTGGATCACCCAACGGAGTGGTGCGCAGGTATGGTCGTGATGCCAAAAGGTAATGGCAATGTTCATATTTGCGTATATCATACCAAACTAAACGAATCGGTAATGCGCGAAAATCACCTAATACCAACTGTAGATCAAACTTTGGCTCAGTTAGCTGGTGCGAAAGTTTTCAGCAAGCTAGATGCCAACTCCGGGTTTTGGCAAATTATGCTTTCACCTGAGTCTCGTGATTTAACCACTTTCATTACGCCCTTTGGTCGTTTTCGCTTTAACAGACTACCATTTGGAATTTCGTCCGCTCCTGAATTTTTCCAGAAACATATGTCCCAAACTCTTGAGGGAATTTCGGGGGTAGTATGTCAAATGGATGATGTTCTAGTATTTGGGCGCGATCATTCAGAGCATGATGAACGGTTGAAAATTGTTTTGGGTGTAATTGAAAAGGCAGGAATTATGCTCAATGAAAAATGCGAGTTTTCCGGAGCCTCTGTGAAGTTCGTAGGGCACATTCTGGATTCCACAGGAATTATGGCCGATCCAGAAAAAACGCGTGCGGTCATTGAAATGGAGCCACCCAAAAATGTCTTAGAAGTCAGACGATTTCTGGGCATGGTTAACCAACTAAGCAAATTCTGATCAAACATAGCAGAAAAAACAAAACCACTGCGAGATTTACTCAGTAAATACATAGAGTAGGTCTGGGGTCCTTCTCATGAGAAAGCTTTTCATGATGTAAAGTCAGAGCTTGGCTCTACACCAGTGTTAACCCTATACAATCACAACTACCAGACAGTCTTGTCAACTGATGCATCCTCATTTGGCCTAGGGGCTGTATTGTTACAAAAACAGCTAAATGAAACATTGAGGCCAGTTACGTATGCTTCAAGGTCATTGTCAGTCACAGAGCAAAGATATGCCCAAATTGAGAAAGAAGCTTTAAAGCTGTCAACCTTTATCTGTGTCTCAAACTCCAATTACACATGGCTGTGCCTCATTAACTGATACTACAATGACAGCCTTAATTTGCCAGAGATTAAGACCAAAAAAAACAACTTGGTTCTATCTTCTATGAAGGCGGGCGAGTGGGGGTGGAGGAGGTGGCGATATTTTGCCAAATACCGCACATTTGATACTGTATCATCTAAACGTTCCATTTGCAATCAATTCCTTGATCAATTTTACGTTGATATTGATATATTGTTCTACATGACATCACAGATTTTGCCAAAGATTACGACCAAAATACCAGCCATCTTCTATGAGGGGGTGAGAGTGACAATATTTTGGCAAATATTGGACATTTCTGACTATGTCACCTAAAAAATACAGTTGGCAATGGATTTCATGAACAAAGTGACATAGCAAATGCCCAGGCAACCCCCACAACTGCTGGTGAAGGGGGTGGGGCTCAGGCCCTGTGGGAGACCAAAAATTCCCATCAAGCACCTTTTTTATTGGGATGGTGACCCATAATTTTTTCTTGGGAGGGGGGTGGGGGCACAATTTTCTTGCTATGCCACTGCTTGAATAATTTAAAATGTATACTGATATATCATTGTACTTACATTATATTCTTTGTGTGTCATTAGGCAAGGCACATTACTTGCCTCAACATGGTATAAACTTTCAGGTGCTGCTGTGTTGTAAGTTTCCCAAAAAAGAACCAAACATGGCAGATCTTAAAAATCCTCTTCATAGTATAGATAGATTTATAGAAGCATACTGTTCAATCAGCATTAATGCAATCTACATGCATCTTGTGATTTTATAAGGGGAAAAAGAAATAGAATGATTAGTCAGATTTGACATTCGTGTTAATTTTGAACAGGCGATAAAGACAATCCAGCATACAGTAGTTGCATGTCTTTGTAAATGCTGTGAAATGTGTTCTGGTTTCATTGACATGCTTCTATTATTAAGATCCTTTCAACAATCACTCCAGTGATATCACCATAACCGAAAGACAATAA
Source organism: Margaritifera margaritifera (assembly GCA_029931535.1). Lineage (NCBI taxonomy): Eukaryota > Metazoa > Mollusca > Bivalvia > Unionida > Margaritiferidae > Margaritifera > Margaritifera margaritifera. Next base: position 254,232 of record JAQPZY010001200.1, read on the forward strand.
TATTATTTTTTAATGTTAAGTGCAGTACAGCAGTTTTGAATGTTCTTATCACTGATTTGATTTGCTTCCATAGTGAATACTATTTTCAATATTTGGTTAATAAAAATCCAAACTTTAGAACACAAACTTAATTTTGTTTCAGAATCTGTGTAATGTTGAGAGATGCATTAATAAGGAAAAAGTTGTAGACAAGTTTAGAAAAATTTTTAAAATTTATTTTGTACTTTCCATCTTTACCAAAGTAGCACATGGAATGGAACCCTATGTAGATTTCTTACACTGTCACACTCATTCATCCAAATACATGTCCTAACTGTAATTTCTCAATTTAACAAATTGTGTCTTTACATTTAAATATAAACACAAATAACACACACTGACATGTAGATTCAAGCAATGGCTGAACCTTGTATGAATAAATATGGACAGCAGTAATTCTGACTTTGATTTAAATGTAAATACATCAAATATAACCCGTACTAGCATATGTGACTTTCTCATAGTTTCTCATTGTCATCTGCCAGTGTCATGTCCTGATAACTGAATATGGTTATATGCAACATGTCATGCAATTTGGAATTCATAGGTACACATGTGAAAGAAAACAAAACTTCACATGGCAGCCTCTCTTACCATTGTTAAACACATATAAAATATCTCAAATGACATAAATAAAAAGAAATATAAATATTTGCAACATTCATATCTCATTCACAAGAGTTGAATGTGTAGTATAAATTATACTCTGCTACAAAGGACATCATTTTAGTTGCTGAAACTGAAACATACATTCTACATACACTTTGTACAGTATTAGTAGTGCTGAAACATAAGTCAACCTTTCATGATGCATGCAATTTTCATGATAATTTTTTCATACACATAAAAAAAAATAAGACTCAAAATTGGTTGACCAATGAAGTACTTGTAAAGAAGTAGATATATGAGATATATGCTCTCCTTTTGAAGCACTTAAGGTTCTGACATTCTACCTAAGAGGTGCTATAGAAAGGAAAACAAAAGAGGGGGTTGGGGTGATAAGAATTAACTTTTTCAAGGGTCCAACACCAACAGATTTCAGTTGAACTTGATGACACCAAACACTTATTACAGTCTTGAACATCCATCATCATTCATATAAAATTATATCCTAGTATCTTCTAACATGCACACACATATTTGGAGAAACAGACCCTAAAACAAAGTTACCTGAAAGAAATTAAAAGTAGTTTTTATTGACAGCAGAAAACTAAATATTGTAATGATATGGTATTTTATAAAATATTTCAAAAGACAGACTGCATGGATGCTAAATACCTTCATACTAAGAAATGTTTGCTGATTGCTCTGCTTACTGAAAAAAATACTTTAATCATATGTACATTTATTTGTACATAGCAAATTTTTCATAAACTAGTTGTTTTTTTTGTCAGAGTCACATTATTATAGCTTTCTCTTTTTTTCTATCTTGTTTGCAGATGGCTTACAACGAGCTGTCATGAAATATAACAAGACAATTCTTGCTTCACAGACACCAATTACTGGACTGGAGCCCAGACAAATAGATGCTTTGTACAAGCTGAGAGAGTCCAAAGACTTCGTTGTTGTATTACCCACAGGATATGGAAAAACTTTGATTTTTGAACTGATTCCTTTCTATCTTAAGTGCAAAGTTGTAGTGTTGGAACTTCTCAATGCCATTCTTAATCAGATTTGTTCCACACTTGGTGGGCATGTGATACGTGCTATTGAACAATTTCAAGATCGCAGTACCTTATGCACTGGTGAATTTTCATATATTGTTGGTCACCCAGAACACATACTGGATAAAAATGTTCTTGAATGTCTACTAGAGGCTGAATGGACGAAGCAACAAGTATGCTCGGTTATTGATGAGGCCCACTGCATTCTGCAGTGACAGGATGAATTTTTACCTGCATACCAGGAGATTAAAAATCTGTGGACTTTTTTCCCTGTTTGTACAATCTGTGCAATGACAGCAACTATTAATAAAGGCAGCATCAAATCCATCAAAAAAGAGTTGAAACTTTCCAGATGCAACATAATTAACTGTACACCTCTTTTGAGAAAAAACATCAGTTTGCTGGTAAAAAGACGACCTCCCTATACATGTGACACTACACCAACTTCACCTTATGACTATGTTTTCAAATCACTGTTTGAGGACCTAATTAGAACAAAGGAGAATGGGTCATACTTTCCTGTCACAATAGTCTATATCGGACTCATATGGTGTAGTAAAGCTGTTGAACAAGCTAAGCTACTTCTGGGTGATCAGTTGTACAATGGAGAAAAAAAAGGAAGAAAATTGCATTGTTGTCCAGTACCACTCTCCACAAGAAGACAAAGTAAATGAATATATCGGTATTCTACGCTGTCTTTCAAGTGAAGACAATCACATTAAAATCATTTTTGCAACAATCGCACTTGGAATGGGGGCAGACCTTAGAAAGGTGCATAGAGTAATTCATGCCTGATCCCCATCTTCAGTAGAAGGTATAGTCATCCACACCATAAAATAGGCCTTTGTTATGGGCATGTTAAACCCAAAAATCTATACAGTTTGATACTTGCAACTTTCTAGTGCCTTTGTTATAATAGTTGCAGTCTATTGGTCCACTAAGAAAAGGTCTGTGCACAAAACAGTGATAGCGAACTTACTTGTTTCTAGTGTTCTCAATTATTTTACCAATTCAATTAGTCTTTTTGAGTTACAGTCTTGGAAAGAAGGCAATGTTTAATTCAGACACGTATAAATATTTCTCTTCTTTTGTAAATGTGCTGAAAATTGACATTTTTTTGTTAAAAAGTTTTATTATGGAAAATGAAAAATCCACAGCAAAGCAGATAAACCCATTTTTCTATTGACTTGCAACTATATTATTTGCCTTTCAAGCATGAATCCAATACTAGGTTTTCATGTGTGCTTGACGTCACATTTATATATATGCTAGTCAAGTCTGCTTTTAATCCATGGGTCATCACATAAGAAGCTATACATTGTATAGAATGTTCTATTTAGTATTTTCCAAGTTCTGAGCCATGGACTCTTTGTAGAATAAAGAAATATATTTTCACTTCAGAGTATGTTCAAGAGGTTGGTCACACAGGAAGGGATGGCCTTAAAGCTGAAGCTATTATTTGTACAACAGCAATGATCTGTCTTAAAAATTCTTGAGAAGGACATTAAAGGATATCTAACACTGGAAAGTGGCTGCAGATGCCAATTTTTGAATGATTATTTTGACTGTTCATATGAGGCTGCTGAATTTCTATGTTGTGACCTTTGTCAAAATGATGCACCTAGAAGTGCAAGTGGTATGAAATTTAACAGGACAAAATCAAATTGATAGATACCTTGTACACATGGCTTGAAAGGAATATGTGAAAGCAAATGTATCTGGTGAAATATCTTTTCACCTGACTGATGATTTAATTCAGCGCATAACAGAAACATTTGACATCATATCTATGGACATCAATGAAATTATACAATATTACAGCATATCCAAGTATACTGCCAATTAACTGAGTGCAGTACTTGTTACCTTTAGGAAATAATAATAAGTTATTCAGAGCAAGCAAGTAAATGTCTCACCTGTCCCCCTGCCGGATAAAAAATTTTTTTTTAATATTGACCATGACCTTACCAACATGGCAGAAGAAAGGTGGGCAGGTGTAGAGATGAAAGCACAATTAAAAAAATGAGACCAGTGTCGTCCCCCCACCCCCTCCCCAGTTTGAGATTTGCCTTGAATTAAAAAATTATTCAGGATTCTCAAATGACCTTGAACTTGTATCAGAAGCAGAGGGAGAATAGGGTTGTGTGGAGACAAAAGGGAAAATCTTACTTATCCACCAGTCCAAATATGACACCATTTGCTTTAGAGTTTCGGAATTGTATAGAAACAGAAAAAAAGTTAAGCCATAACCACCTTAACTGTTGAAGACACTATCACTATAGATGAAATGAGCAATGACTGTGTCTTCCTATTTCCAAAGCTGGCAAGACAACTAGAGAAATGCTTACTTAAATAAAGCACTTTTCCAACATCTCCTTTATGTGTATGTGAGGGAAATAAATCTATAGTTCCTGTACAGTGTCCGTTGATTAGCAAGCATGGTACTTGTTGCCTGCAAGTACAAAAGTGGTATAAATATTACAAAATTTGTGGCAGCAATGTGGTTAGTCCATGTTTGCATCATCAAAAGATAACTATACATGTAATATGTACCAATAATCACATATTTCTATCAATAACTGAGAGAATAATGGCAGAAAATTGTAATGGATTCTATTCAGCTTTAATTTAAAACAGGCAGCTATTCCTATGTATTGGCCCCCGTCTAACATGCAGTTTCACTGTGGCAGACAATGGGTTCTGGACAATTCCAAGAGGTAGGTGTACTGATTGTTTATAGATTTTTGAATTTTACTTTCCAGATTCAAAATCCAGACTAAGTTTGTGCTAGTCAATCCAGGGCTTAAACTCGAGTATGTTTACTGAATCTGCTGGTGCCTGTATACTTCTGCGAGAACTGAAAGACCTGCCTGGATGTGGTGTACAAGGCAAGACTTCTCGCAGTATCATTTTCAACTCATCAGTATGAGAGTTTCTCTGTCTGTGGTTGCCTCCCCTCACCTTTACATCAGATACCCTGTCAAAATTATCAGAAATGTTGTCCATGACAGCTACTGCTTTAGATCTAGCCAGTAGGTGTTTGTCTTTGTTCACTTGGCACAGTCCTTTAAGCATCTTGTTTGTCCTTTTGACAAGGTGTCCAGGAGTAGATATGCTGGTATATGACTATCTTTCTTCCCCTGATCTTGACAAAAAGGCCATAGATACTTTTATATCAGTGTCCCCAACAATTATGAAAACTCTTCCTTCTCTGATTGCTAACTGCAACTTCTTAAAACATAAATTACCTAATTCCTCTATTTCTCTAATGGTGCCTTCATAGCTACTGGACACACCCAGAACATGCAGTCTATAAAAAACCTGTTGAGAATAACAAATAAAAATAATTGAAACTTGTTTGCATAATATTTATGTCTCCTGCAATTTATACTAATGAACTATAGAAAAGGGCTCTTATGCTGCAACACATCTAGAATAAAACATCAGATATTGTACTTGACCTCTGCAACATAAAATATTGCATGCATTGATAGATAAATGCTTATAAAATTGACAAATGTATAATAAACCAGCAAAATATGAGTGATTAGCCAAACAGAGATAGATTGGCTACTACCAGGATTTAAACCTGAGTCTTCCACTATGTGTATGGATGCACTGCCACTGAGCTATATTACATGTAGCTTATGTCGATCCATCCCTTTAGAATAAACCTCATGTATAAATATTGGCAGAAAATGAGTGTTATATTATGTGAGTGATTCACATTGTACATTTTACACTATAGTTTGATTATATCCTGTAATTCATTTACAATGTATACCAGTATTTTCAAAATATAATGTGATTAATTGTATAACATAGTGTTGCAAATTGAAGTTCCTTTAAGATTTTTTGTTGTTGTTGACATTTGATCCATTAAAGCTTAAATTATTGTTACTGGAAGTCTGTTATTCTGGTTACATTCCCAAACATTAAGGTTATTATTCTGGTTACATTCCCAAACATTAAAGTTATTAAAAAATTTCTCATCCTTTATACTTAATAACTGTTAAGTTATTAGATGAAAAATGAAATGGTAACTTTCAATATAAAGAAGCACATGTAAATAGAATTGTGTATGGCTCTTATATTCCTCAAGAACTTAACTACACAACATGGTAAAATAAAAGTTTATTAAAGCTGTTCTTGTCTTGTCTTCTTGTAAGAGCACCTCCCGCAAGTATGTTTTCCATTAGAAATCTGAAAAAAAGGATGATACAAGGCAAAAGATAATGAACAGATAAAACAGTTCTTAAATTGTCATTTCAGTAATATTAATTTTATGAGCCAATATTTTGCACCATAAAATTGCAGCACCACTGACTGACATTTAAAGATAAATGCAGTAAAAAGAATATGCATCACAGGAAAAATCCATTGTACACCCAAGATAAGGTAAACATACAAATTGCAGGCAACTACAGTATTCCATGAGCGTGCCTGACTGGGCATGTTTGTTTTTCCACTGAATATTTGTATGTGCTTTATTTCTAGACAAAATTTGTCACTGACAGTATCATTGCTTTCAAGATTGCAATTAGATTTTTCTAAGCGATTGTTATACTGAACAAGCTTGTGTCCATTATGTGCAACATAGTTGTTGCGAACTGGGTGTTACAAACACTTTAGATTGAAATCATGTAGAGTTAGTGCCTTCAAATTGAAACTTTGCGAAAAATAAATAATATAGACACTCACAAATTTGATAATGGCATTTACAAATAGGGACAATATAAGAATAATTATGTTTTATGTTAAATAAGGGCCTTATATACATAGAGATTGTTCTGGCAGGTATGTTAGTTTTGTTCCTGTGCAAGTGAAATTTAGTTTTTACTTGTATGGTGGGTAGTTTGGAACAATGAAATTTTTCCAGCTCTGTTATGGTACAAGTTCAACTGTAAACAAACTTTGAAAAACACAGTAAAATCATATTGAACTATGTAAGAAACACATGCTAACTTTCGAGAATACAATATCATGCAAAATAAAAATGCAAGTAAAAACATTTGAGTGAGAGGGCAGCAATCTTGTAGTAAATTAATACAGGTGAATTAAAGCATCAAACTCAATCACTGTGTCACCCGAATTAAATCATGTATGATAAACATCAAAAGTGTAAATAGAAAATAACTTTAGCTACTTGTGGCAATATTGGTCACAGCTACTGACTTCTAGGTTATTACAGAGTTCAAAATGATGAGAATTCAATGTCTGTTTTTAGTTGGTCTAAAAGTAAGAGTACCCTGTGATATAATTTAAGCAAAGATGAACCAAAGTTCAGCGAAACGTGCAAGTAACAATGACATCTGAGAATAAAAAATAACAATAAATATTCTGAGATGCATCATTTGACTAAATAATTTGCTGTGTGCTAGCTTCCTGTCAAAGTGCTCAAGCACTGAAAAAGCTGGGGGATACAATGGTTAAGACCAAGAAAATTCAGAAAATATGTCATGCACTGTCAAGAAATTTAACTGTTGGAACATATCCATGGGAACAAAACTTAAAAAGAGAATAACTTCTGACCATTTGAGTCTGTTTTTTTCATAATTATAGCTATTATCTTCTGTACAAGTGATAACTCTACAAATCTATTGCTTATAGGTATAAAGCCCTAATTTAGGCAGAAGTGACCGAATGGGCTGAATCATGCCAAGTTTGTCTGTATAGCAGAGTGCAACGCAGGGAGCATACGAAGCAGGGAACCAGACTAATTTCATTCATGACAACGAAACTATCACGTGACAAGATTGCATAACAAAATAAAACATCACTGTGTATATGAAAAACTTTATTTATTTAATACATAAGATTCAAAACCTATATTCAGTTACAATATATTTCTTACTTTGAAAATGTTAAATGACCTGTTATTAAGTCCATATACATGTACGTTCAGGAAACGGATTGTAGATACAGACTACTTTGTTGCACAAGAGCTTTGTACGGTTTGATTTTTTTGTTTCCTCCAAATGGAGAAATCGATCCACCTTGTGCATCCAAGGTAACTATACATATTTCGTTGTGCCCAGTTGTCCAGATACAGATTACATCCGAGGTTTGTACTAGCTTAGGTGGCGCTCTACAGTTTCGTGTTTTGCATAGGGTTACATTTTTAAAGAAAAAGAATTACCCAGGTTTTCCTCACTAGTTATCCTGGCTATTTAAAAATACCTTGTATATCTTAGGTATTATTAAAAGAACTTTTAATTCTCATTATTTTGGTGTATGATTGATGGGTGCAATGTGGGTTATGGAGTATACAGATTGGCCTTACTTCAGATGTGCATCTATCAGAAAACTGCTAGCTCCGCTTGTTCATTTTCACTTCCTGGACTTCGAAGGTAAATTGTAAAAAAAGGAGCTGATAACTTTTTTTACTTTTTATATATTTTGTAATTCATTCATTGTACTTTCAGAAGCTGGTATTGCCTACTCTGGCAAGATTCGTTTCCCTATTTTAATAAATGCTAAAAATAGTGTACTTTGGACTAATTCAGGCTAATTTTTCAACCACATGGGAGTGGCAACTTTTGTCAGCTATGTACTTAGATCATATACAATTTCCACAAGTACAATGTGTAAAGAAATTTCAGCCACAGTACATGAAAATAGCATAGAGGTATGCCAACATTCTCTTCTTTGTGCATGTTGCAAATTCAAACAACTGCACCTTACACCTGCCACTCTCTCAGAAGTACATAATATCTGTAGAGCGCCTCCATAACAAAAAAGTCTGAAATATTGCCCTGAATGTGGACTGGAAACAAACTGCTCCCAAGTGACGTTGGTAAACAATTGGAGGAAAGCGAGAGCGCACCAGGGGGGGCAGTTTGGCATGGAAAAGGTCAATCAGACAGACCTCTGCCTTGCTGTGAAGTTTTGCATGGAAAAGACCGACAGATCTCCGATTGTAGTAAAACGGTTAACAGGTATCACAGTACCAATTGCGCAAGCCCGGGGGGGGGGGGGGGGGGGGGGGGGGGCGGAGCTTAAGGTGTAGGAACATTGTATTCAGAAATGAACAACAAAATTAGCTGTGATTGGTGCATTATGTAAGAGATGTAGTTTCTGTCAGGCTAAAATAATGATGAGTCTTTTGGCAACATTTGAGATTATGTTGATTCATATGTAGATCATGTTTTGTATTTTTTAAGATTTTTTGAAAATGTGATACACATCACTGAAAATGTGTCTGTTGAGACTGGATAACTCTTACCCCTGTCTAGTTCCAGAAGAGTTATCTCTCTTAAATGCAATGGAGTACCTGGTTCTGTCCTTGTCAAATTGACAATCTAATATTGTTTCTATGACAGTGTGTGACACGCATGCTAAAGTAGGATAGAAGGTATATTTATTTCACCAAATGTTAACATTAAGGTCTATGGAAAAACAATTGGTACCGTGATGCCATCAGAACAATGAGTGACATTTCTACCAAAATTCACCTCGGAATCATTCGAAACTTTTTTGTTAATCCTGGGAATCGTACCTCAAATGACTAACCATCGAACTACTTTTGCATTCGTATAACCTTGGCGTAGGATAGACTGAGTAGTTACAAATGTATTTTTATCACATGGCAGAAATAGCCGAGGTGGCTTGAATATATTGCAGTTTCATTTGTGCGAAGACATTTCTGGCGAACAAAATGTATGATTTTTCTACGAATTACCACGCCGACATACATTTGAGGCACGTTCTGTTTCATAGAAATAGCTGAGGTAGTCCGAATGCTTAGAAATATAGCTTGGTTTGCACGGTCCGCTTCGGATTTCATCGCTATGCAATTCAAAACCAGAACGAATTAAAATGAGAACTTAATTTGCGCTACTTGGCTCTGCGGGCATTGACTCGGATTTAATAATAATAATAATAACAATAATGAAAGCATAGCATGCCAATTTACGTCCTTAAAGTAAAAAAAGAAGTAAAATTTAATTTATGTCATTCAGGAAGAATGCTTTAAGAACAATTTAGTTGCAAATAAGCCTAAGGTCTTTTTGAGGTCATTTATATTATAACGTCATAATCTTGACAATGTCAACACTTTCACAAAGGAGGAGATGAAGACGTGTCTGTTTGGTGTAAACGACTCACAAGGAGGCGTAGTTTTTGCCATTTTTTCCCGCAGACTGATACCTACAAATTTTCTATATGCGAATAAAGTATAGACAGGCCATGGAGTTCAAAGGGGGGTGGGGGTTCCGTCGGAAAATGACGTAGAACATTGTTACACTTTGAAATACGTTAGGCAAATATAACCTTGCCAAAAGAATTCTGATACCATTTTTGGAATTATTTGCAAAAGTGAAGTGAAAAAATAAATAAATAAATAAATTAAAAAAAACAACCTTGGAAATCTTTCGGCGAAGAATAATTCATCTGAATCGGTCTGTGATATGCCCATGATGTCATTTAATAATAATAATAAAGTCTTTGTTTTCTGAGGGTAACACAATTAGTACAAAAACTAATCTCCATTGTGGCCCTCAATTATTTACATATGTACAGGCAAATATATTAAATACAGCTGGGAAACAAACATCATACAAACAAGGTATTGTGGAATAGTGTATACAAGAGCTGCATCCATTTCAAACATCAAATGATTGGACCCGAAAAAGCCAAACTATTTTTATACAGTTCCGTTTTGGGTTTAGGAAGAAGAAAGTTTTTGGACGACATATAGCGTAGTATTGGTAAACTAGAACCTGTATTGGTATCATTTGTCCTTTTACTGAACATATCTTTTATATAGTTGGGCACAGAACCATTAGAGACTTTAAACATAAATTTATTTGGTAAACGAGGTAAATGTGTATGCAATGGTGGCTACTGCAATATTTCCAAGTAGTTTCGTACAACCGGACTCTTGCGTGGCTCGGCGTGAGCTTCGCCAAGCGAGGATCTGGTGAACTGCTTCATTGATATCTGTTACCGAACTGCTTCATTGATATCTGTTACCGAACTGCTTCATTGATATCTGTTACCGAAATGCTTCATTGATATCTGTTACCGAACTGCTTCATTGATATCTGTTACCGAAATGCTTCATTGATATCTGTTACCGAACTGCTTCATTGATATCTGTTACCGACAGAAGGTACTTCGGTAAACCTTTGTAGAAATGACTGTGAAAAGATATCTCTCCCTATCTCACAATTTTTCTAATACTATTTTGTACAATCATTCAAACCAAAATAATATTGAAGCAACAGGTATGAATGAAAATGTCATGTGTCTGACGTTAATTTATCATCACAATTATGTAAGACATCACCTCATCTCATCAGCCAGTGACATCGTTTTTCCAATCACTGGGAGTGCCTCGTACTGGCGTTACGAGAAAAAACTCGTTTTTCTTTTTACCAGACCCTCGTATGGCGAAGCTCACATGGAGCCACACGAGAGTCTGGTTGAAAGATACTATACATTCGAAAATTTGACATCTAAAACAACAAAGTCGGTACAACCCCGATTAAGTTTATATTCTGGACGATATTTCTTGCTTCTATCTGTACTACTTCCAAACCAAACTTTGTTTTTCTAAACAAATTTATGCTAAGACCAGACAATTTGGACTATTGATATAAATTATGCAAAGCAGACATCAGAGATTTCTCTGAATTCTCAAGAGTAAGTGACATATTATCTGCATACTGAAAAAGAACATGGGTTATATTACATATATTTATTCTCCTAATATTTTTTCTTTTTTCTTATCATATGGACTAAAACCTCTGCACACAGGATAAAAACTCACGGGGAGAGTGGATCCCCTTATTTACATCCTCTTTCGATGTCGAACCAATTAGAGACGTGACCATTAATAATTACACAAGATTTGATGCTTCCATTTTTAAAAATTTTTTTTTAGCAAATTTATTATTGGTCCTTCAAAATAAAAACAAGAGTCCCTCGAAGGGACAGACGCTCTAATGTATGAAAAGAATTTCCAGAAATGCAAGATAAAACTATTTCTTCCTTTTAACTGCCGAGTGTTGAAACCATCTCTGATATTCTTCAGCAATAACAAGATTTTCAAATCAGCTGCTGTGGTGCACCTATTAGATGTCAGCTTGGCACCATTTTCAATTAGAACCAACAAGGCATCATAAAATGTCTTCTGGTGGAAACCTCATGTTGATATGACCTTCCGTTTTGGAGGAGTAACGTTAACAAGATTTCAAGATGGATGCCATGGTGGCCATATTCGATATAAGATTGGCACCATTTCTAGTAAGTACCAACTAGATAGACATCATAAGAAGTCTTTCGGTGAAAGCACAATGTTGATATGACTAGTCATCTAAGAGAAGTAGTGATAACAAGATTTTCAAGATGACCATTGTGGATGTCATATTACAAGTCGGATCGCCACCATTTTCACTTAGGACTAACTAGACATCATAAAAAGTCTTCTGGTGGAAACCCCATGTCAATCCTACTCAGGAGGAGTAACGATACGATTTTGAAGATGGCCACTGTAGCGGCCATGCTGGATGTGAGATCGGCCCCATTTTCATTTAAGGCCAACTAGACATCCTAAAAGGTCTTTAAGTGAAAAGTCCATGTTGATATGACCATCCATTCACGAGGAGTAGCGATAACAAGATGTTTAAGATGAGCACTGTTGATGCCATATTGGATGTCCGAGCGGCACCCTTTTCATTTAGGATCAACTAGTCCATGGGATGAATGGGTGTGTAAAGTTTCATGGCAATCCTCCGAGTAGTTTAGGAGGAGTAGCGATAACACTTTTCCTAACTGACGGACGGACGACAGACCATCCCATAAGCTCCTCTTGTCTATGACTAGTAGAGCTAAAAATTCATAACTTTATCTATAATGGCCATACAGCTGAGTCGGGTGATTTTTCAAAATCAATCAAAAGATGGAGTCAAGGAATATGGTGCTTTTAGGTGTAAAACATTAAATCATATATGTTTCTTATACTCTGTCCAACGTATTGTCCTTTTAGAAACCCTGTTTGATCCTTATGTATAATTGTGGGTAGCACAGTTTTAATCCGAATTGCAATACATTCAGAAGCCATTTTTATGATACATGAAGGAGTAAAATCTGTCTCCAATTTGAAATATACTGCTTAGGTCAGTGGTTCCCAAACTTTTTTTGATCGCGACCGTAAATACCATCTTTTTCGACCCAAAATGCAGTACCGGTACAGGTTCGCATAATTATAAATGAATTTCCCAAAACAAGAAAAAAAGTTCAGTCTGGCTTGTTTTACTGGATAAAATTTCCTTCAAGTATACCATTGAACCACTATATTATGTTCACTACATACATTTACTAAATTATATTCTGTACATATATCTAAGACAACTTCTCTTGCTCTTGGATTATTTACATTATTATAATTGAAAGTATAATTGGATCCATTCAAGACTGAAATAACCCCCAATTATACAACAATCATTTTTAAAATGCAATATCTTTTTTTTATGTCAAGGTAAAAATCTGGACTGTCTCTATTTGGTCCATACATATTAATAATTGTAAATAAGTGGTTTCTAATGGTTATGATTGTGATACGTTTATTCCACATATTATCTTTCTTTATTCCATGGAAGGTGAACTGGAACCTGTTATTCAATAATATAGCTACACGTCTTGAATCAGTACAGTATGAACTTTAAAAAAATATCAATAATACAGCTACACGTCTTGAATCAGTACAGTATGAACTTAAAACAAATCAATAATACAGCTACACGTCTTGAATCAGTACAGTATGAACTTAAAAAAAAACAAATCAATAATACAGCTACACGTCTTGAATCAGTACAGTATGAACTTAAAACAAGTCAATAATACAGCTACAAGTCTTGAATCAGTACAGTATGAACTTAAAACAAATCAATAATACAGCTACAAGTCTTGAATCAGTACAGTATGAACTTTTTAAGAAAAAATAAAAAAGCTACACGTCTTGAATCAGTACAGTATGAACTTTTAAAAAATCAATAATACAGCTACACGTCTTGAATCAGTACAGTATGAACTTACAAAAAATCAATAATATAGCTAGACGTCTTGAATCAGTTCAGTATGAACTTTTAAAAAAAATCAATAATACAGCTACGTCTTGAATCAGTACAGTATGAACTTTAAAAAATCAATATTACAGCTACACGTCTTGAATCAGTACAGTATGAACTTAAAAAAACAAATCAATAATACAGCTACACTGTTTGAATCAGTACAGTATGAACTTAAAACAAATCAATAATACAGCTACACGTCTTGAATCAGTACAGTATGAACTTTTTAAAAAAATCAATAATACTGCTACATGTCTTGAATCAGTACAGTATGAACTTAAAACAAATCAATATTACAGCTACACGTCTTGAATCAGTACAGTATGAACTTAAAACAAATCAATAATACAGCTACACGTCTTGAATCAGTACAGTATGAACTTAAAACAAATCAATAATACAGCTACAAGTCTTGAATCAGTACAGTATGAACTTTTTTTTAAAAAAATAATAAAGCTACACGTCTTGAATCAGTACAGTATGAACTTTAAAAAAAATAAATAATACAGCTACACGTCTTGAATCAGTACAGTATGAACTTACAAAAAAATCAATTATATAGCTACACGTCTTGAATCAGTACAGTATGAACTTACAAAAAAATCAATTATATAGCTAGACGTCTTGAATCAGTTCAGTATGAACTTTTAAAAAAAATCAATAATACAGCTACACGTCTTGAATCAGTACGGTATGAACTTTTAAAAAATCAATAATATAGCTACACGTCTTTAATCAGTACAGTATGAACTTAAAAAAAAAAAAAAAAAAAAAAAAAAAAAAAAAAATTTGTATTCCAAGGTAGTCCCAATGAAAATTTCCCATATTTCAATGAACTGTGTATCTGGAAGAAAATATAGTGAATATTTTATTATTACGAAAATTAAATATAAATTCAATCTGGCACGATTTATTGACTCAGTCATAAACCTTAAAAAATGTATATATTTTTCTTATTATTCTTGTGTGCAGAGACCATAAAGAAAATTGTATGAAGCTGATTTTGTAAATAACTAATGTATACTTATAAGGTTTAACAATAATGATGTATATTGTTCAGTATCAAAAATACTACAAATAAAGCTGGTGATGATCTGGCATGTAGACCAAGATTGACGTGTATCATAACATAATTAATCAAACACAAGTTAAAAAATGAAAAATGTAATTGAAATTGAAAGTTCCAACATAGAAATCACACAGTTAGTGAACAAAGAAAGAAAAAACAAAACAAAACAAAAATCAAATTGAAATCCCAGGTAGACTGAGTACCTAACTAAAGCAAATGTAAATGGCTTGCACAAGTACACAAGCATATATTTATGGGTTACTGCATTTATATGGGAAATCATGAACGAGTTTTTCTGAGCTATACTGTATACTCATTTTGCTTTTCTATCTAAGGCTGAATAATAAAAAGAACACACTACAAGAACAAAGTACTTGAATTTCTGCTAGATTTCGAAGTAAATACACAGCTGTAGTTAAATATACAGTAACAGTATTCATGTGCATGTGTTCTGCCATTGATAGTTTAGAATCATAAGGTGGAAAAAATATGAAATTCGTTTAATTCAAATTCTCAAGAAGATGCAGGATTAAATATTTTTTTGCTAGAGAATATCAAATTCATTTCGTTTTGGAGTGCAGTAAATTCTCCTCTGGAATGTGATTTCTCTTGGAAATGTTGTCTAGATTGCAGTACAATTTCGCGCTGTTGATCAATTTTTGGAATTCATGTAATTCTAATTAGCAGAAATAACTAATTCAAGATGAAGAGAGGTAAGTCCATCTATTGCCATTATTATTACCAGGTATGGATGACATATTTGTACGCCCTGTCACTTGCACGATCTTTCTTGGAGGGACACCAGCTCCAAGACCTGTATCACTTGTACTATAAATCCAAACATTTTCTCAAAAAAGTTAAACAGGAAAAATTGCAAAGCAGCTGGGGTGAGAGAGTCCATTTCGCCAGCGGAAAATAAGGCTTCATCGTCATCTTTGCTTACTGGCTCTGAGGCTCTTGTTTTTCAACTAAAACCCGCCTTCTTCAGTTGCATTTTGTTCGAATTTAGTGCTTGGACTGACTTGTAAAATGTTTATAAGAGAGATGGGATAGCCCTTGGCCTTAAGATGCCTTTCTATGCTATTTTTTTATATAGACTTTTGAGAGCACGGATCATAGTCTGAACTATTTGATTTACAAATCGTTATGAACATTTCTACTAAATAAGTGTTAAAATGATCAGAATTATATTTTTAATACTACATGTCTCACGTTTGTTGTCATAAACCATCGCTGGACATTGCGGATGTCACGTTCAGTCGTTTGATTGGCTGAGCGTTTCTTTTGTGACTCCGTAAACTCATCCACATAGTCAGCTTTATCATCTCTACTTTCAAATGGCTCAAACAGCTTGTTTAGTTCACTCACACTTACTGACAAACAAAGCCGTACCGACCATCACCCAGGATCTAAAGTAGGGGGGTGAAGTAACGAGGACTAACACCTAATTTTTTTTACCTACAATCACTAGTTACCACAATCCAACACTCACCCTTTTAGAAAACTAAACAGAGGAAGGGAAGATAGGGAATAGGCAATAGTCACTGACACATACCAATGGATTATTATCATACAGACCATCTCACAATCCTCCCATACCATCACACATACACCAAGTGGAGGTGTGATGGGGAAGGGGACAATCCCTGATACATACAACTATACCAGCACACAACCATACCATGACATATTCAACAAGGAGTTGAAACGGGAAAGTGAACTAGCCCTCATACATCACACAACCATACAATTATACCATCACGCATGTACTATCACACAAACCCAAGAACAGAATGCTGCCTAATGGACACACACACACACACACACACACACACACACACACACACACACACACACACACACACACAAACACACACACACAAACACACACAAACACACACACATATATATATATACCTCAGACTATGTTGGACGTGTGGGTAAATTTTCATATATTGTACTGATGTTATAAATAGCTGTAATCAAGGGAACAGACTCATAACAGCACTAACATTCCGAAATAAACACTTCATTTATCTGAGAATAAAACAATTCCCGGAATGTTTTATGAAAATGGCCGAGGTTAAAAATAATACTAACATTCTGAAACGGACACAGAATTTCCTTGATTTGAATGGGAAATGGCCGAGGCTAAACGTAATACGAAAATTCCGATACTGACAAGAAATTTACCTCAGACTAATAAAAAGAAGATAATTCTTTAAAATATGACAGACTAAAAGTAATGCTGAAATTCCGAAACTGAAACGGAATTTAGTAGAGACTAAAATGAATCCGGAAAAAAATAACAAATTGGAAAAAAGATGAAAAAAATTGGAAAAAAAATGTTTTTAGAAATTGTGAAAAATGGAGAAAAAATGCAAAAAATTCAAACTATTTTTTAATTACGAGTTAATTAAAAGTTTAAAAAATAAAAATTGCAAACAAATTAAATACTAAAAGTTGTAAATGTAAATAAAATTCTTGAAAAATTTTTAAATGGAAAGTACAAAACAAACAAACAATTGACAGTTTTAAAATTTTCTTTTAATGGCAAATACATATTTTAACACAATATACAAAATTTTAAAAATGTAATAAAAATCACGTGGATAACTTTTCCAACGGACTTTCAATTCTTTGATGCGACCTGTACTTTGGTCAAGAATGCTTTCGAACCCGTAGAGGTCATCATCTTTCTTGGTCACTCGTTGTAACTCAGGAAAGCAAAATGTTCCTTTTAAAGTTTCTGCGTTCATGTGTTATGAGTTATATACAGGTGTGCAACGTCCACGAATGTGTTCTGTGACATTCTGTTGTCCAGTTGGTTAAATATCAGTTGTCACACTGCTGTTCAAGAAGTCAATCAATGTTCAATGTTCTTAGGTTCGTTAGTAATTTGATTTGTGATGATTTACGTGTCCGACAAGCAGTTAGAATGGACAAGGATACAGCCACTAATATCATCGGTTCTTTTTTATTAACTTCTTTTTCCACTGTTTTTTATGCTTTTGCTTTGTTATGCTGGAGAGGGCATCGACATCATCTATGTGATCCAGGCTTTTTTTCTTGTCGAATCGGTGTAGGTGAAGATGTCAGCGTGATTGGAAAACTTGGGTTATATGTGATTTATCAGATGGAGTTTAGAAATCTTCTAAATCTTCCCTCTCTTTTTCTCTTCCATACCGTCGGCAGTGTCTGTCGTCGTCTTTGTAGATGCTGTTTTCTTTTCTTCAATCTTTATCAAGTTCTTTAAATCTCCAAGAGTAGATTTAGTGGTCTCGTCTAAAGCGTTCTTGACATTGCAATAATTGTCCGTATCGTTGCAATTTTCCGTTTCTGACAAGTCTGTTCAATCCCTCAACAATTGTAACTCTTGTTGTAAGTCTGCCATCTCAGTTAGATTACGATTGGATGATAAGTGCGGTATCTGTAGCTCATATCAACGCTTGAGTTCCATCCACTGTTTGTAAGGAACTAGTCTTAATTATTGTCCTTCCGTAAGGTAAAGTGGCATGGTAATGACGTTCTCCCAGAAAGCACCGTTCTTTATATTTTTTCATAAACTCTTCTCCTAAAAGATGAAAGGGTATCACTCCTAATACTGGAGCAACAACTTTGGCTAACAACGGAGCTATTAGACTGCAATCTTCTTTTTCATCTTGTGTCGAAGAATGTAACGATATGGTCCTAATTGCTGTTTCTTTGTCAAGGAAACAGTTCCTTTCAACACGTTGAAACAACATTCACATTCCCTAGCGATGATTTGTTTAAGAGCCTTTTGCATGATCTGTGTTTTGCATCGATGCATTCACTTTGGTGAGCATAAAAAAGTACACTGCAATATTTGGATTAATGAGGATGGATGGAATTTTTCCCCTTGTTTTCAGGAATCTTTTGACTATGATGCTGTTGCTGTGAACTCTTGGGGAGGACATACTGTTCAGAGAACTGAGGTAACCCCTTTCCAAACTTCATCTTTATTACAGGTTCTCGTGTCCATTGGTCTGGACGTCGTACCAACTTAACTTTGGACACTGGTCGACGAAAAACAAAAAGAACTTGTTGGCATTGGACTAAATAGCGAGAGTTCTTGTTTGGACAAATCCACTGAACCTTGTAACTCACCCGTTCTGTCTTGCACATTTTTCTATGGCTGTACTACCTTTTGAGCGGCAGCAGCAACCAGAGCAGCATATAAAGACGAAGGTACATGAGTAGGAGTCATATTAGAGATGAATGTCCATGTGAGTCTGACTACAGGTTAAGGATTCCATGAGTACTGGCAGCAGTGTCTCTCTTTGTTGGGGTGGTGATAGAGGTCTTCTTGTTGGTTTTCTTGGGAGATGAGTTTACGTGTGAAGTAACTGCGATTATCTTTTTCGTCTTTGTCAACGTTTTTGTTTTGTTTTTGCTTTTTTGACCTTGTCTACTCTATTGAGAGTCCATTGTAGAAGCGAGCGAATGCTCACTCTTCCGAGAATCCACTTCCAACAGGTTTCAAGAAAATGTTTCTTAGTTTGTGTATAAATTCTGGGATCGGCGAAAAAAACGTAAAAACGTTGGGTTTGATGAGGAATGTGCATGATTTCTTGCGGTAATTGACATGCTGTCAAAGAAAGCATTCGCACAACTTCTTTGGGACTTGCATCCAACAAATGCGAATCTGGGGTGTAAGATTTTAAATCGATCAGTAAATATGCGTGTGACAAATGAGTGGTATTGTCATAAGCATCATTCAGCCATGGTGACCCTAACTGTTTAGCCAACACATGGACTTGATATTTGTCTATTGGAGTTTTGTACAAGACCACACCATTTGGATGGTGCGATCGGCCTTACTTTGTTGAAAACATTTTGGGTAATAATAATAATAATAATAATAATAATAATAATAGCGTTGCAATGTTGTCCTTGTTATGTAAACCAAAGCTCAATTTCTTCGTTGACAAGAGTCAGACATGATCCCGTCTTCTTCTCAAGGAGTACCTTTCACGAACAAAATATGTGTACTCCTTGACTTTCTTTCGGTAATGAGTAAGCCGATTGTCACTCTTTTTAACACCATACGATGCGTTGTGGAGGACGATCAAACAAAAGTTATTTCTGTTCGATCAAACGTTTGACATATTCGGTTTAGCCGAACTGCTAGGTAGAGCATGTGAAAGGGATAGCAAAGATACAGTGCCTCACAGCTTTGAAGATCTGACCTATTGTCAATCACTTTGAGAACAGAGGATGTAGCCATGACTCTATTTATGATATCAGTGCAATATATGCACATTCACCTACACCGCCAACTTATAATGAGGTACAAGTAAGGCAGACATACAGAATCTGCACCGTCTGCGATTGACATTTTTATTTTTTAGCCAGCTGAAACTGCTGCAATAAAATGACCACTTAGAATGCCTGCACCTACATGACAGAATAATTTAGCTCTGCACTGGTATGTCAACTTGTCACATCAGTCAATGTTGTGTACTTTCTTATATGGATTTCGGGTACATTTTCATCAAAATGGCTGAAATACCTTCTGAAATGCATTCTGATATTAAGTTACTCCTCGCCTTGACGCTAGTGAACGAAGCTGAACGAGGCTTACCAGAAGTATAGAAAGTTGCTGATTTGTTGACGGGTTAGCCAGCGTTCTTAATAAAAACACGGATGATATCAATACATAATTTTATATTTTTGTTTATCACATAGTTGGTACACTTTACATAAAGTGTTTGCGGTTTACTATTTTTTATATGTCATCGTGTTAACATATCACTTTATGTAAGTATGATTGGTCCAAATAAGCCCATGAAATTCTTGCACATTATTCCCATTACTGATTCGCTGCGACCGTGGGAATTATCCTTGGAACCGTTCTGTTTTTACTATTACTATCAACATTGGCGGCCGTGTGTTCCCAGTCAGTGGCCCCATGGACACTGGGAAAAATGGTTACGTATGTTACAATGTGGCCAATTTACCCTGCCATACTAAAACTAGAACATGAGTACATTGCTGCTAGCACGTGGTACAGATCTTGCATCCCACCCCCAGGACAAGCATGGTTTAAATGTCAACCTATAAGAGTAAATAAACTCACCGATCTTATGAAAAGAATGTAGACAAATGCTGATCTCCCAACTGACAGAAAGTTATCTAACAACAGCATTCTTCCAAATCAAATAATGCAAATATCCGATCACAAAAACATTAAATCTGGAATCACTATACTCAGCAACAATTCTAGTCTAAATTTAGTACAATTTCTACATCCAATAATCATCCCGTCAGACGAATATCCAACAACTGGAATGCTATTTATTTTCTGCCATATCCAATACGGCATCTGTGGGGAATGTCCGTAGTGGAATAGACACACGTTTACCGCCTCTAAAGGACATTATAAATATGTTTACATTTATTGCTTATGCACAAATAGCGCTGATTGACCTTATAGTATAGATAGTGTACTTCCTGGATCGTAGTAATAGTAGTTGAGAGAGAGAGAAAAAAAAAAGAAGACACCTATCAGTAAGACTCGATTTGTACAGACATTTTACCAGACTCTCGTGTTGCAATCTCTCGGAGTCAAGCGAGAGTCTTGTTGAAAGACTACAGATGTCAATCGGAGTATCCTCAGCTGGGTTGACAGCAAACTATCTGCATAGAGAATTTGCCTGGTTCAGCCTCAACCTGCCCAGGCTGTATCTGTATAGACAATTTGCGGTCTGAGGGGGAAAAAATACGCCCCCTTGCGTTTATTTACATCAAGCGGATTCATTTGATCTCAGAGTGTTTGCATGATCGAGATTATGGAGTCATATTGTATTTAACATCAACGAGAGGCCAGGCTTGCATACAACTAAATTGTTCTTACAACATTTTATTGACTTTCCTTAAAGATGTGAATTAGCATGCTTTGTTTTCATTATTAATTTATCTAATCTTAGTGAACGCTCCCAGTACCGCCTAGCGCCCCCCCCCCCCCCCCCCCCCAAAAAAAGAAAAACAAACAAATTTGGGACGCCTCGTTTTCGTTTTTACTTGTTTATTTATTTATTTATTTTCGTTTTGTTTCCTCCAGTCCCTGCTTTGGCTATCCAATACATATCGGTAAAAGCCGAATTGGGACAAATGACCCAGAGTAATGTTACACAAGCGGGGTGACGGGGTCACGTGGCATAAGGAGTATGTTTACATCAAAAATACTTCGAAGTTATCCCATCTTCGGCTGAGGTGAAAGCTCCCTTATCAAGTTTAGGGCTTTGTTTTCCAGTCCTGACCGTATTATACACCTAAATAACGTTCTATGGGTATTATTGAAGGTATTATACATTTAAATAACGTTATATGGGTATTATAGAAGGTATTATACACTTAAATAACGTTCTATGGGTATTATTGAAGGTACTATACACTTAAATAACGTTCTATAGGTATTATATAACGTATTATACACTTAAATAACGTTCTATGGGTATTATTGAAGGTATTATACACTTAAATAACGTTCTATGGGTATTATTGAAGGTATTATACACTTAAATAACGTTATATGGGTATTATTGAAGGTATTATACACTTAAATAACGTTCTATGGGTATTTTTGAAGGTATTATACACTTAAATAACGTTCTATGGGTATTATTGAAGGTATTATACACTTAAATAACGTTCTATGGGTATTATTGAAGGTATTATACACTTAAATAACGTTATATGGGTATTTTTGAAGGTATTATACACTTAAATAACGTTCTATGGGTATTATAGAAGGTATTATACACTTAAATAACATTCTATAGGTATTATATAACGTATTATACACTTAAAAAACGTTCTATAGGTATTATATAACGTATTATACACTTAAAAAACGTTATATGGGTATTATAGAAGGTATTATACACTTAAATAAAGTTCTATGGGTATTATTGAAGGTATTATACACTTAAATAACGTTCTATGGGTATTTTTGAAGGTATTATACACTTAAATAACGTTCTATGGGTATTATTGACGGTATTATACACTTAAATAACGTTATATGGGTATTATTGAAGGTATTATACACTTAAATAACGTTCTATGGGTATTATAGAAGGTATTATACACTTAAATAACGTTCTATGGGTATTATTGAAGGTATTATACACTTAAATAACGTTCTATGGGTATTATTGAAGGTATTATACACTTAAATAACGTTCTATAGGTATTATATAACGTATTATACACTTAAATAGCGTTCTATGGGTATTATTGAAGGTATTATACACTTAAATAGCGTTCTATGGGTATTATTGAAGGTATTATACACTTAAATAAGGTTCTATAGGTATTATTGAAGGTATTATACACTTAAATAACGTTCTATGGGTATTATTGAAGGTATTATACACTTAAATAACGTTCTATGGGTATTATTGAAGGTATTATACACTTAAATAACGTTCTATAGGTATTATATAACGTATTATACACTTAAATAGCGTTCTATGGGTATTATTGAAGGTATTATACACTTAAATAGAGTTCTATGGGTATTATTGAAGGTATTATACACTTAAATAAGGTTCTATGGGTATTATAGAAGGTATTATACACTTAAATAACATTCTATAGGTATTATATAACGTATTATACACTTAAATAGCGTTCTATGGGTATTATTGAAGGTATTATACACTTAAATAACGTTATATGGGTATTATTGAAGGTATTATACACTTAAATAACGTTATATGGGTATTATAGAAGGTATTATACACTTAAATAACGTTCTATGGGTATTATTGAAGGTATTATACACTTAAATAGCGTTCTATGGGTATTATTGAAGGTATTATACACTTAAATAGCGTTCTATGGGTATTATTGAAGGTGTTATACACTTAAATAACGTTATATGGGTATTATAGAAGGTATTATACACTTAAATAACGTTCTATGGGTATTATTGAAGGTATTATACACTTAAATAACGTTATATGGGTATTATTGAAGGTATTATACACTTAAATAACGTTATATGGGTATTATAGAAGGTATTATACACTTAAATAACGTTCTATAGGTATTATTGAAGGTATTATACACTTAAATAACGTTCTATAAGTATTATTGAAGGTATTATACACTTAAATAACGTTCTATGGGTATTATTGAAGGTATTATACACTTAAATAACGTTATATGGGTATTATTGAAGGTGTTATACACTTAAATAACGTTCTATGGGTATTATAGAAGGTATTATACACTTAAATAACATTCTATAGGTATTATATAACGTATTATACACTTAAAAAACGTTCTATAGGTATTATATAACGTATTATACACTTAAAAAACGTTATATGGGTATTATAGAAGGTATTATACACTTAAATAAAGTTCTATGGGTATTATTGAAGGTATTATACACTTAAATAACGTTCTATGGGTATTATTGAAGGTATTATACACTTAAATAACGTTCTATGGGTATTATTGAAGGTATTATACACTTAAATAACGTTCTATAGGTATTATTGAAGGTATTATACACTTAAATAACGTTCTATGGGTATTATAGAAGGTATTATACACTTAAATAGCGTTCTATGGGTATTATTGAAGGTATTATACACTTAAATAAGGTTCTATGGGTATTATAGAAGGTATTATACACTTAAATAACGTTATATGGGTATTATTGAAGGTGTTATACACTTAAATAACGTTCTATGGGTATTATTGAAGGTGTTATACACTTAAATAACGTTCTATGGGTATTATTGAGGGTGTTATACACTTAAATAACGTTCTATGGGTATTATTGAAGGTATTATACACTTAAATAACGTCTCTATAGGTATTATTGAAGGTATTTTTCTTAACAAATTTCAAGAAGCTCATTTGAGATTAATCAGGTACTTGTGGTTTCTGTCAGAATCGTGATGCGTATAGTTGTAAAAACCAAGTCATTCACCGCATCGAACGTCCCCGTAAGGAAGACTACAAACACTAGTTTGTGACGTCACAAAACCCCGCCTATATGAAAACTAATGTATTGATTAATTACAAGAATAGTTTAATAGCTACTTTCAGTTCACATTATATCTCTTATCTTAGCTTTAATATCTTCAATTGACGTGCTATTTAGTCCGTGTACGTTCAGGAAACAGATCGTATGCTGTATACAGCTTTGTTGCACAAGAATTTTGTACTGCATAGATTATTTCCCTCTTTTCATTCGGAGTGCCTGGTACACCATTATTATAGTATAGTCAACCTTTCTTGTATAAATCTCTCAAAGACAATCCAACAAGGCTTTACTCATTTACTTTAAGAAAAAACACAAGAAAGTGGTTGTGAAGTTAGAATGAAAATGTGTATGGTCTGCCAAAAATGCTGGGCAAATTGATACGAAAACACTAAATATCATAGAAAATAAAAAGAACATCGAAAGCAATTTCGTCGCAAAAACATAGTTAAACTGACGGACACTTAGAACACCCTTTCTGACTGACCAACGTCTATTTTAACTCACCATAACCTATTCTGACTGATCAATACTTATTGTGACTTTCCAACACCTATTATAACTGACCAGTAAATAGTGTGACTCACCAACACCTATTATGACTAACCAATACATACTCTGAACGAACAACACTTGTTTTGACGGATCAGCACCTATTATATCTGACCAACAGCTAATCTGACTGTGCAACACACATAACACCTTTCTTGATTGACCAACACCGTTTTTGACGGACCACGACATATTCTAACTGACCAGTATATATTGTGACTGACTAACACGTATTCTTACTGACCAATGCCTATTGCGACTCACCAACACATGCTATGACTGACCAACACCTATTCCGACTCACCTACATCTATATTGACTGACTAAACCCGATTCTGACTGACCAATACCTATTGTGACTAGTCATATTTATTCTGACAGACAAACACCTATCTTGATTAACGATGACTTTTTCTGACTGACAAAAACCTAATGTGACTGAGCAAAACCTGTTTTGCCTGGGAAATAATGTTGCAATTTGCCAAATGTCACTCTCTTGGACACTAGTCATTTAATTCGGAGGGAGGGGTTGGGGAGGGCGGTACTATATAATTGGTTCTTTTTTTGCAAGAATAAAAATATATTTTTTAAAGCTAATTGGAGGGCCCAGACATATTTTAAAAAATATTTCAGGCGCCCCCCCCCCCTCCAATTTAATTGGTCCATCACTTACATACTCTATACATTGTAATTCCACTTCAATTTCTATAGAGCAATAGGAAGGTTGACCTTATTCCATGTATGTAAATGCAACATTGCATAAACTTAGCGAAAGAGTAATTCTCACATTCTAAATTCGGCCTAAGGTGTCGTGTATTTTTTAACAGCAAGTATAAAGCACATTGTTGTTTCAATCTGATTAAAATGGGAATCTACATAAGGACCGATTATTTAATTTCGGGGGTGAGGGTAGAGGAGATTTTCTTTCCAACGAGGATATTTGTGTCTTTTATCTCAAGATAATTAATTTTTTAAATTAATGCCATGGATATAATTATTTCTTGTTTCTTCAAATGAGATCAAGAATATTTTTTCAAGCTATTTGTGTGCAGGAATTTCTTTTCACAAAAATCCCAGCCCAAATACCCACCCACAAACACGCCGAAAATTATAATTCAGTAGATCGATCTCCGTTATGAAGGAAATTTCTATTTTAATTAAATTGTTGTTTTCAATCGCTGGGCACTTTAACATTAGGGCAAGTATAACCCTCTATGGAAATTTTAAAAGGAATAATCAAAGACTGACAGACACACACCTAATTGCAGACAATCACTTATTTTCATAATCCAACATTTACGTCCTTAATATCCAATATACGATTTACACAATCCAACGCCCAAACATACAAACAAACCGATGAAGGAAGGTAGGGGGTAGGTAATGGTCACTAACATGCGTTCTTATAGACAAATGTACACGTATACAAACTCATGTGTAAGGATAAAATAAAGTAGGGCTTAGAGTTGAGAGGACAAACACCTATTCATTCAAACAGACATACACACGTTCTTAAAAACAAACACCCACATAATCAAACTAACGTATGAGGAAAAGAGATATATGTGATAGTGACCAACACACATAATTACAATCCAATACCCACCGGTTCAATGCAGCACCTACTCTTAACACCCAACACCCATCCTTGCTAACAATAGGGAATGGGATGTAACGTTATGGTCACTAACACAAACCCTTACCATCCAACATTGCACAGTTACAAAGAAGGATAAGGGTTAGGAGGAGACAAGAAAGGATATATAATTTTTGCTTTGTTTACAAAAATAAAGATTGAAATACACACATACAGACACAAACAAGCACGAAACACAAAACTTAGAAGTTGGCGCAATAATAATTATTATCATGTTTCTTGAATAGTGTGTGACCCTGAAAAAGACCGTTGGTTTAGCCCTGAGAAGGGCTGTTTTTCATGCTGGCACCTCTCGATCCTGGCTCCACAGCCAACACATCCCAATGTCCATCGATCCTGCCTCCAAAATTGTCCCCGATTGACACTGAAACGTGAGGCTCACTTGTGTCACTTTCCCAATTCACCAACATCGGCACCAGTATTTCTTGTTGCTGCTGAAGCTGTTGTTGACATTGTTGTAATTGCTGCTGCCACAGTTGCTCGTGCACCTACTTTTCCTGCTGCATCTGTTCTTCTTCTTGCTCTTTTTCCTGATCTGTGATATTCATTAGCATCTCACGGGCATGTCAGAAGTGCATAAAACCCCGCTTCATCCAAACTTGCACATTTATCTTAGAATCTACTGTTAAATGAATGACGGTCTTTTCAAAAAGACTGTACCTGATAATAGCGGAAAATTAAGGCAACTAAAGCATTATTTTTGCATGTTCTGTCAATTTTCTTTTAAAGGCAGAATTTTTACAAGAGCTTTGCAACATATTAAAACTTATTTTTTTACTTACTTGTAAGCTTGTCAGTATGTAGTTACATATGCGCATCCTAATTTTCTTGCTTATCCTAACGCTTTTGTGTGAGTGTATATGTGTTTGTTTGTTAGTTAGTTAAATGGTAGCTACAGTTGCGAATCCAAATATTAAAAGGAAGAGTTTACATTCACTACCGTCACTAACATGTACATTTTATGGAAGTTCTACTCGCGAAAGCGTCGACATTTTCTCTATCCTTCCATTTCTCTGTCTATCCAATGTAGAATCAGCTTGTATAAACAGACTTTTTAAAAGACCGTCAGGTTTTAAACGATATATTATAAACAGATATGCAATACTGGGTGAAGCGGTGTTTACTTGCTCTTCTGGCATGCCTATGGGATGCTAATGAATCAGCAGCGTCACCATGAACAGGAACAACTGGTGCCGAAGGTAGATAACTGGGAAAGTGACACCAATGAGCCTTACTTTTCACTGTCAGTTGTGGCCAGCGAATAGAAGCTGAATCGATGGGCAATGGGGTGTGTCGGCTATGGAACCCGGCTCAGGAGGTGTCAACAATAAAACAGAAAATTAATTTTTATTGCCAAATTGTATATTGTGTTTTGTGATTTTGTGTGGCTCTATGTATATATGCATCTATGTCTATGTGTGTATTAAAAAAATTAAATACCTCTCTTGTCCCCACGTAAACCATATTATTCTTTGTAAATGTGCAACTGTTTGATGGTAGGGATGTGTGTTAGGGACTGTAACGTAACTCTTTTTTTCATCCGTTTTATTTGTAAGGGTGGATGTTCGATGGTAAAGAGGGATTTGGGATTGCAAGCATGTGTGTTAGTGACCATCACATTTCTTTCCTTTTCCCTCATTCTTTTTATTTGTAGTGGTAGGTGTTCGAAGATAAAAGTGGGTGTTGCATTGTAATATTGTAACTACGTGTGTTAGTGACCATTACATAACTCCCCTTTCCCTCGTCCGTTTTGTTTGTAATGGTTGGTGTTAAATGGTAGTGGCGGATATAGTATTATACTTATGTGTGTTAGTCACCATCACATAGCGCTCCTTTTCCTTGTCCTTTGTTTGCATATGCGTGAGTGTGATGGTAAGGGTGGATATTGGATGGTAAAGGTGGGTGTTTGATTGTAATTATGTGTATAATTCACCATAATCTAACTCTCCTTTCCTCATACTTTTGTTTGTATGTATGAGTGTTTGTCTCTAAGAATATGTGCGTGTCTGGAAGAATAGGTGTTAGTCCTCATAACTCTACCGCCTACTTTACATCCCTGTGTGTGCTTTTGTCTGTAAGTACGTGTGCTGGTGACCATTACCTATGCCCTACCTTCCCTCAGCCGTATGTTTGTACGTGCTTTTGTTTGATTGTAATACATATTGTTTTGCATGGTATGGTTCTTAATGTTGGACTGTGAAATTAAGTAATTGACTGCCATTAGGTGTGTCTTCCTCCGTCTCACCATACTAGTTCTCCACCTTATTAAAATTTCCATGCAGGGCTATACATACCCTAATGCTAAAGATCCCAGTGATAGCAAATAACAATGTACTTTGTGCTTATTGTTTTAAGGTACACTACACGTTAGGCCTCTTGAGAACTTTAAAGTTTCTTTTCAGAAAGTGTAGCAATGCTTCCTGTCGATTGAGAACAACAATGTACTTTAAGCTTGTTGTTTCAAAGTACACGAAACCTTACTGCGAATTTAGAACTTTAGAGTTTGTTTTTCACAAAAGTGTAGCATTTCTTGCTGTCACGTTCCCCAATATCGCCGTGGAAAATTAAAACAGAAGCAACGATTGAAAACAACAATGTACTTTATGCTTGCTGTTTAGTAATAAATAACACCTTACGCAGAATTTAAAACTTGAGAGTTTGTTTTTCAGAAAGTGTAGCAATGCTTTCTGTCGCGTTCCCCAATATTGCCGTGGAAAATCAGAACAGAAGCAGCGATTGAAAACAATAATGTACTTTATATTTGCTTACGACACCTTACTCCGAATTTAAAATCTGAGGGTTTGTTTTTCAAAAGTGTATAGAATATTCATGGAAAAAGGTCAAACCATGTTCCGAAGGTTCATAAGTCCGAACTAGTTTTGTACAAGAGCTTTATTTTCCGAACATTTTAGCCCAAAGTTCCATTGTTCCGAAGATTCGAAAGTTCGAAGAATATAGAGGTCAATAGTCCGAAGGTTCAATGATCCGAGGGTTTGTCACTTCGAAGGAAAAGGTTCAAAGGTTCACAAGTTTGAAGATTTGTTAGTCCGAAGGTTTTTGACAACAAGGGATACATTGGTCCGAAGGGTCATTACTCCGAAAATATTTTTAAAAAGGGTTCACAAGTCCGGAAGTTCTTTGGTCCAAAGGTATTTGAAAATGGGTTCATTGGTCCGAACATTCAATATTTCGAATATATTTTTACTGGTAACGTAACTTCGGACCACTGAACCTTTGGACCACTGAATCTTCGGAACACTGAACCCTTCTTTCGGAATACTGAACCTTCGGAACACTGAACCCTTCTTTCGGACCAAAAACCTTTCTGATTAACGCACCTTCGGACCACTGAACACTAGAGCCATTGAACCCCTCATTCAGACTGATGACCCTTTCTTTCGTACCATAGAACCTTCGGACCAATGAACTTTCGAACTATCGAAATGTAACTGTTTATACACTGTTGCAACTGCCTTCTTGGAATAAAGTCAACCTTCATATTGTTCTGTAAAAATAGAATCGGACTTTTCCATCTATAGAGTATGTAAGAGGGTGTCTAGTAAACTGCATCGTTGCTTTCCTGAACATTGTCAGAATAGGTGTTGGTCAGTCAGAAGTCGGTCAGATTAGGCGTTGGTCAGTCAGAATAGGTGCTAATGAGTCAGAATACGTGTTGATCAGTCACAATAGGTATTGGTTGATCATAATATATATTGGTCTATCAGACTAATCAGACTAGGTGTTGGTCAGTCAAGATAGGTTTTGGTTGGTCAGTATAGAGGTTGGTCAATCAGAATAAGTATTGCAAAAATCAGAATAGATGTTGGTCAGTCAAATTATATATTGGTCAGTCAAAATATGTTTTAGTCAGTCAATATATGTGTTGGTCAGCCAAAATAAGGTTTGGTCATTCAGAATAGTTGTTGGTCGGTCAAAATAGATACTAATCAGTAACAGTAGGTGTTGGTCAGTCACAAGAGGTATTCGTGAATCAAAATAGGTGTTGGCAAGTCATAATAGGTATTAATCAGGTTGAGTCCTTGTCTGTTATTAAGTTTTTGTTCGATCCACTCTATTCAGGTTTCATAAATCCTATAGACTCCTATCATGTTAAGTTCTCTTAAGCCCCATAGTGTCGTACGTAGAATTAAATTTTCAAAGGGACCCATAGCGCTCCATCCATGTTAAATTCCCCTAGGGGGCCATAACCCGCTAGTGTCAAATTCTGTAGCGCTCCAAAGTGGCCCAGCAGTGTTAATTCCCGTACGGCCCCAAACAGACCCCAAATTCCCATAGATGGTCATACCGTCCCAAATTTGCCGTAATGGTAATTCCCACAGTGGCCCATAATTCCCCCGCTATACTCCTAATATCCATACTTTATAAATTTTGTTTTATAAAAGAAACATAGCATACCTGGATTTTATCTGCTAACGGATTTTGAGAATGCTAATAATTCAGTTAATTGATAATGTTTTACATCTTGTTTTGAAATTTTAGAGAGATTACATAATGGATACAAATGGTTTTCAATAATATTAAATCGTGTGTACTTATTAATACGAAATGTTCATCGTAGTTTGCTATTAAGAGAGGCTGCATACAAGGAGATTCCCTTTCCTTGCATTTTTATCTTGTGTGCGGAGATATGTTCCCATATGATCATGAAAGGTTCAGATACAAAGGGAAATAATATAAGTAACAGAGATTATCTTAATTCACAATTTGCGGATGGCACAACACTCATTCTTGATTTCTCTGAAAAGTCACTTAAATCAGCTTTGGCCATCATATATCAATACTCTAACTTTTCAGACCTTGACATACATTTTAAGAAGAACGAAATCAGTCATATATCATACCATCCTCTCTCTCTTTCTCTCTGCTGAAAACTTCAGACACATAGATGTGAAGTGGATATAACCAATGCATACTTACTTTCATACTGTTTAGTAAATTAAATACTTCATTTTTATACATAGATGATGAGCATTTTAGTTTTGTAATCGGTGAATCCAAGGCACCTCAACCTTGGCATTGTAAATATGTATGGGGCAATGAAAAAAGAAGAAAGTACAGGATGCCTCCTCCCCAATGCCGGATGAAAACAGCGGAGCAAATGAACAGGTGCTCCACGGGGGCTCCCACCTGGCTGGGGTCGGGGGTGGGGGTGGGCACAACGCAGTGAAATGGTGTTGTTTTGTGGGGTGGGGTGCTATGGAACGGAGCGCTTTTTGAACATGTTCTAGTATCTCCTACCGCCGTAATCCGGCCTCGCTCCTCCCACTCCCCCTTTACATTGCAGTATCATCCTAATATTATTCATGTGCTGATATCAAAATTTGCATACTTAACAAAGAAGAATATCGGTCTCTTAAGAAATCCAGTTTAAGTCTCAAACTGGAAATTCCATGACTTAGGTGCAGTCTACAACCTTTGACCTGTTGATGACTATTTTCTCCTATTCTGCTTACCCTTGATCTTTGAGAGAGAGAGAGAGAGAGAGAGAGAGAGAGAGAGAGAGAGAGAGAGAGAGAGAGAGAGAGAGAGAGAGAGAGAGAGAGTAAAGGAAAAATTCAATTTCAGATTATCATATAATATATTATTTTGTTTTCTTATTATATTGTATTATACCACATTACATTACATCACATTATATCACATTCCGTTATACTACTTGATATGATATGGTATAATATTGCAATTTTCGTAATATACACACTTTAAATACATAAAAATGTCCCCAATTTACAAAGATATAAATAGAACATCGACGAATAATGAATTTGAAATACAATTGCTTACTATTTTGATTTTATTCATACTCTTTTTTATTATTAGAATACCCTTAACTTTTAAATGAATGAGAAGTTATGTACATTCTTTGCTACTGCACGAGCGCGAGTGCACATACATACATACATACATACATACATACACACATACATACATACATACATACATACATACATACATACATACATACATACATACATACATACATACATACATACATACATACATACATACATACATATATTGCATGCATGCATGCATACATACATACATACATGCATGCATGCATGCATACATACATACATACATACATACATACATACATACATACATACATACATACATACATACATACATACATACATACATACATACATACATACATACATACATACATACATACATACATACATACATACATACATACATACATACATACATACATACATGAAGGACCAAACCGAAATGGGTTCTAATCGAATTTTCGCCTCTATCATTCAGTATAAATGCTTTTCTAATTATTTGCTTAGTAATCGATTACTGTCTACTGTGAATTCAGTCCATTTCATTCATGTTGTATAGTGGGAATATAGTTAAGGTACAACTGATCAACATCGATTATCAACGAACGGTGCAAAACCGACTCTATGCAACATAGCGGTACCGATTGTTATCCGTTTATAACGCTCATCCAACTGAAAACAACATAGACCCTGATCTGTCCTTTAACAATGCAAAGACATATCAGGGTTTGTACTGTTCATTTTACTTGTGATTAAAAACGAACAGACTTGACTCTTATCTGCTGGCATATTCTGGATCCATGCTGTTCGTACTTGGGTGAGTATTATATGCGGATACAAAATGATGATGAACGTTAATAACTTGGAAACGTGTATTTCAAGGTGCGTCTCAGTCAGCCAATGGAAAAATACTGCATGTCCTGGGACTGCATTGAATCGAGTATTCGTTAATAAAATAATGAGGAGGTAGACAATGGTGGATTAATTTCCTTTAGTTATGTATTTAATGACTGGCATGGTAAAATATAGGCCAAATTTTAATTAGAAAAGCTCTGTGGTAAAAGAAAAGAGATGAATCTCTAGTTTTCTTACTTATCCATTCCTCCATCCCGTCTTAACGCTCTTATCCGCCGGGCGAAAACTTTTAGACTGTATGAAAATCAACTAGAACTGAAATATCATAACTCACAGATTCGAGTGTATACTGAGTACCGTGAGTATTAATATGCATTTTGAGGTTAAAATGTAATTAATTAACTTCATTATGTGTGAGATAAACCTGCATAAATCTTGTAGCGAAACATGATAGGACGAGGAATAGAACAATTACCAATTACCAGCTTGATGATGCCAATTTTTTTACAAGAGTTACCTCTCTTTACCTCCACTTAAAAAATATATCTTTTTCAACCAATAATACAAGTAAACCAACAACACTAATATAATAATAATAATAATAATAATAATAATAATAATAATAATAATAATAATAATAATAATAATAATAATAATATAACAAACACGATTCATTGTATTATTGTTTCTTAGGGGAAAGGTTTAGAACATCTCCTATGATTTCTATTCAGAGTAACGTTACCATAACAATTCTAAAACATATTAACGTGATTTTCCCCTGCATCTTACGTCGGTCGTTTTAATAAGCATTACCGTATCAAGAATGGGATTGTCCAGTTATGAGAAAATCAAGATAATCTAGAGGTAATTATTATAAGCTGGCTAGGGGTGAAGTGTATGAAGAAGGCTTTACACCACTCCAGAGGTACTAAAAGTGATAAAAGGAATAATATTGTCTTATCTTGTACACGCATAGGCAAGCACCAGGACTCGAGAAGATTTATTGGGTGCCGATATAAATCACTTGAAAACCATAGTACAAACAGCAAGGGGGAAGATTCACTGCCAAAGCTGTGCATGCCCCCTTACACGTCACAATATAGTTTTTATTGTACACGATTGCTATGTGTGATTACGACCATGGACATTTATTGGGACACTAAAATATCCCAAAATACTTCAATCGATATTGCTTATTTATTCTCCTTGAATTAAAATTTCTCACCCGAAATGGGTTTTATTCCGCCATTATTTCTGCTCCAAATGACCTCAATGTTGGCAAGGATTTTGTGACCACCTTTTTATATGTACAGGTATAAAATCGTGTGGTTAAAAACTAAACTTCCTTTTGCATATCACAAATGCACGTTTGTATACCAGGAATGTTGATAAATGTTAGACTGTTAAAAACAGAGCTTTATTTTTTAATGCGAGGTACAATACTGAGCTACATGTGTCCGGTACTTAATCAATGCTATCCGGTCAGCAAGCCGTGTTGAATTATAATCGTTCATGTAGCAAAGGGGTATTTAACATGATAATGCAATTTTTGATTGTTTATCGCACATTCTAATGTTGTCTTTCGCTGGTTTGTAGACACATACCCTTTACATAATCAGTGCACATTATTTCTTTATATGTAATTTTAATAGTTGTTAGACATAGATGGATTATAGATTACATGTACTTCGGAAGAAAAAAAAAAGTTTGACATGTGCATTACGCGCACCCGACAGAGTGCGGTGAAAACACAGAACTGCCGTCACATAATTCACTGATAGATCAGAGTCTCCGCTATTCGCATGAAGTAAAGACCTTGATCTGTGTAGGTAAGACCTTGATCTGTGTAGGTAAGACCTTGATATGTGGGCGAATTATGCAACAGCAGATCCAAGTCTACACTGTTCGCTACTGAGTGTGCATCATGAACGGAATATAGATGGTTGCGAATTAAACATTTATTTGACCACGAGGACGCATCTGTACTTTACAATATGTTTTGTTCTGCTTTAAAAAGCCTTTCTTCTGCACCATTATTCCTTGTGAATGGGAGCATGGATCTTATCTCAAAAGGGTTGGTTATTTTGTTTCGTGGAACAAAGGTGTCTTGGACGATAATGTAAAGGGGTTTTCAGTCTTACTTGTTCGGAAGGCCTTAGTGCGTAAGCACGTTTACAGGTACACACACAGTGGCGTAACAAAAGATTCCCCCCTCCCCGCGTTTCCCACCCCTGCAAAACCTAATTTTGGGGACCCCTTCACTAAAATTAGTAACTTGATGGGAATTTTGCCCCCCCCCCCCCCTCCGCAGTTGCGGGGTACTTGGGTGCTTGCTACGCCACTGCGCACAGACAGACAAGATAGACATACACTGATAAAAACCCAACAAACAAGCAAACAAAATAAACCCCACACATTTTCAGAGTAATAAATGCCAACCTGTATGTAGACAAATGTCGTGTACCCTTCTCTAACTGGTTTATGTACATATTTAATTATTCATATACATTTATGACGAGATAACCAGTTAACCAGTGGCGGCGCGAGGGGGGGCGGGGGGAACTCCCCCCACCCCACCCCCATCTAAGCCCCTGGTTTCAGGACTTATTAGATATGGGTGGGGTGGAGGTTGGCAACTGACATAAAAACTGTTCTCTGTAGCAAAGTAGGGGGCACCACTGAAGAACATTGCCCCCAGGCGCCTCGGTAGAGGAGGCGCCGTTAAAGAACATTGCCCCCGGGCGCCTCAAACCCTCGTGCCGCCACTGGAGATAACGCAGAATGACTAAATCGAACCAGCATGTGCTCATGGAGTAAGACGGTCTCGTAACGTCTTCCCTTTCGAAAGTACGTTAGAAACCCGTCACTCCATTGTTTCCACACCCTGCAATATACGACAGGTCATAGTAACCTACTTTTGGTATGATAGTTTAGTCCTTAAAAAGGCGCATCCACACACGTAAGTTTCTGACCATACATTAAAAGTGTACGAGACATTTACCTCAACGTGACGGTTCAAGAAAGTCACTGTATCGTGTAATGCTGGTCAGAGCAAACTGCATTGGACAAAATAGTTGTGTACTCACCAACACACACACACACACACACACACACACACACACACACACACACACACACACACACACACACACGCACACACAAACACAGACAGACATATGCAAATTGTCCCATGGACGACAGTGCACTAAATATTCGTATCCACCTAGACACTTAACAACAGGCGGACTGATGGATAAGGCTTTTATATGTCCCTTCCTCACTTATATCTATGCATATCTGTCTGTGTCTGTGTGTCTATGTCTCTGCATGTTTGTCTGTCTCTATCTATGTCTTTCTCTATTTCTATAATGTATATGTTTAACATACATACATACATACATACATACATACATACATACATACATACATACATACATACATACATACATACATACATACATACATACATACATACATACATACATACATACATACATACATACATAGTGGGTTATGTATAAATTTGTTGAATAGTTCCAATATGTATAGCTTATCGTTGGTGTTGGATGGAGCACAGCGTATGACACGTGGACACATGCATTTATGTACACACTCACGCCCACGCGTGCATATACTTCAAGTTTTAAAATTATTTATTTAGAATGTCTAATGCAAAAGTATGCTTAAAATTTAGGGATAATGATATACATCACAAATCGCAATATTTAGAAATTGTAGTTTTGATTTTCCGATAATGTTTTCAAAGAAAGAACCATATTTTTAGCTTAGTATGTTCACTAATATATATATATATATATATATATATATATATATATATATATATATATATATATATATATATATATATAAATTTTTCCTATCCCACCTACGCCTGCATGGGACGAAGGAGAAGAAGGAGCATGAAAAGAATGGAGGTGGGAGTGGGGCCAGCGGGCAATACGTGACCCGATTTTAGTCTTTGGACCGTCATATCGATTTCCCAAACTGACATATTCCCTCAATGCACTGTCAACATATATGATCCATTAACAAATCGATATCTCTTGAAAAAAGTAAAGGAACATATATTTAAACAGATACTGCCAAAGTACATGCCTATAGTACACGAAATACTGCACTATCTGTCTGTCTGTCTCTCTCTCTCTCTCCATCCACTCAACAACCTACCTGTCTATCTATCTATCGATCTATCTATCTACCTATCTATCTATCTATCTATCTATCTATCTATCTATCTATCTATCTATCTATCTATCTATCTATCTATCTATCTATCTATCTCAAATTGCACCATAGTATATGACAGGTGCACATTGACAAGTAGGTAAGCAAAGGATATTGAAAATGTAGCATTTTCATAATTACCAAACTTAATTATAATGAATTGGTCGCACGTTGATTACACGCTTTCAATCACCTTAGATTTTAATTCTGCATGAACACTCGGTATGTAGCAGAAAACATTTAAAATCCTTGCTGCGATTTACTTGCTGTGTCACCTATTTGGTTATGTACCAAACAACATCGAAAATGTTCATTTGATACTATATTGAAATGAATCAGTCACGTGATTTTCACGCTTGGTTTGACTTCCGCTTTATATATATCACAGTAACTCTTCAAAAGGCACTGTTTATAGTTACAGTTTCGTTTTGAGGCATTTATTGGATTATTCATGGGAGTTTTCAATGGATATGGATTTTACCTGTGGACTTTTCACCTTGAGGCAAGTAGTGAGCGGGGCACAATTTCCGTTTATTGTTTGCTTGTGGGGTTCACTGCTTTTTGCAGCTGACTCTTATTTACTGTCCATTTTACGATCTTACATATTTCGACCTGATGAATTGAAGTATGAAAATAATAACCTTGTTGAGTTACTTCAAGAGAGGAATGTATATATGTATGTATGCGTGTTTGTGTGTGGTTGATTGCGTTCATGTATGCATGTATGTGTGTATGTGTATTTGTATGGATCAAATATAAATGAAAGCAAGAAAGCAAAGAAGCAGAATGTATATAAGTATGTATGCAAGTATGAAAATAATAACCTTGTTGAGTTACTTCAAGAGAGGAATGTATATATATATATATATATATATATATATGTTTACATGTATGTGTGCGGTTGTGTGCGTTCATCTATGCATGTATGTGTGTATGTGTATTTGCATGGATCAAATATAGATGAAAGCAAGAAAGCACAGAGGCAGAATGTACTTATGTATGCATGTCTATATGTATGTATGTATGTATGTATGTATGTATGTATGTATGTATGTATGTATGTATGTATGTATGTATGTATGTATGTATGTATGTATGTATGTATGTATGTATGTATGTATGTATGTATGCATGTATGTATGTATGTATGTATAGATATATATATATATATATATATATATATATATATATATATATATATATATATATATATATATATTCATGGATTAAAGGATAGTTAGATGGATATATGTATGTATGTATGTATGTATGTATGTATGTATGTATGTATGTATGTATGTATGTATGTATGTATGTATGTATGTATGTATGTATGTATGTATGTATGTATGTATGTATGTATGTATGTATGTATGTATGTATGTATGTATGTATGTATGTATGTATGTATGCATAACGCCATTCTGATGGTTTTCTTGGTCAAGTCATAATTTAATCTAAAAGAGCAAGACCTCTTCGAACAAGTCATTTAATGTGAATATGACATTTAGCTAAAACATCTTTTATGTTCTTTACAAAAGCGTCTATATTGACCAATATTTTTTTTTACGACTAATCTTGTTCTTTCTATTGAATAAGCAAATAACAAAAAATCCTCAGCCGAAGATCGATCTAAGTATTTATTCAAAGTAGATGAATTCCGTCTGTAGCCATGCGTAACGCCTACCTATGTGCAGTCATAGATCTCGAACTATTCGATTGCAATTATTAGTTTTTAACTAAATCTCTACTTTTAACATGTAACTTCACATATCCGGTTTGAAATAGCTTGGTTTTATCTTTTCCTAAAATTCCATTTTGATAAACTGAAACAAATAAATTTCCATATTCCGTATTTAACTAGCAGTGCAAAAACCGAAACACTTCATACCCCCTCCACCCCAAAACAAATAAAAATAGAAAAATAAATAGAGCGAGAAGTATATGGCATTGTGGGACGTCCTGTCAGCTCTCTTCTATTTTAGAGTCCTCCGATCTCATTTAATATGAATATTATAACCAAGGAACCATACCGTATACAGTCGCACGTTTATGAACATAACTCGGTAATACGGATGTATTGAGGTGCCGTCATTGTGATGAGATATTTCTATACCGTACGTGATGAAGACAACGTCTTTTAACGTCTTTTACGTCAACAAGACGATTGACCAATTGTCATGTGTTGACGTGATAGTGTAGACATGACTTTACATACTTAGGTTGTTATATTTGGGCAAAATGCCAGTAAGACCACGTACATATATACATTTTTGATCATGTCTACATGATTATATCAACAGAGTGGAATCGATAACTCGTCTTGTTGACCTAAAAGGTATCATCTCTATCGCGTACGCTGTGTAAATATCTCGTCATGACAACGACAGCTGAATATTTCCATAAAGTAATATTACAATATCTGAAATAGTAATGGTACACCTAACGACAAATTGATAATGGTTCATGTAACTAAGCTAAATGGACATGGAAATATTAAATATATTGAATATAACCTTTTATTGTAAATGTTAGGGGACTGTGTTCAATCTCCTGACGATACCCCTAATTCTTATATGCATTTGATTCGTAAAGTTTGCTATAAAAATGTGATGATTTTTTTTTGCATGTATTTGTCGTGAAGTGGAAGTCATATCTGACTAAATAAATGTTGGAGGTAACAGATATGTAAATATAACACCTCAACACCAACACGTACTCTTTCAGATATAGCTTTACTTCACGAGAAATGTCGTTACCAAATCGTCACTTTTAACGAAATTTTGTCCGGAGACAAGAATATATATTTAGTTCAATTAATTCTTTTATCATCAGAGGAAAGCCTTAATTATTGAGTGAAATTTTATTTTCAGTGAGGAGGAAAAGAAAATCAGCGACTTCCTCAGTGCCATTAAACAAAGACATCGTGATAACGCATACCAAAACGAGGATGTAAGATCCAATTTCCTTTCAATGGTCAATCTCACAGAGTAAATTTGACTGAGAGTTGTTATACTGAATGATTTTCTTATGCATTTCTATGGAGAGTTTTCCTGTTCACCCATGTAGAAGAAAAGTACTATCTTTACTTTCTAGTCATATTGCAATTTAATGAGTATTTTTTGTCAATCTTGAATAGACACACATCATCCTTACATATGACTGTTGCCAGAGATCGATCCTGGAGCTGCAGAAGTGCAAAGCGGGTTATATATCCACCGTCCAACCCAATCCCCCTCCCCCAAATACCGTTAGCTATTTTACTGTTTACAGTCTCAGAAATGTACTGGCGGTTTATGGAAACACAAGGTATGGAATTTTCATAATGTCTTAACATGCGTTCTAACTTACAATGGAGTAGGTATAGTGTTGTGTGTGTTGCCGTCTCAGAGTAGGTATAGTGTCGTGTGTGTTGCCGTCTCAGAGTCGGTATAACGTTGTGTGTGTTGCCGTCTCAGAGTAGGTATAGCGTTGTGTGTGTTGCCGTCTCAGAGTAGGTATAGCGTTGTGTGTGTTGCCGTCTCAGAGTCGGTATAACGTTGTGTGTGTTGCCGTCTCAGAGTAGGTATAACGTTGTGTGTGTTGCCGTCTCAGAGTAGGTATAGTGTTGTGTGTGTTGCCGTCTCAGAGTAGGTATAGTGTTGTATGTGTTGCCGTCTCAGAGTAGGTGTAACGTTGTGTGTATTGCCGTCACAGAGTAGGTATAACGTTGTGTGTGTTGCCGTCTCAGAGTAGGTATAGTGTTGTGTGTGTTGCCGTCTCAGAGTCGGTATAACGTTGTGTGTGTTGCCGTCTCAGAGTAGGTATAGTGTTGTGTGTGTTGCCGTCTCAGAGTAGGTATAGTGTTGTGTGTGTTGCCGTCTCAGAGTCGGTATAACGTTGTGTGTGTTGCCGTCTCAGAGTAGGTATAGTGTTGTGTGTGTTGCCGTCTCAGAGTAGGTATAGTGTTGTGTGTGTTGCCGTCTCAGAGTCGGTATAACGTTGTGTGTGTTGCCGTCTCAGCGTAGGTATAGTGTTGTGTGTGTTGCCGTCTCAGAGTCGGTATAACGTTGTGTGTGTTGCCGTCTCAGAGTAGGTATAGTGTTGTGTGTGTTGCCGTCTCAGAGTAGGTATAACGTTGTGTGTGTTGCCGTCTCAGAGTAGGTATAGTGTTGTGTGTGTTGCCGTCTCAGAGTAGGTATAGCGTTGTTTGTGTTGCAGTCTCAAAAGTATTTATTACTTATTCTTTACTTTTTTTATTTTGTTAAAGACGGTTGTTTGATATCACCATTATATTTGTGGACAGTGAGCGCTGCGATATTTTAGCGCGCACACTACTGCACCCGGCCGTTATGGTGCAAAACGTTGTAAGATCACGTAGAAAAGTTTCGTTACTTTTTAATGTAAGGATACATTTTAGCAAATACTGTCTTGTAAAAAAAAAAAAAAATTAGGAAGCCTTTTCCTAAGGGAGTGAAAAGATCAGTCACACATTGGTCAGTGCAAAGATGCCATTCTATGGAAATTATGAATGCAGGAACAACAGAGCCATGAACAGAATTTAAAAGTTTCAAGTTAAATCACTAAAGATTTATCGCCATATTAGGGCTTTATGCAGACGGATGTAACATTTAGCCATAAGATATTTGTCAATTTATTTTTAAAAATGTCTATAATTTGCACATTGGACCGGTCCTTCCATCTTGTAAAGTTCTGCTTGCCTCAGGCTTATGTTTAAGCTGACGGTATTTTACTGAACAAAATTATTTACCGGTAAAACTACTTTGTATCCGGCATGAATGCCATGTTGATGGAAATTTCAACTAAAGTTAGTGTTTCTTAAATGATCTCGATGCTTTATTTCTAAGGAACGTGTGAAGTAGAAAAGACACAATATTTTAAACTTAAAAGAAAAACAAACTCATTTTTAAAAAACATGTGGCCCTACAATTGCAGGTAATAATAATAATAATAATAATAATAATAATAATAATAATAATAATAATAATAATAATAATAATAATAATAATAATAATAATAATAATAATAATAATAATGTGTTTGTTTAAAAAGTGAGAACTACTAATATCCCTTGTTGCCTTCTACTGTATACAAACTTTGCAAAGTAAAGACAAAGCATATTCATCTCTCTCTCTTTCTTTCTTTCTCTCTCTCTCTCTTTCTCACGTGGACACACACACACAGAGTAAGTATTTACAAGTAAGCACACCTACACAGAAATTACTAAAATATATTAGTTAAAGATAATTATTTGAAATAAGGAGCACACACGTAAAATCAGTGACTGGTTTCGCTTTAATTGCTTCTTCAGACTGAATTCAAATCTATGCTTACGTAATTAAATCCTTTGGTTTCAATAGATTAACGTTATAAACAAAATGACATAACAAAATGATGTCATAGCGTGACTCGTTCTGAGACATCATAGCTACAGTTTTTATAATGTTTCCAATGCATAAATAGCATGGAAAATGATATATTAGAAGATACATTAAACTCGATCATTAAGATACATATGTCTCTATTGAAAACTATGACAGTAGATAATATATAAAGAAATAGAGACAACATTTTAATTTCCCTTTTTAAATATGCATATTTGATTAAATATTATGAATTTATCAATTAGTAAATATTATAAATAATCTTGGAATTATAACTTTTTAGATATACCTGACAGTATCCAAACGGTGAATCCTAATACAATATATTAGGTAAAGAGGAATGTAATGATAATTGATCAAACATACGACTGTCATATATTCAGTGTTTGGTTAGCTAGGAATATGTCAGGATCGAAACAAGTCTTTGGCTGGTGATTTTATATCTAGAGTCGACTGTCTTGTAGGGCACGTCAAACATTTAAAGCCTAGATATTATGATACCGTTTTAATTTGTGTATTACGATCATCCATATAGGAACAACATAAACCCGTAACTGCCGTAGCATTATGCACCGGGAGATCATGTTGAAATAATAAGTATA
The DNA here is from genome assembly GCA_029931535.1 of Margaritifera margaritifera. NCBI lineage: Eukaryota > Metazoa > Mollusca > Bivalvia > Unionida > Margaritiferidae > Margaritifera > Margaritifera margaritifera. The sequence continues at coordinate 298,219 of JAQPZY010001200.1, forward strand.
ACGAACAGCACACACCCTGACCTGCTGGAGCATGGTGCGATCTGAGTCTATGCTGTTCGTATCTGGGAGTGCGTTAATAAGAACTAATACGGTAAACTGTCCATACTTTATGATAGTAAACACTTAAAGGCGTCCAAATGCAGCTCAGTACCTTTTTATTTGTGGTTTGTTTTTACCCGTTAATTGGACGTGTTTTGAGAATGAAAAACCCGACCAATTTAATGGAGCAATGCCCCGTAAACTCTTCTATCATCCATGTATATCTGAACATGTTTCTACTTGTCATGTTTTTTAATTTAGTTTGCGTATGCCTCAATGATTCTGTGGGTAACTTTTTCTTTATATCTTTACTTTTTATGCTATCAAATCGAAAAGTATTTATTCGTGTTTATATTTATATTTTCTTAATTCACATTTCAAAATGAATACACGTGATTTAAAATGCTTTAAGTTATTGTAGTTCATTAATAATATAATGAATGATCGCTCCAATAACTTGACGGAATGACTTTTTTAAAAAATGTATCTAACAAATTTTGAGGAATGAAGTTCTCTCGTGACATAGAATGTATAAGTACCTCTTTTTTTCACCTTTAACGCTCTGAAATGGAAATATTTTGCATTCTATCTAAACTTTTTGGAAATAATAGCTTACTTTGTGTTTATTTGTCTCATGAAATTTGCATTAGGATTGGTGGTGAATATAGTAATACCGATATGCTATAAAATAAGTAAACAATAGTGACTGATTGATTGATTAATTGATTGACCCTTTTGGAATGTTTCATCGTCGGGGCAAATTCTGTGGATCCTCAGATCAACACCAGTAGCTTCTCCATCCAGCTGCCATCCAAAACATTGCATTCGGAACATCCCTTATAGCCACGCACTGATGATACGCATAATTTGCTCTGACGATGAAACATTCCAAATAAGGTCTGAAAAGTTCTCTGAACATTTGAAGAACCGAGGCTACGACAAAGACCTGATAGCGGAGGCCACCCAAATGACTAAACAAACAAACCGGAATGATCTATTTAAATACATAGAAAAGGGAAAGTTGATCGGATACCATTTATCCTGACCTACCGTTGAGACAACCTAGAAGTTAGTCAAATCATCCAGAAACACTGGCCCATCGTGGAATGGTTTGACAAACTAAAGTCCCGAACAAACCAGTAGAGGCCATAATTCAAAGATATCCAAGTCAGAGCAAAGCTAACGCCAATTACAAGCTCTGTGGTGATAAAAGGTGTAAAAACCTGTCAACATATGATAGAGACCAGTGTCTTCTCTCTAGCACAGCGACGAGCGAAACATTGAATATGCATGGTCCAAACAGAAATTGCAAAACAGAGAATGCAATTTATCACATGTAAGATCTGCGGCCTTACCGTAAAGCTACAAAAAGTACCATTCTTCAAAGATCTGATTATATGACAAAGAAACTGGACAGAAGTCGAGTTGCAGAACACTTCTCTTCCCCTGGCCATACTTTCAGTGAGATAACACTAAGCGCAATTGTTCATAACAGCAACTGTAGTCCCGAAACCAGGAAAGATAAAGAATCTTACTGGATACGCCGCATAAGCACATTTAAACCATGTGGCTTCAACCAAAAAGATTCCAAAAAGGGGGCATCCACACGCAAATAAAATCATCTGTTTACATCCCCCATTTTTCCAATTAAATAATTCATTCATTTAGTTCATTATTCACTCAGTTATCTATAATTACTACTGTTTTTTATAGCTCTTGATGGTATAGTTATAATGTTATGGTCATTACTGTCATTACATAAACATTGAATTATCTGCGATATAATTTACAGTTACACCACTTTACGTGAAGAAAACTGATGGCAATATTGCTCCTTCTTTTGTAGGGCAATACAATCTAGGCTGCAGTTTTATCACAGGAGTTCAAACCAATTAGGGATGACATATAAAATTTCAAACAATACTATTATTTTTCAGATCAGAGAGGAAGGTCCTTTTACAGATACTGCTTTCTTTTATGGAAATCCTGTAGAATCAGGTATGTTATTAAAAGTAAACAACTATTATCAAATAGATGTTTTGTTAGTCGCGATTATATACGAATTCGCGTTAAAACAAGATAAAACAACTATTATCAAATATGTGTTTTGTTAGTCGCGATTATATATGAATTCGCGTTAAAACAAGATAAAACAACTATTATCAAATAGGTGTTTTGTTAGTCGCGATTATATACGAATTCGCGTTAAAACAAGATAAAATAACTGGTGTCGAGAGAGTGACTTTTACGGTCCACAAATTAATCACGACACTTAGGTTTCATACTTATATACGATTAAAAGACTATATATGGCAAGTGAGATTTGTCAAACGTGTTACATATAATGCAAGTACAAAACTATAACAACAACAATAAACAAGAATAATAACAAGAACAAGAAAAATCAACAACAACTAGATGTGCTGCTTCTGCTACTACTGCTATTAATGTTTCTTGCTAGTACATATACTACTTTAATTGCTGCTGCTGTTCCTACAACAAGTATTACAACTATTTCTGCTGCTGCTGCTCCTACAACTACTGCTGCTGCTAACACTGATTATACTACTATCTGATATACTCGCTTATAAGTCGAGTCCAACTGCAAATTACACAGACCCAGATCTGCTAGCGTACGATACTCTGTCAGATCTGGGTCTGTGCAGTTTGTTAGGAAACAACATATGAAAAGAACAAACCCTACATGGAGACCTCTTTAGATGATTTGTTCTTTTTCTTTGTGGTTTCTTTTATGTTTTGTTTTCCTTTTATGATGCGTTTTTCTCTAATATTCTAATGTCTTCACATTCCATTCTATTTCAAAAGCCTGTGTGTACAGCCGTTGTCTGATCAAAGATCATACTTCCACCTGAAATTTACGTTCATTTACCTGCTCAACATATCTAAGTTAACATCCTGTCCAGGTATGTAGTTATACTTTAATTTAGTGAAGTATGTTTTTCAGAAAAAAAGGAAGAATAAAATCACACGTGCATGTTGAACTATAATTTAGTCTTCTCTTTTTTGTACCCATATAATCTTTACACAATGAACTGACTTTGCAAAGGAGTGTATTTCTATTCACACTGAAAACGTGCTCTATTCTTGAATTTTGGAAAGGGTCCTATTATTTCCACAACACAGAAGTATCGTTATTCTTTGGGATTTAAATTCGTGGTTTGTAACAATCAAGAAATCCATGAAAATTAGTACATCTCGAAAGAAGTGAATTGACACTATTAGATGGGTCTTCTACATAGGTATAACTGAGACCCCAATCGTAGCTTAGAGTCCATAAAACGTTATAATCTGAGCCTGAACCTGAAAGTTTATGGCAACCAATCATAAAGGATTTTACCTATGAAAGCTCAATTATGATAAGCTGAGAGTAAAAACTCAAGCTCAAACTCAAGCTAAAAGTTGTATGATCTCAGGGTATGGTAGTTTAACTTTCAGAACTGCAATAAATGGACTTAGTTGATGCGAAATACATTAATGTGTGTGCATTCATCTTACATCTTAATCACGCAGGTGGAACCTGTTACAATTACCTTGCAGAAGCAGTGCCGCAAGATGACACGGACTCCTTGGAACAAATATTTGCCTCCGGTGTTGACGTCGTTCAGTTCCAAAGGTAAGTTCTGGATAACATAACATTACGTAACAAAAAGTAACGTAGTAAAATGTGACGTAAATTTACGTGGCATGATATGAATAATGTAAGGTGTCAGTAGTATATGGTGGGTAACTGGGCACTGGTGGCACTCTGGGTACCAATGGGAATTTAACAGAGAGGGTGGCACTCTGGGTACCAACGGGAATTTAACATAGGGGGTGGCACTCTGGGGTCCTACGAGAAATTAACATAGGGGTGGCACTCTGGGTATCTACGGGAATTTAACATAGCGGGGGCACTCTGGGTATCTACGGGAATTTAGCATTGGGGGCACTCTGGGTACCAACGGAAAAAAAATGGCAATCATTGGAAAATTAATCTTTTCTTTGAAAAATGGGTGGCCCTGAAAAGGGCCGTTGGTTTTTTTTTTTGTTTGTTTTTTTTTTTCGAGTGCACCTAGAGGTGTGGGCACCTCCCTGGCTTGGCCCGACACGCAGGACAGCTCCCTCTCCATATTTTACGACTCACATGACATGGAGCTGTGAAGCTCGACGGAGGATGAGTCGCTTCAGGATCCCACTGCTCCTCCATCATCGGATGAGGTCTGATCGGTATCTTGTTTTCCTTCTTCTCCTCCTCCTCCTTCTTCTCCCTTTCTTCTTCTTCCTCCCTCTTTTCTACTACCCCTAGGAGGTGCCACGCCACCTCTAGATGCATACGTATCTGTTTGATTGTTTCTACGGTGTTCATTTTGACAAGTGAATGGGTAGCTCATCTGTAGTAGTAGTAGTTTGAATTAAACTCGCTTTCGCCCTTCGGGCATGTGCGACTATATACCCCCACAGCGTGCGAAGCACGCATAGGGGGGTTAAGTGGTCAGGTGTGTTGACAGATTGCAACCACCTGACCTTATTTTCAGTACCCCCCTCCAGCGCTGCACGATTCCCCACAATTAAGGGGGTTAAAATGATTGCGCGCTATTGGAGGATGGGTACCGTCTACACATCCCAAAGGGATGTGTAAATTATTTCTGAGTACACCTCCCCAGCGCAACATGGTTCCCCACACTTAAGGGGGTTAAATGAATGTGCGCTATATGAGAGTGTGTACCTTTATACCTGTACATAGGACTAGAACCACAATGTTTACAGGTATATATGTGCGCGTTGTAGCGCACTTGTTATTTGAATTGCTTCGAGTATTCAGTCTGGAGCGGAAAGGCGGCACGGGCTAAGCAAGCGAAAGCGCAAAGCGTGACGGAAGCAGAAACGCCAAGAACGTACATCATGATCAAATTCTGCCCAGTTATACTAAGTCGGGCTGTCCCTATTACCAATTGTGTGTAAGCCACATATTGTAATTACAGTCAAATTTTCATAGTTTATAAAATTTTCCTAATATTCTATCAATTTAGAAATTTCGTGTACATAATGTACATTATGTTTCCAAAATAATGTAATAAATAAATTAGGTTGGAGTAACCCTCTCAATTTTGTGATCTTAATCAGATATTATCAAGTTAACGTTGGATTCGGTGGATAATTAACCATATTTGTGTTATGATTAGGTTGTATTCGAAAAGGTTTTCAAGCCAAAATGAAAACCAACAGGCAATTTGGCCCCGTCCATAATAGGACTATTCATTATCCTCCGGCGGTCGCAGGTAATGCCTTAGGTCTTCCGGTGGCTCGAACTTTCTCCTGACTCTGTTTTTACATTTATCAGGCGGGTCAAACAAGTCTGCCACCACAAGCTGTGAAAAAGGTGCCCATAGCTTAACAGGAGGTGCTGAGATTTGGAACATATTCATTGCGCAGTTCATCAACAAAATTGCAAGTGGAATGGGGCATTCGGCAATTTTCCCCATTTTCTTGATGTTGTCTTTGGATTCTTTAATTTTTTGTTGATGTTTGTCCGAAATTTTTCCCCCTAGTTTAGACTACTTGGCTGCATCCAATAACGTTGTGAGATCAAAATGGAGATCTCGTGCTATATGACCTGTAGAGTCCTGCACAACGTAGTCAAGGTTGTATGGTTCATATTGGTTAATGAGCCAGTTGTCTGCAATGTGAATAAATTCACTTTCCCTCCTGGCTCTTTTAATAGAATATGAAATATCTTCTAACAGTGATTGCTCTCTCTCACTGATTTGTTGTTGAGGTTTCTGTTGTTGTTGTTGTTGCTTCTGTTGTTGTTGTTGTTGTCGGAGTTGTCTTTGACTCTTTTTTTTCCCCTGGAGGGGTAGTTGCGCTTTACTAGCAACAGGTTCAACTATTATCCGTTCCGGCTCCTTGAAAAGTTCCTGGGGTACCGGTTTTGGAGTTGAAAAGTTGCTAGGTTCAGGAATTTTCCCCCTTGTTGCCTCTTGGATAATTTCTTTTGGGGCCTCTTTTCTTTTTCCCCTACTACCTCCCTCATTTCCCTGCCCAGCCCCTTTCTGCGGACTGCTTGTCGCAGCTGGCTTAGGGATCTCTTTCCTAGCTTCAATTGACGGACTTGATGTCGAAGTTGCTGTTGTTCTTCTTGAAGTAGGAAAATCTGAAGTAGAAGTTGTTGTTGTTCTTCTACTGGGAAAGTCTGAAGTAGAAGTAGTTGTTGTTCTTCTACTGGGAAAGTCTGAAGTAGAAGTAGTTGTTGTTCTTCTACTAGGGAAGTCAGATGTAGAAGTAGTTGTTGTTCTTCTAGTAGGTGGTATTGAAGTTTGCCTTGGTTCCGTGGTAGGTACCGTTGACATTTCCTGTCGCTGATACGTGGCAGGCGTTTGCCTAACACGCCTCCATTGTGGATAATTCCATGCTCCACGTCCAGGCCTTCTATTCGGGCTTATTCTTCTTCCTTCTTCTATATTTTCTTCCCAAATCAGGAGAAGAGTAGTCCTCTTCTCCTGAGCTCTAAGGCTCCATCCTGAGGCAACTGAAAGACCGATGCCATTCAGTGCACTCAGGGCCTTAGCAGGTATTATTTGCTCCATCGCTAGCGCTAGTATTTCAAGTTACTGCTTCTATGTTCGCTGCTGACTGGTAGCTCATCTGTGAAGGCGTTGTTTTAATATACTAGAAGCGCGGACGTGAAGGAAAACATCCCTTTTCAAAAAAAAAAACATCACTCACACTACCTGCGTCTGACGTCATCCCTAGGACGTCATTCTAGGTTTCGCGGATTTTGCACTCCATCACCCCAAAAAAAACCCCCACAAACCCAGTGCGCGGACCTAAAAGAAACTACTTTTCATAATTTTTTATCAAAACACACACCACACCATTCATCAGATCGATAGTGAGATAATGGATAGAGGTGGTGACTTCAGATCGATAGAAAGAGAGATAGAACATAATAATTTTTTTCAAATTCAATAAAAAAACCAGACAACACCATTTTTTCAAAAAATCAACATTTTTTTTAATGAACAACAAGAAGCTTCTCTAACATAAAAAGGTTATAACAATCAACAAGATATTAAACAGGAACGTATTTACAGGGTTGACAACGTTGGGAAGGTAAACTAAACTTCCACTTTTCTACATCTACATCATTCCGATGCACACTACGTTTCTGAGCTAAAGACAAGAGATATCCATAACGTTCACAAAACCATCGTTCTACTTTAGCATCGTTTCGAGCATAGTCTCTATCAAAACAAGTCACTAAATGTTCTAAGGAATATCCGAGACTGCGTTGATGAAGAAAATGTACACAATATTGTCCACACACCATTGAATCCGATCCTTGTAATCGGGCATTATTGAATCGAGTAGAGATGGCATTTCTTCTCATAAAGTCGATGATGTCGTCTTCCAAAGGAGGTAATCCATAAGAATCAAAAAATTCCACACCACCATTGTGATCGTTGGGAAAGTACACAGCTACCCAATGGGTTCCTGGTCGATGACTGTCGTCGGTATTGATGACATAGGCATGAACATCTTTAGGTTTGCGATGAGGTAGTTCATCTTTAGCACACACCACAGGATTCCAAGAAGAAGTGTAGGAACTGCGAGTCAACAGGTAATGAAGTTCCCTGGTATCCATTTTTTCTTCACAGGAAATGATGAGTCATCAATTCACACTTGACTTTATGCTTGAATGTATCTGTCAAGTAATTCCACGAATACTCACGGCGGATAGTGTCTGTACTCTGTTCAATGAGAGCTACGGATGCGTTTGATCTCCAGAGGAGTGAGTGAAGGTGAAGAAGAATCATGCAAGTCTTTATACCATTGTCTCAACACCTTTTCTTCCGAGATCTGAGACCAAACCTCTTCCAAATATTCGTCCAATTTTTCTTCGCCTGTCATCATCAAACATTGGTCGTGTTGTTTTTGGCTGGGATGATCGATTTGACATCCATGACAATGTTGTCGGGTCAAGCTGTTAATTCTTTCAGTCAATTCCTTAGCATAACAGGAGACTAAATGTTTTTCTTATTCAGGCCATCGACAAGCCATAAATCCAGCAAACTTGGGAACAGGATTGTTTTCTTTTTCTTCTCTTTTAGGTTCTGAATGAATGACTTCGTCATCATCATCATCCGTGGTAGTTTGTGACTGCTGAGCTTCACAAAATCCCTCGTCTATTTCCATAGGTTCTTCTTCTACGTGTTGCATCTTTTTTTCTTTTCCTTCTAATAGTCTAGAATTACTTCTCTCAAACTGTTGATTTCTAGAGTATTATCAAATTCTGCACACAAGACGACGTTCACCGTGTCGGGTAGAGGATCTTTAAACTGAAGTTCCACACGAAGTGGGCCTGATTTTATAGGGTGGAAATGTCCTTCGTCGCTGCCTTGGTCAGGACTGAAATCAAATCCCCACAAGGCATACCCTCCTGCATAATCGTCGTACGAAATGCCGTGGCTGGTGTTGGTGCCTAACTGTCCTGTGGCTTCAAACAGGCTCAGGTAAGATCGCAAGTAATTTTTCTGGACGTCGCTAAAGTTAGGTTCAAAAGGTCTGGTACACAACGTTTTGCCATCTCGACTGACTTCTATCTTGGAGACGTTGTAGTGTTTAAACTCGAACGGATTCTGATTGTGGACTCCGTTGAGGGCTGCATTACTGACGATTCCAATCAGCAAACGTTTGGAAAGCTGTCCTTGGAAGACGTGATCTTCGACTTTGGATCGGAGTCCAGCGGCAATGGTAAAGGTTTTCACTTCCACTCGTCGCACAGGATACTTGGCAGTGGTTCTGCTCAACGTTTGACTGATGTCGTTGGCTACTTTTGGTAAGACTTCCACACGGCGTACGTAAAGTCTGGCTTCTTGGATGATGGTTTTCCACTCGTTAGCATGAGCCATCAAATGGAAAGCGACACTACTGCGATTCAGTCTCAGGCGTACATCCACTCCGTTCAACAAATACTTGTCTTGAAACCACATGTCCAAATGCAAACGATCCATTAATTCTAAACTGCGTCTGATTTTCTTGTGACGTTCGTTAAATCCCACATTGTGCGGATCTGCTGGAATTATTGTTTTATCAACGGTTTGCGTCGCCAGCACTGACACCGCTGTGTCGTTGAACTTTTCCGAGGTGTCAGGTTTCCAGACCACCGAAGCATCCAGATGAGTGTTCTTGGGTTCTTTTCCGTACGTCAAGAGATTTTCCAAGTAAGCACGGTAAGGGTAAGTATCCAAACTGCTGCTGACCAGTTTGTTATTCAAGTACAAATCTACTTCGCTGAACAAGGAATGCATGAAATTATTGACGGGAGCCACTCGGTCACCGTCCCCAGGAAGGCTACTGTCCGCCGTTTTGATCACTTTGAGTTTCAGGTACAAGTAGCTGTTATTCAGATCGATGTAATCTTCGGTTTGTCCTTTGATTTCAAATTCGATAGGAGCTGAATCCGTCAAAGACGATACAGGATGAAATTCCACACATTGGGATTCTTGCATCGTCATCATGGTGGGAGGCATGGTAAACATATCCAGTTCTGACTTGGTACATTCGCAAGAATCTCGGTGCATCATTTTCAAAGGTTTTAGTAATCAAACACGTCTAATTCTCTGACGGTTCTTCTTCTTTTCTTATTCTTTTTTGGAACACCACCGTGTGTTTTATGAACTCTGAAGGGATTTCGACGTCGTCTCTTTCTACCTTGTCCTTGCTGTGAAGTGGAGGAAGAAGTAATGCCAGGGCCAGAAGCGTGAAGTGAATTTATAGGACTCTCTCGAAGACCCAAAAGATCTTTGCCAGTGTTCATCAACACATTTTTGCCTGCTCTCATAAAGGCTTCTTTAGGATTTTGTTTGTCAATGAAGACATTTTGCAAAAATTCTTTTCCTTGCGTCAAAGTGGCATCTTTTAAGGCATGGAATCCTCGAGTCACCATGGGTTTCAAAATAGGGGCTACCGTCCGAAAAGCCGATCTTAACATATCTCCTAAACCATGTCCTCGTTGTCGAGCCACTCCTCGGTACACAGGATACATTTTTGGTTACAATGCGTTGGAGAACTTTTTTCGAAAATGTAGTTTCACCGTGACTTTTCCTTTGTCAATGAATGGCACACTTTGTCCCAAATCTCCTTTTATACTAATGTTGACACTGTCAAAATACGATTTACTGACTGGAAGATAATGAGGGTTTACAAATTCACGGTGAACATGATACGTGTTTCCACCTTCTTCGTACGCACCAGCAGCAGTATCCACTTTGAAAAGAATGACTCTCAGTAAGGGAGCGGCTGTGTGTCCCACCACGTTGTATTCTACCACATCGGAGTACACAAACATTAAATTCAGTCCAACGTTCAATTCGATAGGGGTGCGAAAAGCTATTCCGAATGTTGAGTTGCTTTGAAATGTTCTATTGGTAAACTTTTTATTTCCACCCAAAATAGAATACAACCCAGGAGAAAAAGTCATGGCTATGGTTTTGTCGTCCGAAAATTGTATCAAGAGACGGCGTGCCACAGGATGGTAACTGATCTGTACCGATTTCTTGGCTTTTTCTAAGGCTTTGCTAAATTGGGTGTCGAAGACGGCCGCAATCGTGTCCACCATATGTTGAGCAGTAAAATAATTTCCCTCAGGAATTCTCATGGTATAGTTACCCCCGTGAGGAAATATCTTTCTGGATTCGCGAATGCCAGGATCATGGGTGTCCAAGTGTTGTTGCATTTGTGCGTCCAGGATATCCACGATGAAAGTGTTTTGACCTTTGTCGATGTTTTGGACTTGCATAGGATGAATGATTTCTACCAAAGCCACTTCCCAATGAGCTTCGCGATCCATTTGGATGGATTGAGGTAATTTGGTGGTGAAACAACATAAGGTGTTATTGGGAAACACACCCATGGAACTGTCACTGGGTAAAGTTAAATAAAATTGGTAATTCATAGTAGGTCCAAAGTGGTTTTGGTCTCCGAGGAGTCACTCGAGTTCAAAGGATGTTCAAAGGGTTCCAAAAGAGGAGTGGTATTATTGTGACTGGAAGAAGAAGGTGGACTGACGGTGGTCGTACTACCGTGGTTGCTATGGCTGCTGTTGTCCGTCGTCGTCGTAAATTTCAAAGAGGGACTGGGTAAAAGATAACCGATGCAACTGCTGAGTAAAATGGTCCACAATTGTTTGTCCACTTGTTGTAAACTCAAATTGGCAACAGCTGCTCCGATGACACAATACACTACAAAGATTTGGCAGAAAAAGACGATTTGATTTTTAGGCACACGTTCTCCGCACCACACCCAGAGCGGTTGTTTTTGTAATTCTTGAAGAGAAGAACTCTGCGAAGGAGTCGAGGTCGTGGTTGTGTTGAATGGCATGTTAGGTTACTTCTTTTTCTTTTTATAGTCGACGACTTGAGAAGCAGCAATCCAAGAATCAAAACTAGGAGGATATCCTTTCCAACGTACTTTGACTTCTTCTACTCGACGTTTGCCTACTTTGCGTGTTCTTTGTTCGAGAATGCTTTCGATGTCGTACAAGGCGTCTTCTTTTTTAGTCACTCGTTGTAACTCAGGCAAGTAAAATGTTCCTTTGAGCACTTCACCGTGCATGTCTTCCAATTTATAGACGGGAGGATGGCGTCCACGCACGGGTGTAGTGACACGAAACAATTCGGTGGTCCAGTTGGGTAAATAACCTTTGTCAAAAGTACGTTTGGTTTTTCCGATGCGAACCCAATCTCCCGTCTTCAACTCCAGCAAGGTTTTTTTCTGAGGTGGTGGTCTGCTCCTCTGGGGTGTACCAAACAATTTATCAAACACGGTCACTTCGTTTTAAGGGCTGACACCTTCGGGGGCACATCCGATGCTTCGATGGTACGATTGATTGTACGCTTTGACCAAACGAGGTAACACGTCGATGTATTTGAGAGTATGTTGATGTGTAAAATATTTCCACATGCGTTCTTTCAAAGTTCTTTGAAAACGTTCCACGATACTGGCTTTGGTTTCAGGATTTTCGGTGGTAAAAAAATGAATCTGTCTTTGTTTCAATTCTTTTTGAAAAGCTTGGTTTAGAAATTCGGTGCCTTTGTCAGTTTGCCATCGTAAAGGGTGACGACCACTTTGTTTCAAGACCAATTTTAAGGCCCGTACCAATTCGGTACTGCTTTTAGATGTCAAAGGCACGACCCAAGCAAATTTGGAAAACACGTCAATGACACAAAACAAATATTTGTGACCACGATTGTAGGTTGCCAAATGAGAGACGTCGGTTAAATCGGCTTGCCATTGATGATCGATGCCTTCCACTTGGGTTGGACTTCTAGAAAATTTGCGTCGAATGGGTTTGTGTAACGTGTACGTCGATTGTTCTTGTAACCATCGTCGTACTTCTGGCAAACGTACACTTTTCAATTTACTTTTGGCAGCTCGATATAATTTTTGAACTCCTCCGTAACCATCAGCATGGCCAGGATTGTAGTAAATGGTAGCTAAAAGTTTCTCCATGATTGATCAATAAGTCAACCACTGTTTGATGCTACTACTACTTTGAGTGTCGTGAGGTTTGGACGAAGCGGCTTGACGCGTTCGACGAGCGACAGGAGTGGGTAGTGAAGAAGGGGTAATGATGGTAGGTTTCTTCTTGGTGGTGTCTTTTTTCACTTCAATCTTGCTGTCTTTCTTTTTTATTCTGCTGAAGAAGGAGTGGACATCTTCTTTTTAACCCAAGCTTTCATGGCTTCTCGATGAGGGGTAGGAGAGTGTGTCAACAAGGAAGCTGTAATTTGACTAGGTATGCCAGCAGACGGAGTTTGTAACTCTTCTTCTTCTTCTTCTTCTGTCATCCCCGTGGCGGTGTCTGTTTTGGTGGTGGTGACTTTAGGTTCGCTTTTCATCAGGGTTTTGAAATCTCTCAGAGTGGGTGGAGCTGTTTCGTCTACAGCTTTTTGGTGAAAGAGTTGCAGACGTTGTAAAAGTTGACCGTAGCGTTGCGATTTTTCTGTTTCTGACAAATCGCTTCGTTCCATCAGGGCTTGTAATTCTTGTTGTAACTGTGACATCTCGTTGAGATTAGGATTGGGTGGTAAATGAGGTATCCGTTGTTCGTTCCAACGATGAAATTCCATCCATCGTTTGTAAGGTACTAAAGTCAGTTTTCGTCCTTCCATTTCATCCAAAGGTACAAAAAGGTGTGGTCTTTCCAGAGAAGGGTGTCCTTTTTATCTTCTTTTTTTTGTTATCGCATGACACCTCCTAAAAGTGGTCCAGCAATTGTTCCTAACAAAGGACCCGCTATTTTTAACAACGGTCCTAACAGCATAGGTAGAAATCCTCCTCGTTGCACCAACATTTTTTTCTTTTGTTGGAGAGGTATTTTCTTTTTCACCATTTGACGAAGAATGTTCCGATGTTTACCTAATTTTTGTTTCTGTATCTTGGAGAAAGGTACCGTTCCTTTCAAGACGTTCAAACAACATTCACACACGGTATCGATGATTTCTTTAGGAGCCGTTTGAATGAGTTGTTTTCGCATGGGAGGATTAGATTTGGTCAGGATAGACAAGACGTCCCAATGTTTCGCCAGACGAGGAGGAAGTCCTTTTTTCTTCTTTTGAGGGTGTGCACGTTGGGGGGTCATCTTTTAGAGGTCAGGAGTAAGTCTGAAGTCTCTGGCAGGTCACCCTTATATTTTTTACTGGAACACGTCTCCACTGATTGTCCGCACGACGTACCATCTTCATGACAGGTCTCACTCGACGTTGAGGTGTTTTCAACGAACTAAATCGTCTCAATTCTTCTTTGGATAAATCCACTAAACTTTGTAACACACCGGTTCTTTCTTGGACTTTGGTTTTAGGGGACGGTACTTTTTTAGCGGCAGCCGACATGGCCAGATCAGCCGATGTCGAGGGTCCCAAAGTGGTGGTGACTTTCGAAATAGGTTTCCATTTTTGCATCAAATTAGGAAACACTTGTCTTAAGTCCGGTTTGGCAGGCATTATCATGAAGGGAGGTGAAGACGATGTGGACGCAAGAGGAGAAGGAGACCTCGTCACTGGTGTCTGTTGTGGTGGTGTCTTGCGGGTGTACGTTTGCGTCCTGGCAGCAGCGGTACCTCTCTGACGGCTTGCAGTGGTGGCAGGTGTTTTCTTTTTTTTTCTGGTAGGCTTTCTTCTTTTTAGGGCTTTTCTTTTTTGTGACTTTCTTCTTCTTAGGGCTTCTTTTCTTTTTTTTCGGTGTTTTTGGTTTTTTGGCTTGGGCATTAGGATCCCATTTCAAAAGTGAACGAATCATGACTCCTCCTAAAGAACCGCTCCCTCCAGGGGTTAAAATGATTTGTTTTTTAGTCCGTGGATCGATTCTAGGATCGGCTAGTTGTGACAACGCCCCTTTATGTTTTTGAAAAAAACGTTGAGTTTGATGAGGGATGTGAATGATGCCTTGCAGTATTTGACGTGCCGTCAAAGTAAACCATCGTAACACTTCTTTAAGACTAGCTTCTAACATTTGAGCACGGACTTGTGCATTTGTTTCGCGACTGATGCCATACAAGGCACGAATCAATTTAGCAGGAGGATGAGATTGAAAGGAAGTCATCTCGAAGACTGTGAGACAGAAATGACGCAGTGGATGTTTTTATAGTTTTTTTTCAGAGTGTGGCTGAAGGGGACGTGTAAATGACAGGACCTCCTTCTTGACACCAAGGGTGAAACAATTGGGCACGAAATCTCAAATAGTCGGGAGTGGTCGGTTTTAAGTCAATGAGTAAATACGCATGAGGTGTTTGAGTGGCATCGTCTTACGCATAATTCAACCAAGGAGTACCTAACTGTTTGGCTAACACTTGCACTTGAGATTTGTCTCTGGGGTTTTTAAACAAGACCACGTAATGAGCGTTGAGACTGATGGTTCGATGGGCTTTACTTTCTTGAAATAAATTTTGTGTAATGTAAATGATGCTGGCATTTCGATGGTGTCCTTTTCGTGTAAACCAAAGTTTAATTTCTTCTTCGTCTTCTCCTAACATGTCATCAAAGATGACTAGATGTGTTTGACTCACGTCAGACACGATCCCATCGTCTTCGCGAGGGATGCCTTCTACAAACGAAATGGTTTCTCCTTGACTTTCTTTCAATAACGTGTAAGACGATTGCCACTCTTTGTAACACCACACGATACGTTGAGGTGGACGATCGAACAAATGAGATTTGTGTTCGATCAAACGTTTGACAAATTCGGTTTTACCTGAACCACTGGGTCCAGCAATCAACATGTTAAAAGGATGGCGCAGATACAAAGCGTCCCAACTTGGACGATCTAACTTTTCGTCGATCACTTTGACCACAGAAGAGGTAGCAGAGGCAGACGAGGCAGAAGATGATGTAGCCATGACTGAGGTAGGAAGATTTTTGAGAAGAAAACAAAAGAGCCAAGACATTCTATACGTTTCATACACGTTTATTGATTTGTAAAAACAAAACAAACAACAAAAACATATTTTACAAGTCATGAAGGACAAAAATGCAAACTGCAAAAATGGTCAGGTACAAGTATAGCATTCAGATACCACTGGCTAAATTGTCTGTGGCGTAAAAGATGTAACTGTTCTTTACGTTTCACTTGTATCTTGACAAACTCTTGGTAAATGCGTTCTCGCAACTTCAAAGGCAAACTACGAATGCGGTCTTCTAAACTAGGATTGACAAAATACTGGTAAATGTGTACTCGCAACTCCAAAGGTAAACCACGAATGTACCATTGTAAAGTATCCTCCGACATGTTGCTACTTCTTCTTGGCATCAGGCTCATCGTACCCATACTCTTCTGGGGCCACTAAATGGTAAGAACAGACAGTGCGGAGACCATCTGGCATGTTCAATGTAAGCCGAGTCGGTAGGCTCCCATTGATGAAGTCTCACACCGCAACTGAAACACTGAACTTTATCTCCTTCTCCCAAGTAGATAAATCCAGATCTGGCTAAAGCTTTGTCAGTAGTTGATTGTAGTAAATATTTAGGCCACTTGTCTTGGAACGTCTGGATTCGACTTTCATACTTGGAATAACCAGGCAAAGCCACAGGAATCGTCAATTCTTTATGACATTCACAGGTACGTTTAGCATTCTTCCCAATAAAGAAGAAAGGTCGTCCTGCATCTCTAGAGGGACGATGAGGCACACGCACAGCATCGACGATGTCCAAGCGTACGGCATCCGTCTGATCGTGTGAATCGATGCTGTCAACGCTTACCGAATCCGTCTCGTCGCATGGCACTGCATCGCACTCCAAGTCGTGATGGTACTTGGAGTTCACACTAGATTTCCCCCTTGGTGGGTGGGTGGCATGAGTATTCTTATTCAGCTTTGGTGGGAGGATGACAAAATTACTCATCTTTTTTTCTTCTTCTTGCTCGGTCAACGTTGAAAGTCAGAATGAATGGTTAGGCTTGGAAGGGGTCCTTTTTTATACCTGTCGACTGTACCATCCGAAAAGTACTGTAATGTAATCGGTGGAAACGCCAAAGAAAGGTAAGCACAGTTTGGACCCCATCTGACATGTTCCAGGATAGCTGAACTTTTAGGGTCCATGTAAATGATTGCACCACAACTGAAACATTTCACTTTGTTTCCCTCTCCAAAGTAGACAAATCCTGCTCTGGCTAAAGAACTGGGAGTAGATAATCCATGCCATTTAGGCCATTTTTTGAACGTGTTCAATCGACTGGCACAATCACAATAGTCAGGCAAGACCACGGGAAATTTGTATTCTTTCAACTTGAGGTCTGTAGTGGGTTCATCACACGGTGTTGTTGAAGTCATCGTCAATCTTGGTGTTGTCTTTTTCTCTTCAAGGGGAGTGCCCTTTTTTATACTGCAGATCGGCGTGTCCGTAAGGTAAAGTGGTGTGGTCTGGAAGTCTCACTCGTTTCTGGTACACGATTCGGTACACTTTTTGTAAAGGACGAGTGACAATTTGGTGATTAGGTAACCGTACGATCTTCTGAGGTTCTAACGTGTGCACTCGAAAGTCTTCCACTTGTCCAGACAGCAAAGCATTTTTCAAAACTTCAAAATTGACTACTTGGTTGGTTCGATAGTTGAGGGTCAATCCTTTGACTTTACATTCGGTGTGAAATTGGTCTTCTTGATCTCGGTATCGGTACCCGTAATTTTTAGGGCCGCCGCTGGCAAAACTCAGAATGGTGTCTTGAGGGTGCTCGTCCGTCCAGGCTCCTAAACGATCTCCTTGGATGGTAGGGTGTGGGCAACCGGGTCGATGGATGTAGATACAACTGTCGGTGTCAAAGTACAGGTCACAATCTCTCAAGACTTCTAAAGCTTCGTCGTACAACTTCAAACGAGCATGAGCGGTCACGTAAGCTGCAATGACCACGTTGCTAAACTTGTCAGGTTTTACAAACTTGGGTTCTTCTTCGAAATTGACTAAGATCAAATCATCACGGACGATTTCGACGTGTTTGACTAGTAAACTTTTGTTGTCCACCAGTTGAAAGTACTTATAAGGACCGGTCAAGTATTCCGTCTTGGGTAAGATCGTACGTTGGGCCATTTTTCCCCACAAGCAACTGAGCATGACTTTGGCAAACGATCTTTTTCCTTCGTTTTTTTCGACGTCTTCCAAAGTGATGCCTTCGACGTCACGGTACTCTTCTTTGAATCGAACTTGGTCTTCGGGAGTCTGACACCACGAGGGATAGCCGCTGACTTCTTGTTTCAGTTTTAAAAATTGGTTGACGTTCCCCGAGAAAATGCCTGGATGATTCGTGGCATCGTCCTTTTGGTATTGTGCGGTAGCTGGAAAGTGACAGATTTCGTACACTTTCAACAAACGGTATCCTCGATCCAGAGCTCGAAACAATTCGGCGCTGACCCACGTTCCTGTCAAAGACCGTTCTTCCTCCGTGTGGTGACAGGGGTGATCTTGGTTGCATGTTTCGGCACACGTACGGCATAAAGGAAACATCAGTTTTCCTTGGCAATGGTGAGGTAAGATGGGATGGTACAAGTCGGTCGGAGGTAAGACTTTACATTTGATCAATCCTTCGTATTGACGAATGTGTTAAACGTCGATGTGTTCTGTCAAGATTTCTGGGTGTCCGGTTGGAAAACGAGCATATTTACACACCCAAGGATACAAAGAACACACGTCGATGTATTTGATTTCTTCTTATTTGGATTCGTCTACGTCGTACAGCAAGCGAGTGGCATTGGTTCGTCCTCCAAATAAGCTGTGGCGTGGATCCAAAGGTTCTATGTTGGCCACGTCGTAACTTTCGGTGATGCTCTTAAATTCAGGATCAGTTTTCAAACGTCGATCGTACTCGTGCTCCCACATTTCAACCACTTGGTATCCTTGACTTTCTAAGTGGAGTCGTCGTTGGTAAGTGCGTTCGTACAACTGTTCCATGGTAGAGTCTGAATAAGGACTTTTCAGGTCTCGTTTAGGAAAACAGGTAGGGCATCCGTGAAACAAGCAACCCTGAAATTCGTACACCGTGTGAGGTTTTTTAAAACTCATCAATCCACGAAATAAGATCAAATCTTCTTTTCTCCTCCTCCGTTTCTGGCATGTTGTATCCATTTGTCTTCTTTTTGACACAAGTAATGGAGCCAACGCAAAGCTTTGGACGAATATTGACGACTGGCAAAGAGAGACGTGTTGGAGTCGATGATGGCTAGTTTGTTCTCGGGCATACAGTTTCTGGTGTACACTAAGGAACAGGCTTTGGGTAGGGTGCACGCATCTTTCAAAGGATCAACGTATCCGTGATCTAGAAATAACTGTCGAAACTTTCCACAGCAACGCCGTAAAATGTCCACATCGGATCGACAGTACTTCAGCATTTCTTCTTGGAAGTCAAATGGATCGGACTGGTGAGCGCGGTACCAAGCGTGAAAGGCTTCTCGCTGTTCGGAGCGCATTCCGTCGGGGTCGTAACAGTTCAGGTCAGGCAAATGAGGTAGGACGGCATGTTGATTAGCTTCCGTGTTGAAGAAGTGAGGAAAATAGCTTTTGGCCATTTCTGTCATGCCAAATGTTTTTGGCATTCGACTCAACGGCATGGCTAAATAACTCATGGAATCTTTAAATTTGACTTGACCCACTTTCATATAGATGAGTTTTTTTCCGTTCATGGTGACTTCAGGGCGTTCGGAACCTTGTCGTAAATAATAATTTAATAAAAATTGCCCATCGTATCCCGAGAAATTGAGAGCTATGACGGTCGCGTAGCGATGACAGTCTCCGTAACGTTGAATGTCCTCTTCGCTCCAACTGTCGTCTGTAGGATCTAAAATCCATTCAGCAAACTCGGACAAAGTCTTGGCTCCGCGAAAGATTTTTTCACGTCCTCCAGGAATCCGACTACAATGAGAACAGTGAAAATGGATCGTTTCTTGAATGCACTTCTCACAAGCCCTATGAGCCACGCAGAAATTGGGAATGTGAATGCCTGTTTCTTGCGTACATTCAAAATCAAAAAAGATGAAATCCACTTGGTTCTTGTTCTTCTTTAATTCTTTCTTCTCGTACTTTTGAATAAAACATTGATGATCAAAGTTCACCATCTGCTGACAAATCTTACATCTTATTTTTCCAGTACAAGTGTGGCTCTTGGGGTCGTTGGTGCGAATCAGGTTTCCACACGTGGAGCACAATTTCAATAAGTCGCAAGCACATTTTTGTTGGTGCTCTTGTGTCTTGCGATGCTGTTCGTAACAAGAGGGACTGACAAAAGTGCGTCGACACGTCTCACAATGGACGTGGTGTTGTTCAGGAAGGCATGGTTTGGGCGTGATCTTTTCATCTTGAAGTTTGATTTGAAACTGATTCAGTTTCACACATAAACCTATATATAGAGAGAGGAGACTATATATAGAGAGACCTTCTTATATGAAGTCTGGAAGGAAAGTCAAAGGAAATTTGAATTCATTTGGATTGATAACTATTAATGTTGCTTGTAAGGAAGGAAAGAGGGAGAAACATACAAGTCGAGGGAGATTTGTCTTTGAAGCGGTGAATGGAGTGGATCTACCAAGACAGAGTCAAGTGGTACATCTCAATGATGTACTTGATGATGATAGAATAGAAAATCTTCAAGTGATGACTGCTAGTGAACGAACATGTTTGCACAAACATGTGAAGAATGATAAAGAAAAAAGGAGAGTTAATTTTGGAAGTGCTAGAAGTGTGTTGTGTCAGTTTGTTGGTGAGACTGAGGAAAGAAGATTTGGGAGTATGGCAAAGGCTATTAAATATTTTGATTGTAATAAAGGAAGTATCTACAATTGCTGTACTGGGATTTATAAGTCGGTCTTTTCGAAGAAGTTCCAGAAAAGATTTGAAGCTAGATTGGAAGAGCCAGAGAAGAAGAGTCAAGTAATTGGAGGATTTGTGAGACCTGTGAAATTAACTGACTTGAATTCAGTATTATATAGTCGGATGGATTCCATTTGTGATATGGCAAGATGTTTTGGATTAGATCAGCCTGAAGTTTACAGGATTTGTAGGAAAAGGCAGTGGATTCGAGATGCTAATGGACATTTTATTAAGTTGGAGATTATCAATGAGAGTCCAGAAGAAAGTTATGAGAAACTTGTCGACAAGAATCTTCCTGAAGTGTCAGAAAGAGAAGAGGATAAAATGGTGGAGATGGAAATGGATTGAAATGTATTGGACTTATATGCAATTGTTTATTACAACGAGTAACATAATGTATATATATTGAATAAAATATAATTAATATTGATGTATATCTCTGCATGGTGTTGTGTGTTTTTTTTATTGAATTTGAAAAAAAAAATGATTATGTTCTATCTCTCTTCTTTCTATCGATCTGAGGTCACCCCCTCTGTCCATTTTCTCACTATCGATCTGATGAATGGTGTGGTGTGTGTTTTGATAAAAAATTATGAAAAGTAGTTTCTTTTAGATCCGCGCACTGGGTTTGTGGGGTTTTTTTTGGGGGGTGATGGAGTGCAAAATCCGCGAAGCCTAGAATGACGTCCTAGGGATGACGTTCTTGCAGGTAGTGTGAGTGGTGTTTTTCTTTTGAAAAGGGATGTTTTCCTTCACGTCCGCGCTTCTAGTATATTAAAACAACGCCTTCACAGATGAGCTACCCATTCACTTGTCAAAATGAACACCGTAGAAACAATCAAACAGATACGTATGCATCTAGAGGTGGCGTGGCACCTCCTAGGGGTAGTAGAAAAGAGGGAGGAAGAAGAAGAAAGGGAGAAGAAAGAGGAGGAGGAGAAGAAAAACAAGATACCGATCAGACCTCATCCGATGATGGAGGAGCAGTGGGATCCTGAAGCGACTCATCCTCCGTCGAGCTTCACAGCTCCATGTCATGTGAGTCGTAAAACATGGAGAGGGAGCTGTCCTGCGTGTCGGGCCAAGCCAGGGAGGTGCCCACACCTCTAGGTGCACTCAAAAAAAAAAAAAAAAACCAACGGCCCTTTTCAGGGCCACCCATTTTTCAAAGAAAAGATTAATTTTCCAATGATTGCCATTTTTTTTTCCGTTGGTACCCAGAGTGCCCCCAATGCTAAATTCCCGTAGATACCCAGAGTGCCCCCGCTATGTTAAATTCCCGTAGATACCCAGAGTGCCACCCCTATGTTAATTTCTCGTAGGACCCCAGAGTGCCACCCTCTATGTTAAATTCCCGTTGGTACCCAGAGTGCCACCCTCTCTGTTAAATTCCCGTTGGTACCCAGAGTGCCACCAGTGCCCAGTTACCCACCATATACTACTGTTGTCGTGACGTCAGGTGACTTACCGTGCCGTAACAAAACAACAATAATGCCAAAACATTACATCCAATTACATAGCAAAACATAAAATAACACAACAAAACATAATACTACAGAGTGTCTACTTTTTGGTCTATATAATACATAGGCTGATGTGAAAAAGGCGGTTATTATCAGTATTGGCTCAAATTTCCATGAACGTCCAGTAAAGGAAGTATTTTAAGCTTGTATAACTCCAAAAACTCAAAAAAATATAGTATATTATTACCTACTTGTGTGAATCAGAACCCATTCATACTTTATTTATTGTAATTTCCTTCCACGATTTGTTTCGCATCTTTCAGATGCATGTATATCAGCCATTGCTAATTGAAAACACCATGCCAGTAGTTGTCATTATTGAACATCCGTCCATTAAATTGGCATTATTGGCGCATTATCTTACTATGAGGGCACGAACAATCAACGATTTGCAAGAGATATTTTCTCCATGTCATTCATTTATGTCAGCTTTACTATAAACAACGCTTTCTATTGTTTATCTTCATGGCAGTGTGTGTCGTCTTCCACTCAGCTGGAAACAAAACAAAAATCATAATTAGCCTGTATCCAGACATATAGTCTATAACATAATAGAACATATCATACCTTAATGTGATGTAACGTAACGTAAAGCTACATAACACATAACGTAATAGAACATATCATACCGTAATGTGATGTAAAAATTAACCTAAAGTCGTATAACATATGTTAATCAAGCAAATCATCAATATTTTTGCATCAAATTAAATCTTCGTTAGTTCGAAATACTTTGCACACAATGCACGCAGACACACGTACATACGTACATTATATATACATACATACATACATACATACATACATACATACATACATACATACATACATACATACATACATACATACATACATACATACATACATACATACATACATACATACATACATACATGCACACGCACATACATACATACATACATACATACATACATACATACATACATACATACATACATACATACATACATACATACATACATACATACATACATACATACATACATACATACATACATAACTTTTAATTTTAGCAAAAAAATACTTAATCGGGAGAACTTAAGTTTTATTCTAAGCTTTTCTCAAAGTTTTGTCAAACTTGGGTAATTGCCATGGAATCGCAGAATTAATTGATAAAATGTTTACTTATGAGTTTGCTTTACTCTTAGAGTTGTCGGCACAATGCTCCATTTGGCTTCCATCATAGGGGACAGTGATCTGGCGCAGTCTGGATTGGACAACGGCATTTCTGTAAACCAGTCTGGAACTGGAAGTAGATGTTCTTCTCTATCATTAGCTGTCCAGTATGGACACCATGACATCATGTCCTTCCTTATCAACAGGGGTGCAGATGTTAATCAGAAAAATAAAGATGGTAATTCATAGTCCCGTTCTTATTTCTCACCCTCTCGTTGTAACTAACCAAGCGACCAGCAGCCAGCTATTGAGTCCTAGGTATTGCAATGCTTGCAAATATATTTGCTGGGATATTGAATAAATGAGAAATGGATTTTTAGTAAAGAAAAGTCGAGATTAAAGCTTTCATCGGCTGTATAATCGTTAACGACAATAGTGTAAGAATAAACTTATTATGGCAGTTTAGAGATTGCAGATTTAAAATACACAACACGTGTATGCCCAAATTAACATCTCCAGGAATAAATACGCAGAATGGTAACAATATTTTGATTTAATAAACTGTCCGGATAAAATACTTGCAGCAATATTTGCAAATCCTAAAGCTCGAGACTATGGTATAACATGATTGAAGGGAACTTCAACCAAATTACAAGCTTGCATTAAATTTTTTTAAATTACGAAGGAAAATGATTGAGGATGGAGTATTTTATAGAGCACGCTTCGAGGAACAGTGTCTAAGACTTACAAACCAATAACCATTACTTGTTTGGTATACAGCAAAACTAAAAAGATTATACATTTTTTATATTGGGTTACTTTACAGATAAATAATGTTACACGAATATAATATAAGCTTCCAGAAAATTGTAACAAAGAGAGAATTATACAAAATTTTGCTTACCTGAATTCTCTTTTAATGCCTTACTGATCAACTATATAGAATTTACAGCAGAAGATAGAAAAGTGAACAAGTTGAAGTCTAACGAGACTAGTTGCTTCCAAAAAAAAAAAAAAAAGAGAAAGAACTAATTTACATACAAAAAGCAATTATAAAAATTGGTAATACATATATTGCTAGAAACGGATCCGTACATTCCTTATCCAAGGAAAATCCAGAATATTAAGGACTAAAAAACATCCATTTATTAAGCTGGCAACATTTGCTACTTAAAAGTGGATAATAATAATAATATGACAGTACATGAATTAAACGAAATACAAACACAGTATAAATTATTTATGAATTGTTTATTTAAAAGAGAGCAAGAGTTAGCACAAATATATTCAGAAAATAAACGTAGACTGTTTACAGTGGATTATCGAATTAGTATATAAAAGAATATTAGGTTAGCACAGGAATACAAGGAAAAAAAGGACATGAATGATTTGGAAGAATAAAATAGAGAAATTAATTATCGAATCTGCTATTTAAAAAAATGGAATAAAATGGAGAAAGATTGAGAATCTTAGATTAAGCATTTTTTCTGATAAAATCTAAATTTGGAGAATTTATTGGAGACTTAAAGCACACACTAAGCTAAAAAAGATTTTGTTACTTGTTATAAAATATTGCAGCCTTAAATCTGTTAGTAAATGCAAACGGAAATACCCTATATATCAACTAAACAGACAACGCACTGAAGAAGATCTAAATCAGGAAGATATAAAATAAAATCTGGTTCTACATTCCAAAACTTGTTAGAATATAACAAACAGGAAACACATTTAAATTCCACCTTAGAAACACTAGATTCTCCAGAGATTGTAGAAAATCATTAAAGAATAGAAGCTAATGTCGTTTTGCTAAAATAGTTGACAGAACTAAAAGAACAGACTGTAAACAAAATGACAAGATTTAAAGGAAGGAGTCGAATATATAGTAGAAGGACTTAAGGAAATAGTATATCGTGGCAAGACTAGATATATAATGGAGTTTAAATATTTAGATTGTTATATATCCAATTATTACTTCGAATATAGAGATGGTGTTAACAACAGCGAAAAAAGAGATGCAATTCATAATTAACTTAGATAAGGAAAAGACAACCCCAACAAAAATAAAAGGAGGGGGGAATTGCTGCCTGTAATAATTATGATATATAAAAGCATCTATATTAGCATGAAAATACCTTCTATCCATTACACTTATTATCTTTTAAAACTTTGTGTCTTTAACCGCAGGTAGATAAATATCCTAATTTCGATAGCGACAAACGAAATATATATGGTCTTTATTTAATCTCTTTTTACTAATTATAACTGGCATATTTAAAGATGGTGTATTTAAGATTATCTCGTCTGAATACATCTATTTACAAGACAACATTTAAAATTAAATCGTTGAACGGATTAATTGGCAGTCTATAAAATACAAGAACACTAATAAATATGATAGGTTATGTACAGTCTTCCCAGGATTCCATTTAAAATGATAAATTTCTCTTTTTCCTTTCCATTCTTTTTTAAAAATTTATTTAAATTGTCCTCTATCTTTTTTCTCTTTCCATTTATTATTCCAAACTATTTATCTTAGAATCTAGAATATTTGTATTTGTATCCAAACTATTTGCAGCAGTACCTTGCAACTAAAATTAATTACAAAGCAAAATAAATTTAAGATACTAGTAAGGTACAATTTTAAAATAATCTTTGTTTATGGTGTATGGACATACTTGTTTGTGTTTTTAATTTTGCATAGGTTAATTAGGGTAGGAAGGATTTGTGTAGGAGATAAGGGTAGGAAATAAATACCCTACACTACCACGCACACCAAGATAATTCATGTTTTTTTTTTTAAGTTATGTTAACGGGGTGTAGACAACGACGTTAGATCAATTACTTACGCCTTTAAGAATTCTTTGACCAATTTTAGTAGTTTGTCAAATCTTTGTTTAATAGTATTTAAAAGAGTTTTTGATCTTTTAATATATCAATATATATATATATATATATATATATATATATATATATATATATATATATATATATATATATATATATATATATATATAAATATTAATAAAATGAATCTTAGGGAAGAAATAAAATGAAATGAGTAAGTTGCAGGAGCGGAGTTAACATATTTTACAAAATCGCATGAATTATCGTGGTGTGTGTGGTAGGTTAGGCTTGCTTTATAAAATACTCCATTCTCTATACTTTTTCTGCGCAATTTAAAAAATCTAATGCTACCTTGTAACTTTTTACAGTTTCTTTCAATCGCGTTATACCATAGTCTCGAGCTTTAGGATTTGCAATTGTTACTGCAAATCTTTTAAATCCAAAATATAGTTACCAGTCTGTTTATTTATTCCTGGAAATATTAATTGGGGTATAAACATGTTGTATATTTTAAATTTGCAATCTCTTAGTCACCATGGAAGACGGTTTATCCATACACTGTTGTCGTTATCTATTATACAGCCGAGATAATCTTTTATCTCGACTGTATCCTCAGTAAAAATATTCCTTAATTGTTTAATTATCCTCCATTTCTCATTATTCAATTTCCCAGCAAAAACCTGTGTACTACAGAAGTCTAAAAAGTAGATTCTTCTTTTTTTAGTTCTTCTATAATTAATGGCAGCATTTCCATTAGGGTAGAAAGGTCTGTCTCTGTTAATTCTACCGTGTATGGTGCTATTTTAAATCCTTCTGGTCTCTTAAAAAACTTCCCTATTTTAAAAAAAAAAAAAAATTTGCATGTTATCTCTAGTATAACATTTGTCTCCAAGATAATGCATTATTTTAACCCCGTGAATTTATAAGTTAAATTCCGGAAAATAAGCTCTTATACAGTACCGGATTAAGGTGGTAGGAGACCCTGAAGCAATTTGAAAAAGCGCCCGCCCTGCCATCATTTCACTGCGTCGCGGGCCCCCCGCCAGACGGGGGTTTTGGTGTGATTGCTCCGCCTTTTAATCCGGCCTTGCTCTTGTACTACATTCAGTTGCACCACAGTGCCTTAATTATTGGAGTATTTGTTGTTGTACTTTCTGTTAAACACAACTCCTTTCTAAAAAGTGTAAATAATATTGTGTTAGCGCAAAATGGTTATGTAATTAGAACGGTTTGCATAATTCTAAACCTGTTGCATAATTTATTTCTCGTGTCCATTAATAGATTTTTTTCTACGCATTCTCCTATAAAAACTTTACCTCAAAACTGGTTGATGCGTTTTAGCATTTAGTATTTGTTATAATGAGGACATTTATATAGCAATAAATTATTTAAATTAAATCTTTTCAAGCAACTTAATTTTTAGTGCTTTTTTCAGACGGTGGTAGAAATTTGTAGAAATGTTGTGTTTAGCTCTGGCTTTACAAATTTGGAAATATTTTTGTTTAAACTAGATGGAAAAGTGTAATACTTGGTGTTAAAGAAGTACGTTAGTTGGAATGAGGGGAGTTTGAAAAAAGGGTAGGCGTCGAGCGCAGTATATGAAGATGGTGGTGAACCAGCTTTTGAATAAAATTTTGAAAGTAGTAACGAAGTGTTGTTTTAAAATTTTTCCGGTGAGGCAGCTTGTTATCAAAAATTTTTAAAGTAATAATCATACCCGTGGCGAGTTTGTTTTTGTTAAACATTATTTAGAAAATGGTTGTGAGCCAGCTTTCTTTCAAAACATACAAATGGTGGATGGTCACAACTTGGTGAGCCATCTCTTTTCAAAAAGTAAAATGACGGATGGTCACATGTTAGTTGAAAAATGTTGAAAATGATGGATGGTAACATTGATGATTTATGTTTGTTTTTCTTGTGTTTTTTTTTCTCCGAAATTTTGAAAACCGGTTGACTGAACTAGGTGGAGCGTTTATTTTTTTATTTTAATCTACTCTCATGTGTCTATACCAGTTAATAGGATTTTGATATTAAAAATGTTTATATTAATGACTGGAAACATATTAATCTATTTTACAATTTATAGGACTGTCTTCTCTTCATATTGCGGTGTTAAAAAGCAACCTGAAAGCGGTTCATTATTTGTTACGAGAGGGAGCCAAAGTTAACGTAGCTGACAACAGGAATAATATACCACTTCATTATGCTGCCGCACATGGAAATAAGGAAATACTTGAAATTCTTATTGCACATGGTAAACATTCATTTCTCTCCTACCTTACATATTTATGTATGTATGTATGTATGTATGTATGTATGTATGTATGTATGTATGTATGTATGTATGTATGTATGTATGTATGTATGTATGTATGTATGTATGTATGTATGTATGTATAATGCCATTCTGACGGTTTTCTTGGTAAAGTCATAATTAATCTAAAGAGCAAGACCGGTTTCAACACGTTATTAATGTGTGTATGACATTTAGCTAACTACGGCTAAAACATTTCATGTTCTTTACACAACCGTTTATATGAACGAGTATTTTCTTATCCACTAATTTTTTTCTTTCTATTGAATAAGCAAAAAAAAAAATCCTCAAGGGTAGATCGCTATAATTGTTTAATCAAAGTAGATGAATTCCGCCTTCATCAATGCATAACGCGCACCTATCTGCAGTCACAGATCAGGAACTGTTCGATTGCAATTATTAGTAGAGCGAACGGCCCATTATTCTACAGTAGATATGTCCACAAGAAGGTTTTACACAAACGAAGACAGTACATAGTTCTGAACTAAATGTGAACTTTTGACATGTAACTTCACATATCAGGTTTTGAAATAGCTTTGTTTTATCTTTTCCCAAAATTCCATTTTGATAAACTGAAACAAATACATAACCGTAATCCGTATTTAACTCAAGTTATTAAGCAGTTCAAGAAAACAAAACAAAAAACAAAATAAATAAATAAATAAAGATAACGAGTATGATATGGCATTGTATGCTGTCATATTAGATCTCCGCTATTTTAGAGTAATCCAATATCATTTAATATGATCAGATAACTATGTATGTATACAACTGAAACGGTACTAAGTTCGCAAAGTGGTCCTTTTGTCATCAAGAGGCATATTTTCATCCTTGCGAGGGTCACGCCTAGAATGTGGCATTATTAGGTCAATTGCTTATATGGATGGTATGTACATATTCGCTATTTTTAAATTTGAATCTTGTAAAAAAAAATTGCATATATAGAGCATATTTTGAAATTATTTTAAATTATAATAGTAAACTTTCACATATTTCCACAACTGCATGATAAAAGTAATCTGAAAGTGTCTAGATATTAAAGCTTTTGATTGTGTTGATCATATGTATCTGAAGAAAATGCTGTGATATTTAGGGTGTGAAAATGATTTATTAAAATGGCTTGTAATTCTGTACACTGATACTAACTCTTGTGTCAGAAATTATGGACGAAGATCAATTTTTTTTTCAATCCAAAGAGGTTCACATCAAGACTCTCCATTATCTTCCTATTTGTTGGTTTTATCTGTAGAAAGTTTCTTTATTGGTTTTATCTGTAGAAATTTTCTTTATTGGTTTTATCTGTCGAAATGTTCTTTGTTGGTTTTATCTGTAGAAATTTTCTTTATTGGTTTTAGCTGTAGAAATTTTCTCATTAGCTGGGATGAGAGAACTTGATATTTCTGGGATATATATTTATGATAAAGAGTTGGTTTAGATCAATTTAGTGATGACACCAAACTTTTCCTACAACGTTTCAGCATGATTTTGATTGTTACGTTAATACTTTTGGATAAATTTCAATCACTGACTTAACTGAAAATAAATCAGTACATTTAAAACTTGGCTGCATGAAGAAATATAATCAAAACTTTGTCGCCAAATATATCTATTTTGCGAATTAAAATTCATTACTATGCAAACAAGACCTGATGAAAAGCAATATTACTCCTCCATTAGATTTAATCAAGAACACTATGAAAACCTGGTGTTCGCGTGATCTTTCATTGTGAGGTAAAATGTCTGTTATTATTATATTATGTCTGTTATTAAAGTTAACTTCAATATTTTGCTGACTACTCAACCAGAATGAGAAAACTTTAATTCATATTCAAAAAATGTTTAAAAACTCTACATGTAATGGTAAAATTTCCAAAACACCACGAAAGGTACAAAATGAATACAAACGAAAACAGTGGGTTTGGTTGACGCATATTTTAAATCTATGCAAATATCGTGAAGTAAACGATATCTGATACAAATCTGCATTCAAAATGAATTTTTTGTTCAATAAAGGCTAAATAATTTAGGGCAGAATCTCTTCTTTTATTATAAATATAAGAATGAGAACATATTTACCAACATTAATGATCCATTCACTAAGAACATTATCAAAGTATGGTTTGAGTGTAATTGCATACGTATTGCAACAAACAATATTCATTCTGAAATAGTATGGAACAATTGTCAATAATAATTAATAATGATATTATTTTGTATAATATTTACGCTAAATCTGATATTGTGTTTGTTGGGGATGTTAAGAAAGAAAACGAATTTATGTCTTTTAATAAAGGTTTGGAATATTTTAATATAAGTTCTGACTTTGTTACATATTGTGGATTCTCTAATACATTTGCTATTATTGTAAACTACAGGAAGATTACGAAACATTTTCTGATAAGTGTTACGTCTAGGGGTTAGAAATAGTAACAAAAGAAAGAACGAATCAAACAAGCTTTCACAATTTATAAAATATAAATTTAATTTCCTAAAATATTAAATATTTCAAACCAACAAAGTGAAAGATTTAAAAATAACAGTTTAGAAATTCCAAAATAATCCTAAATGTCCTATTGAATTTTGATAATCCGGAAGTTAATCCAAAGCACTCCGAATGAAGTAATTAAAGTGTTGATGTGCCACAAGAAACAGTTTTAAATCCAAATGTTATTAATCCCAGGTAAACCCCTGTGAATGTATAAGTTCCTTGAAGAATAGTACCTAAATCCCAAAATGTACTATGTAGATAATAGAATTTCACCAGCTGATTTTACAAACAATAATAATCTTCCTCAATAACCTTATGGTTCAGATGAACTGCAAAGAATGAAGAATCAGTGGTTATTTTGGCATATATAGTCTCTAAAACTCAAATACTGCGACTTAGAATGATTTCTGTCAACAACCTTCTTTAACCAATCAGAAACTAGGTCACGCATGATACGTTAAAAGTGCCTTCACACTACAACGAAAAAATCTTATTTCAAATCAACATAATGTTGACATAGGATTCAAGATCATAAATCTGCGCTAGCACGTGGTTCCTTCATTGTGGGTTAAGCTGACCGACATTATTATTGATTTTCCCAGGACGTAGCATGACTCATATAAACATTTTAAAGTACATTGTACTTTACAAATAGCGTAGGCTACTGAACTAAGGAATTATAATACAATGATTATAAATCTAAATAAAAACTATTATAATTTAAAGATAATACATAATGCCGTAACATAAGTTAATAAAGGAACAATCTTGCAGACATAACAAAATTCTGAATCAAAATGGGCACATAATTTGGGCAATATTTCTACAGATATATGGAAAAGATTTTATCTTGCACCTTCATAAAAGTACGACAGAAGCTAAATTAAGAAACTTTCAGTTAAATTTTTTTCACAGAGTTTTACCAAATAAAAAACAAATATATATTAAATGTCAATGACGGATACAAGTATGTGCTGGTTTCGTCCATATAAACAAGACTCTTTTGATCATATATTTGGCATTCTACTCAAGGTAAACTGGTTCGAAAAAAAACCTATATATATATATATATATATATATATATATATATATATATATATATATATATATATATATATATATAACCTTTTCTAACAGCTAAATTGGATCCAAGAATTACATTATTTCATAAGAATGTGTGTCTCTGTTTTGAAGCAGTTATGAGTAACATTTTTAACCACATATGTATTGCAGCCGAATGGTATGATTTGTCATGTTTTGTTATCAAGATAGCAAATAACTATGATTCCTTTCTGATACGTTTGGGTAAAGTACGAAAATGCGACACAAAGCCAATCGAGAATAATAAAATTAAATCCTAAGTTGAAAACTGGGATGATTTTCTCTCATTTCAATTTGTATCTTCCTCTTTTTTCTTCCTTCTTGTTTTAACCTTGGTACAAACTGAGAAAAAAGTATGCATGAAATTTGTTACCCGATACTGTCTCTGGTGTTAAAATTTCTTGTGAAACAGTTTATGGAGTGCAAGTGAAAGAAATATTTTCGACTTGTACGCAGTTCGTTTTCTTGCTAATGTGTTTTGAAATATAAGAAATTAAATCCTTTTCTAGTAAAATAAAGTTTCTAGGCATTTCTCATACGATACATGATACGCTTGCTAGCAGATATTTCATAATTTGATTTATTCACAGGATGTGACGTCAATTATCCTAATATATTCGAGGAATGTCCTCTCCATATGGCGATTAGAGGCGGAAAGCTAGATGCCATACGGGCGCTTGTTTTTGGAGGTCAGATATATATATATATATATATATATATATATATATATATATATATATATATATATATATATATATATATATATATGGTGAAAGGTTCAAATAGCATTTTCATATTTGTTCATTTCTTTAATACTTTTCTACACCACCATCGACTCATCTTTAAAATGCATATACCATACACCAGCGCCACCTATTGTAAGAGCTATATTTCTCAACAACGCCATTTAAAACTAAAATATTCCACCAACATTGACCGAACAAAAAATACGAAGGATCAAACTTAAAATATGTTGATATTTCTCATTTTAAT
This sequence comes from Margaritifera margaritifera, assembly GCA_029931535.1. Classification (NCBI taxonomy): domain Eukaryota; kingdom Metazoa; phylum Mollusca; class Bivalvia; order Unionida; family Margaritiferidae; genus Margaritifera; species Margaritifera margaritifera. Next base: position 331,003 of record JAQPZY010001200.1, read on the forward strand.
GAAAGATTGATTCCACCATTAAAAACTTTTACTATTTATATCCGTAGATGTTTGTTTTATCTCCATGAAGAAAATGTGGTATCGCTCTAGCCTAGGTACATTGACTAAATTTCATTTAGTTCTTTATGTCTTTTACTTTTTATATTTTGTTTCCTTTAAAATAACTGGTACTTTTTGATTTTTCTTTACAAAATTTCAGGTTGTGATGTCGACAAATCATCTCAAGGAGGCACAATATCGCCGATACATCTACTTGTAGCCCAACACCTAGATGATGATTGGTTAAATTTTCGTCGCCTTCTGCAAGTTCTTGTCCTAGCAGGGTCAGAGGTCAATGCTTTAGGTTACTCAACGTTGGAGACACCTCTTTACCGTGCGATAAGTTTGAATAAATACGACTGCATTGAAGCTTTGTTAATATTCGGCGCTGATCCTAACATGTCATGCCCATTTGGAATTACAGCGCTACAGAATGCATTTCGAAACCAAGATCCACACGTTCTCAACTTGCTGTTGCATTGTGGGATTGACTGGAGGCGGGAACGATGGGTTGAAAACTTAGTCGCTTCTGACAATGAAAATTTTCAGGAATGCGTACATTTCATACGCTGCTGGAGAGATTCTCCTCCCTCGCTGCAGAATATTTGTAGAATTTCCATCAGAAGAAGACTGGGATCGAACCTATTTGCAAAATTTCAACATTTTAGCCTTCCTTTTCCACTGCGGAAACTACTTCTGCTCTTGGACATTTGTAGATACCCCTTACCTGTAAATTTGAACAATTCGCACACATTTTTGTCCGATCAGAAATTAGTACAAGCAAGATTTACTGGAATTTCTTTCGAGAACGACTATAGTTTTGATGATGTTACTGGATGCTGCAAAATTATGACAGAACCTCCGTTGTAATATCACTACGTTTAGGTCGAAAATACAATGGACACGTGTTAATGATCGGCGTCTCTGATTTTGTAACACATAGAGTTTAACATCGATAGCATTAGGAGTACTCCACACATATGTAGATTTAAAGTAGCTAGGTTGCCATGAGCACAGCATGGTGCTAAAGTCTGCATATTTATAGCCATTTAAATCTCTTGGGCTTACACATATAATGTTTATTGCATCTAATCAAGTGTACTTCTTTCATTCACGTTCTTCTTTAGCATATCATAAGTGTAATGTATGTGTATTTTCCACACCTTGTTGAAAAGATCGAGTTTCAAAATCCTCAAGGAGAAAAAAACATTATTTCTTACAGAATTGCAGAAGAAAAAAAATATACATGACATGAATGTTTTGTAGAAGCCTCTATACCGAGAAGAGTTTGCAAATACAGAGTGACTTCGTATCCATTAGCTGAAAGTATTACCCCAATCACTTATCCACTAGTCAGTTTTAAAAGCAACAATATTTTTGTTACATTTTTTTATATATATTCTTTATTCATGGAAATGTTAATGTGGAGGAAATATATTTTTAAATTACGGTCTCCTGTTTTTCATCTTCAACAAATGAACTGGTAACGGTACGCTGCCTCGTCTGCGTCACGTTCACATCAGTGTCTCTGTTATTAGAGTGGATCTTGGGATTCTGTTTCTGTTTTCGTTACAGTATCATTCACAATATCGAATTCATTAACTTACATTTCTCCCATCGCATATGATATTATTATAGATTCGATTTAATTAAATGTATCGATATATACAGGTTATCAGTACAGTAACTTAATCAAAGGGTTGAATGTGATCCGATATCCTTTGTCTATGAAACGATACGCGATACAAACACCCAGGTCAAGTTACTGTACTGATGATGAGTTTACTATAAAAATCCTATACATGTATTTCATAGTAAAAGGATATTTTTTTATTTTTACTGTTTTTGTATTTTTACTTTGATTCCAACCATCTATTCACGTTCTACATTGCATCTAAATATAGTATAACTTTAGTAGTCCCTTCACTCTTCCGTTGATAGGTGACGTCATCCTTGAGAGAGAGAGAGAGAGAGAGGAATCTAAATCTGTATAAAATGCCAATCTGATACAAGGTTACAGATCAGCCTCTGGCAAAAAGTAGCCTTTATCTTGAATTGTATATTGATGAGTATATAATAAATTAATTTATCATTTTTAAATGGTATCATGTAATTGGCTACACCTTATCAAGCCATCTTTGATCTCTCAAATGACGGGAAATTACAAAATGATTCGAAATGTACGAACTTTGAACGTCTTAAACTAAGAAGTTAAACAACTTTGCAAGAAAACTGTGTTGATAGCTGAAGATTATTAAATTAGGCGTTTTACGTGCACTTATTTATTAAATATCAAATGCTGTATACAGTTGATACTGCCTTATGGTCCCGTATAAAGGTGTATTAAAACGATCATCTATCTGTCAAGATCCAATTTTTCAAAGCCCTAGTAAATAAGTTAATATACATATTTTTTTAGAATCTAGTTCGTAACTGGTTCAAATTCAAACACGAGATGTTTAACATTCAATTTGTTTCCTTAAAAAAAACCTGCAGAAACGTTGTATGATGTTGGACTAACATAATGTCACCTTTTAAGTGGCCCATATTTGGTCCAACAATTGGCCACTCTATACTTAGACTATGTACGACGTTACGTCAACATTGGAATAAGGTCACATGTAAAGGTAAGCTCATTGTTTGTTAAATGTTGGTGCTTGAATCCCCCATATTCTGAAGCATATGCCTTTTTGTCAGTGTTAAATGAATGAAGAATACAAACGTTGAAAGCGATAATTTCGACATCGTGTGAAATTTCTGCAATTGAGGCATTAAGTTAAAAAATATTTGAATCTGATCTGTTCTTATACACCACACACACACACACACACACTCTCTCTCTCTCTCTCACACACACACACAAACACACACACATATATGTATGTATGTATCTATGTATATATTATACAATATACGATACGATATTATGCAAAACGAATAATACTGACATTTAAACGAACTTGTGCAGCCATCCATTTACACTGGCAAAAATGACAGACAAAAGCAGGCATCTATATCAATTATTTTGATCAAAATGGCATATGTTGACTTTCATCCCATTCTAAGCACTGTATTTCATTTTCTATTATCAATTATTTTGATCATAATGACATATGTTGACTTTCATCCCATTCTAAGTACTGTATTTCATTTTTTATTATCAATTATTTGTTTCAAAGTTTATCTTAGTTCCTTGAAATTTCTATGGTCTCTACAGTTAGTTTAGTACATGGTCTCAACAGTAATTTCATTACATGACCTCTACAGTTATTTCATTACATGACCTCTACAGTAATTTCATTACATGACCAGTAATTTCATTACATGGTCTATACAGTAATTTCATTACATTGCCTCTACAGTAATTTCATGACATGGCCTCTACAGTAATTTCATTACATGGCAGTTCAGCAGCTTTTTGTCCTTTTATTTGTGCTCTCTTCTGTCTTTCTGCCCAAACTCCTGCGTATCTGAGTATGTCCTTTGGAATGTTGAGCATTTCATCATCCATGGCACTGGATATCAGGCGTTTCTTTAATTTAAAAAAACAAAAACATTTCTGCAATACTCATATATATATATATATATATATATATATATATATATATATATATATATATACATATATGTGTGTGTGTGTGAAAATGTGTGTACTCTGAAGGTAACAATAGCACATATTTGTAGTATTTAATCACTTGATAAATATTTTAGTGAAGTGAGTACAAATTTAACAAAATTCCTGGCGTATCGACAATTTCTAGAAAACACGAAATCTCCCTCTTCCTTAAAGAAGTCTGCAATTTTAATCATATTGGACCAATCTGGAAACTGTTGCAGATACTTGTTAAGAGTAAATATCAAGCTTGCATCCCTGATTACAAACACTCCCTCCGTCCCTTCCTCTCTCTCTCTCTCTTTCTCTATCTCTCTCTCGCTCTCTTGCACACACATTTGTGTATTGGTGGACATATTGTTAAATTCTGTGTAAAAACTTACTGTGTCTGTCAGTGATAAAAACACTCAGAATAATGTATGACCAAATCTGAAATGGAATGATCAACTAGCGCAATGGTGTATAGAGATACGGTCAACACATGTAGAGTGGGACAAAATCTCAATAGCATGAATCAAACTATTCAGATAAAATGTATTACATATAAAAAGATGCAAGTCTCTTTTCTCTCACTGTTTTTGTATCCTTCTTTCTGCTGTGTCAGACCAAGTGCAGTATCCGTGTGAGCTGTAAACATTTCGGGCACTCTGTTCGTATCCTTCTTTCTAGTGTGTCAGACCAAGTGCAGTATCCGTGTGAGCTGTATACATTTCGTGGCACTCTGTTCGTATCCCTCTTTCTACTGTGTCAGACCAAGTGCAGTATCCCTGTGAGCCGTATACATTTCGTGGCACTCTGTTCGTATCCTTCTTTCTACTGTGTCAGACCAAGTAAAGTGTCCGGATGAGCTGTATACATTTCGGGGCACAATTTTTGGTATCCTTCTTTCTACTGTCTCGGACCAAGTACATTATCCGTGTGAGCTGCCGATAAATGGCTTGTGGCGTGAAGCGCTGACCATGAGGGATTACATTTGTGATTATCATCACACTGCCTTAAAATGACCTTTATTTCCTCTGCTCTTGCTTGATAAATATTTGCAGCAAAAAACCAATTAGGCCTTTAGGCTGTGTTGCTATGGTGACCATCATCTTTAAGTTGACTGACAAAAGATCTTTCTCCTCTGAGAGAAGCACATAGATGTATATATCTCTCTCTTTTGAGAGAGAACAGACACACATGTGTGTGATAAATTTGCAGCTAGATGTTGGTCCGCTCAAATGTACTATCCATACAATATTGGCATAAACTGTTCGGGACAACTATCGTTGAGCTAAGGTAATTTCTACGACGTCTACCCAATATTGGGCCAACATAATATGACCAACGGTAGATTTGACAACCCAGTGCGAACATAATGTGACCAACGGTTTATTTGATAACATTGGTCCAACATAATGTGACCAACAGTTGATTTGACAATACTGTGCCGACATAATGTGACCAACAGTTGATTTGACAAAATTGTGCCAACATAATGTAACCAACAGTTGATCTGACAATGCCGTGCCTACATATTTTGACCAATAGTTGAATTGTGCCAACATAATGTGACCAACAGTTGATTTGACAAAATTGTGCCAACATAATGTAACCAACAGTTGATCTGACAATGCCGTGCCTGCATATTTTGACCAATAGTTGAATTGTGCCAACATAATGTGACCAACAGTTGATTTGACAACATTGGACCAACATAGTCTGACCAACAGTTGATTTGACAATATTGGGCATACATAATTTGACCAACAGTTGATTTGACAATACTGTTCCGACATAATTTGACCAACAGATGATTTGAACAATATTGTGCCCACATAATCTAACCAACAGTTGATTTGACAATATTGTGCCAACATAATGCGACAAACGGTTGATTTTACAATATTGTGCCAACGTAATGTGATCAAGAGTTGATTTGACAATATTGTGCCGACATGATCGGACCAACAGTTGATTTGACAATATTGTGCCAACATAATGCGACAAACGGTTGATTTGACAATATTGTGCCAACATAATGTGATCAAGAGTTGATTTGACAATATTGTGCCAACATAATGTGACGAACGGTTGATTGGACAATATTATGCCAACATAATGTGACTAAACTTTTGATTTGACAATATTGAGCCGACATAATTTGACCAACGGTTGATTTGACAATATTGGGCATACATAATCTGACAAACAGTGAATCTAAAATAATATAGAATCATTTTAGCTCAACGATTAGATGCCACAGATATGAAAGCAAACTATTAGTAATAACATTTGGATCTGATCACTTGACTGGAATGTATAAAGGTTTTGCTCACAGAAATTGTAATTTGAATTTCAGATACACGAAATACATCCCACTACTTAGTCATAACAGGTTCATGTGTGATAGTCATCTATTCACTATGACGCTTGTGAAAAATGATCCAGATGTTGAAATAAAAATATTACCCCAAAACGATGGGAAAAAGAACCCTACAATTAATTCAGCAAAGATTTCATAGTGGTTAGGTTCATGATGGATGGCAAGCAAATAACAGTTAAAAGAACGATTAGATTTGTAGATAGAGTTTGGTTCATGAGTAAATCTCTACAATATTTAGCTACAAATGTAACTGATACCATGTTTATTAAGACAAAGAAACATTTTTGTGCAATGCAACCTACATTTTTGAAAAAAAGACATTTAACCACATGAGTACATGTATTGCTTTGAACGATTGAACGAAATATCTATATCATCCAAAGTAAAGATTTGTTCAGGTTTGAGTGTATGTATCTATAGATGTATGTATTTAAACTCCTGTTACTCATGGATTATCTATTTATTATTTATTTTAACTCCTCTTACTCAAGGATTATCTATGTATTATTTATTTAAACTCCTCTTACTCATGGATTATCTATGTATTATTTATTTTAACTCTTCTTACTCAAGGATTATCTATGTATTATTTATTTTAACTTCTCTTACTCATGGATTTTCTATGTATTATTTATTTGAACTCCTCTTACTCAAGGATTATCTATGTATTATTTGTTTGAACTCCTCTTACTCATGGATTATCTATGTATTATTTATTTTAACTCCTCTGACACATGGGTTATCTATGTATTATTTTTTCAACTCCTCTTAGTTGTGTATAATCTACATTATAAAGGAGAGAGAGAGAGAGAGAGAGAGAGAGAGAGAGAGAGAGAGAGAGAGAGAGAGAGAGAGAGAGAAATAATATATTTAGTGGATGCCTTGATAAAGTTACTTATGATATGAGACTAGAATATACATATGATCTTAGTTCAATTTATAGCTGCTGTTTTTCCCTGGAGAAAATGTCAGCAACTGCTGTTAACTGATGCATAAGTGTGATAACCCCCAAACATCATCTCTAAAATCCTTTGTCAAATAATTTGGAATTTTCATGAAAAGCCTGGAATTTTATTGGTATATCGGTCTTCGTAATCTTCTTCTGCTGAATGTTATGCTTATGATTGTGATGCTTTAATGTTGATTTTTGTTTTAAATTACATTACTGTTGTTAACAAATACAATTAAGTCTTGTTCATATTTAAAATTTATATTGGATGGACATATTCTTAAGTCTAACTGGTTGACATGACATGGATATGTTACGGAATTTATTTCTCGATATATAATCTCTATATATAAATCTTACTCTCTTTTGAAACAATGTATACATTGTGAATGTTACGTGAAACAATGTATACATTGTGAATGTTACGTGAGATAGCACTGAGAAACAGCATTGCACCACTTCTAATAATCATGTGAAACAAAGAAAATCTTAAGAACATCAACTTTGTCTCAGTACAGTATTTGTTTGGATAGATGTTTTGTGTATTAAGTTAGGGATATATGTATATTATTGAATAGTTTTAAACTGTTTGCACGAAATTTGATCTCAAAGACATTATACTTAGTAAATAATTTTTTTTAAAGAATAGTTACATTGCTGCATGACTTAGAATTGTACAAAGTTTTTGCATATTCAGATGCACTCTTTCAGGGAGTTAACCCCACGTGTTAACTGACGGTAGAAACCTAACTTTAGCAATAAAAATTAAGTAGTCCGAAAGAGGCTTAGAAGAATATTCTTTTGATTGTAAGAGGTAATTGAAAACTTTTGAGTTTCTTTGAGACTTGACACATGCTCAAGCATAGACAATTGGCCTTCTACGTGCAATATTGGGTGGGACTTTATTTTTTTTAAAAATATACATTTTTATTAGGATTAAAAAAACTGGAAATGAATGGAAAAACCGTCACGCCGGGAAGCAGATTAAAACTCGGAAATTTCCAGGAAGATCGGGAATTATTACGTGTATGATGACGACAAAATATTTAATATATAAATTCATTAATCAGAATTATCTCACCTAATGTTTAATTGATTTCGAAATGTAATCTAAAAGTTTTGATTGGGACAGTTTACATATTTTTGTGTGAGATGATAACATACAAACAATAGGCTGGCAGTAAATTTACGATATGAAAGTTCGTCAAGATGTTGATTCTGCAAACAGAGAGAAAAAAATCCTATTATTCAGTATTACGAAAACAGATCGTACTTATTTTTATAAACAAAGCTATAGTTGGATTAATTTAAGGGTATGTAAAATTGAAGGTAAAAATGTGAAATTATTACAGTAAATGAAAGTCGAGTCGTGATGGTGAAATGACATGATGCCTGGACGGGGTACGGGATATTAGATCAACGTAACCGGTTCCTCCATGCATCAGTTCAGGCCGTGTCTCAGCCGGTATTGACCGTTGCCAATTAGCTTCGAATGTCTTCGCTGGTCCAAACGGGCCGCAGTACTAAGTTGGAATTGGTCCTATAGTTACCGTCGTGAAGATCTCGTCCGATGGTGAAGGCGAGGTCGGATCTTGTGCGATGTGTGACGCACTTGATGTTTGAGTTTCTTTTGGACCGGTCAACTTTCCGCTTTGAAAGTTTCCGCCAGCTGAAAGTTGTTCATTGCGGTGGCGTCAACGGCAATGCTGATAGCGTTCTCATCCTTGATGATGTATTTCTTCGCCTTCTCCTCTGTCCATGTGCACTGTTGGCCAAGATGGACGCCCATACATTTTCTGCCTATCGCGCAAATGTCGCATGTATGACATTTCAGACATGTAGCATGGTTATCTTCATTCAACTTAAAGCATTTCAGACATGTAGCATGGTTATCTTAATCCAACTTAAAGCGTTCTCACTAGGTGCACTTAGTTCCGTACATTGTGTTGACACCTGAAATTATAAAGATCAAAACGATAGCCTATACAGGTGAAGTCAATCAAGCGTAGGGTGAACTTAAAGAACGCTAATGCAACTCTCTAACATAATTACATGATTGACCGTACGGCATGTAATATTAGGCAATTGACAGAATTCCTATACTAGGTCAAGTACATAGGGCAGATAACCAAATGGCGCCGACATGTATATCGAAAGATGAAGTTAGACCAATAAAGTGTGAATTCTTCGTCTCGGATAGAATAGACTGAGAAATAGACAAAAATATAGATGAAATATACTCCCCTGTGTGAAAAAAACTCCTCACAATCGTACCCTACGCAAACAAGAGTACCGAGAAAGGCACATTATACGCCTGACCCATAATTAATAGTTCTCTACGTATATAACTGCAATTTTTGCACATAAATATTTTTTCTTGTTCAGAGTGACCTTGACCTTTGATCGTTTTACCCCGAAAGCGATAGAACTTTTCTTTACTCTATGTGCAAGCCAGCCACAAAGTTTTAGCCAGGTCTATGATGTAGAACTAATGTTGTTGTGCAGAAACCATTTTTATTATTTAAGTTTGTGACCTTGACCATTTTGCTTTTTTCAGTCAATGTGACCTTGACCTTTACTCTTTTGGGTGCGAAATCGATAGGATTTTTGCTTACCCCAAGTGAAAGCCAACCACGAAGTTTGGTAAATGTAAATGGTGTAGAACTCGTTATTGTGCAGAGACCATTTTTCTTCTTTTCAGTCATACATTTGGCTTTTGGGGCCTGAAATCGATATGGTTCTTCCTAACTCGAAGTGCTAGTCGGAGAAGGAATGACCGCTAATGGCATCAATTAAAAAGGCATATATATTGAATGGCAGAAACAAAGCTCATACAGTTATAATAACTCCGACTTTCATTAAACCAATTTGTCAAGGTTATATTTTTTCGGTCTGTATGGATGATCCCAAGGATAAAATCGATTCTACTGCATGTACAACTCTGTTGTCTTTGTTTTATGCATTAAGGCACACTCGTTTATTTTGTATCCAATCTGGTAAATCTTTGCATAACTTTCTTGCTATTGTTCTAAATCTATCAACATGTAGAGTTATATAATTTATCTAATAAAAAATCCAATGAGTACTTACCATTGTTTTCTGATCAAATTTTGTATCTAATATATCAAACAATTTTTCAACTTTAGTTTCAATTTCATTTCTGATCATTATGTTTCTAGCTGGTGTTCTATGATACGAATCCACATAACGGTAATGATATATTCCATCTGCATCTGTTTACGTTTTGACGAGTTGAATCGACAATGCTAAACCTAAATCCTAATTTTACTAGTCAACAGTTACATGTGGCATATAGTACAGAGTGCAAGTGAATTGTCATGTCATTTCATTTATAAGATTTCGTTTCATATAAATGTGTTGCGTAGGACTGATGCAACCCTTCTAGTACAATTCAGGTTCATGGTTTCTAATATACCTTCTACAAATTCTTGGTTGAAACGTGGAACAGATCGCATATAAATGATGGAGGAAGAATTTAATAATTTCTTTGATGCCTATTCACGAAAGCGGAATTATATATAATCGAAGAACTAAAACTGCAAGATTTATCAGCTATTAAGAACTTAAACATGTTTAAGAAAATTTGAATGTAGCAGTTTTAATGCAATAAGGATTAGGCGAAGCTCAAGTGGGATTAACAGTGATTAGAATGAGAGATTAATAACCGGAGAGCCTGCAATACAATGTGATATTAATCAAACATGCATCGAAAGCATCAAACAGGTAGGAAAGTTTTTAAAAATTATTAAATCTTCACTTCCAATTAATTATTTTGAAATAAACATCTCAATGTCATTTCTAATATTTGCGAAAAAATGAATTTAGAGTAAAAAATATATGTCAGTGTAGTTTCTAGAAGAATTTTGTGAGTCAGTAACATTCCTGGTTATAAGACCTGAATAGCGCATGGATGTCCCAACTGGCTCACGTGCAGTAATGATTCTACTATTAAGGACTATAGTGTAATAACTGAAGCATATACTGTATTTTTACCAACGTACACACGTGCAGTAATATTTCTACCATTAAGGACTTTAGTGAAATCACTGAAGCGTATGGAACTGTATTTCCCAATCGATTCACGCGCTTTATTACCTAGACAGCTATCATGTATATTATAACAATCAAATGACTGATCATACGTTCTGAAATAATTTGTCAGATAACATGAACTTTAAAACACTGTTGTATGGAAGTAGTAACTTCGTTTCTTAAATGTTTGTTCCATAATTTATTTAGATAACATTTTTCATAGTTTTCTGGCGTAACTGCATAGATAATAGGATTTACTTTATAGATAAGTTAATACAATGTTGAGATGGGCGCTGACTTTTTATCTTGGTGTGGGACGAGAGGTACTGCTTTGCGGGTTGCTCTTTTATAAAAGTAAAAGGTAGCGACCTGGGGCCAGAGAAGTCGCAAAATGCAAAAGACCAGTGGCCTCACACGAAGGTCAGGCCACCAGTAGCCTCGAGATTTTAGTAGTGTTTTGGCCACCAGTGGCCTCGGTTTTTATAAGTAATAAGTAAGATTTTGACGATAAGTGGCCTCGGATTATTATAAAATTTTGATGATCAGTGGCCTCAGATTTTTAGTAAAATTTTGACGACCAGTGGCCTCGGGTTTTTAGTTAAATTTTGATGATCAGTGGCCTCGATTCTTGCTGTTATAACAATTATTTTGATAAAAACACTGGGCCACTAAGAGCAAATTTAGTAAAATAGTTACGTTTTAAGCACTAAAAGCTAGAAATTGGCTGAAAATGCTTTAAAATGTTGTTTTAATCAATTTAAAAAAATCAGTTAATAATTTTGGAAAAAGGGATACAAAGTTCAGATTTTTGAGTAAAAAGTAGAATTTTACTCGAAAAATGCTTTAGAACTGTTTTGAGGCAAAATGTTTCAAAAACTGACCAACCCCCAACCCCCCAACCCCCACCCCCCGCCCCCAAAAAAAATTGGTAAAAAAAATTAGGTTAGTGGCCTTGCAGGAAGGTTTTCCTTACTACTGACCAGCAGATGTGCTCAATACCAACCAACTTCTAATGATCTTTACCACAGTTTGTTTATAAAATGCTTTGCCAGATGCTTTATTTGTCTTTGCCGTCGTATGTCCGCAAAATGCTCGTCCATTCTGTGCGTAAATCTCCTCCGGTGTCACCTACATACTGCCGTTTGCAGTTCAAGCAATACATTACTTGGATAAAATTTTGTGTCACGTGCATTATGTTTTTTTAATTTTAATGTTTATGCATGTTTACAAGATTTAGACTATGTCATAATCAATTAGCCAATGACACAATTTTCAACTATTAGGTTCACACTTTAAAAAAAATAAGGTTTGTTGTTGATACTTTGTAATTTGGATCTCACTTAAAAGTCTCCCATGTGTTTTATTGCATTTATAACCTGTAATCAAATTTTACGTGCAAAAAGCGTTATGAAATTTTGTTGCAAATTACATAAATTTTGTTTTGGAGAGTCTTAACATCTACTGAAATGAGCGACGAACGGAACCATTTATTGTGTTTTGTAATGAATATTTCTTCTTGTTAGTGCGTAAGATTTCATTTTCCTAAGTTCACAGTTTTTGAAGCCTCTGTCATGCAGATTTGCGAAAATAAATAAATACGCCCCGTTAAAATCTTGTTGCAAATCCGGAAGAATCTCATTATTTGGTTTTGTTTGGCGTTTTACGGCACAGCAACACAAATGGGTTATTTGGAGCAAAGTGCCTTTCCCAAGGCCACACCACAAAAGCCGACCGGGGTTGACCCTATATAGTAGGATTCAAACCCTCACCATTTCGTTCGTGAGACGACTGACTCACAGCGAATTATGCCTTCATTATTCCCCTCTTACGACATGCAAGAGGGTGCATCGGACCTATTGAACATCTCAGTATTTGGGATTAAAAATTTCCCTGTAAGTATGTCGTGGACAAAAGCCATATTTATTTAGCAATTGATGAGTATCAGTTTCCTTTAAGCATACCACAGTATGCTGATTATTACCTATATACAACAGTATCCAGATTATCTTCCTTTGCAAAGTTATTTTCATTGTAGACTATTACATCACAACAGCCGACAGTTATTATATATTTGACAGACATTACTGAGGAATAAAGTATGAGAATTATAACGTGACTGTCTGAGATAATCACATGTAAATAACTTCAAGAGGGATGAAAAACAGGAAAGGAAAGAATCACGTATGACTCTACTCGAACTGACTTGATTTCTCTTAAACAGGGATTACATCAGGTTTATCAATTTCAGAAATAATACATGATCTTGAAGCAAAATACAGAATCAAATCCAAAAGAAAAATGCTGCGTCAACAAACACATTTACAAAAATGGAACAACTAATCAAGTGCAACCATATACATATGTTTATAGAAATAACAGCAATAAATCGTTTACCTTGGTTTAACTCGGGCATTCTTGAATAATTTGCCTGATACTAGTAACGATATACAGAATGCAAGTACACGCGCAATATATTGGTAAATGATTAATATTACCTTTGATATAATATAGACAAGGAATTTTTTCTTTATGTTTTTGGAATATATTTGTTATTGCTGCTGAAGTTATTCTTACTAGGGTGACTGTTACTCGATGCAATAATACGCTACTAGCATAAGCACAACATGAGCATGCATATATATATATATATATATATATATATATATATATATATGTATATATATATATATATGTATATATATATGTATATATATATATATATATATATATATATATATATATATATATATATATATATATATATAACACTCAATACATATATGAAATCTGGAAAATAACGGCAATTATAGCAAATTACTTCTCATATACTTAATCTTGAAACATTTTAAGAAAAACAAAAAGCAAAGAAATAACAATGTTTTTAGATGGTAACAGTATGTGTCTTTCTTTATACATGATAGATGTGTACATTTATCATCGAGATTTCATTTCTAATACAAACACTTTTCTTAAATAATACATAGTTACCAGCTTGCATGTAACTCATAAAACAAATATACATATAATAATAAAGGGAGACGTAGAAAAAAAAATCTTTCGTTGTATCCCATAATACATGTATGTATGTATGTATGTATGTATGTATGTATGTATGTATGTATGTATGTATGTATGTATGTATGTATGTATGTATGTATGTATGTATGTATGTATGTATGTATGTATGTATGTATGTATGTATGTATGTATGTATGTATGTATGTATGTATGTATGTATGTATGTATGTAAGCGTGTATATGGGTAATAAGGTTAGAATAATATCTGAAAATGGAAATAATTTAATAGAACATACTTATATATGTTACTTTTCGTAGTGTAAATAGTCCAGATCCTAGCACAAAAAAACTCATTTTTAACCTTAAAGCCTAGACTCGCGGGCCAGATATCTAATTTGTTTGACTCATTTTCGCTACTCTGGTCCATTTTTTTAAAATTTGTTACAAACTCTGTTTAAAAGATTTTTTGGGAATAAAATGTTATTTTTTTTTGTTTTTAAACTTGACTAAAAAAGTAGAATTTAAAACATCTTTGCAAAAATGTTTGAACTTTTGAGCAAAAAGCCTAATTTTGAGCCTAAATCCTAGACAACCCCTTCCCACTCTCAACATTTGTGTTGAAAACCCCAGGCCTCTGTCCTTTAAATAAGTTGCATAACAACAAGACACCACTGATGTTCAAAATAGTTTTTATAACGACGGTGGCTCACCTACCCAGACTGGACGGGAAGTCAGGACTGAAGCTTTCAGGCGTGAGGACTACTTCTCGGGCCACCTACCACACACCAAACAATATAGGATAAAATGCCAGCGCCTACCCCACCAATTGTATCTGCTACATAATTAACTACAGCATTAACTATGAAATATTTTTTTATAAATAAATCATGGAATCCAGATTTAAAAAAAAAAAAACAACAAAAAAAAAAAACAAGTAGTACACACCTTACCCTGGTCCTCCAGCTGATAAAGGAATAGCAGAGCTATGAAACGAGTTAAAGATATATTATACATAAAAGGCATATTTTAAATACAGACCATATGATATTTATTTAAAAAAAACATACTCCCCCAACCCCAACTTTCCCCAAAACCCCCTATTTTGAAAAATATGGTAATGACGATACATTGAAAATATATAAAGCAAAGTGTGATACGACATTTAAAAAAAAAATCAATTAAATTGAGCAGCATGGTGTGCAACAGCAGCATGTGGAATAAATTGTAGGTATTTATGTCATGGAGATAGGTTACTAATATTAGTATATACGTTTCACTTGTACTTTCCGATAAGAAAACTGCTGTCTGAATGTTCAGTACCATTACCATATAATACATTTTTTAATCGATAAGAAAGAAACGGATCTGTACCCTTGTTTTGTGGGCTTTTTACCTGTTTGTGAGGAGTGATAGATTTTCCATATATTGGCATCTTATTTATAAACAAATTTAGTTATACTTTTTATAGAACGTCTAAAACTTGTTCCCTTTCGTCACTTCTAAAAGATATTTATAACCAATATAAACAATAGCACCCATTATAAAAACAATAAAAACATACTCATGAGTTATCCGTTCATCAGAATGTTGGTAAAATCACTAAGTTCAGGTTGCCTAGGTATTACTAAAGGGTCGTCTGGATGAGTAGAAAAATATAGAGCAAAAGTTCTATCCAAAATTATATAAATATTTACTAGTCAAGCCTGGTTGTCTTAATTTTTCATTTATGTTATCAAGTGTATTGGCTTCAATATTATTAACTAATAATAAGTTCTGTATCTCTATATACTCTATTATATGTTAGAACTTTTTGTATATTCCAGCAGATTGTACAGTTTGGGAAGTCTCTCAAACCTGTGGTTTTAAATCTAATATATATATATATATATATATATATATATATATATATATATATATATATATATATAATTTTATTTATGTGTTTTTTTTCGCTTAATTCTGAAAGAGATCAATCGTACGGAGTCTTCATATATCTAATCCTACTTTCTTTCAGATTAGCCTTATTAGTTTAAAATCCCGTATCTATTGACTTCTTCAAAATCATTCTACCTCTGTAAACGTGAAAAACTGTTATTGACAGCTGTCAGCCTATCTTTCGACTTTTTCACACTAGCTATAAAGTAATTAACTAACTTTTAAATATCTTCAGCATTATTGTTCTTTTCATTGTTTAGTTCTTTCTGCGACTGTTCTGGTTGTGATTGCAATGTATTATAATTTTCTTGAGAAGACTTCTTTACTTCCTCCACGTCACTCTCCAAGGCTGACATTTCAGCATTTATTGTTTGTTCAATTGGTTCTATTAATTTCTGTATGTTTTCTACCTGTGGTATGCTTAATTCCGTTCAAGCAGTTTGTAAAGCATGCAATGCAGTTTATATAATTCTTAATCTCTTGGTAAACAAGTCTTGAGCAGCTGAAGTCTTTTTCTTATTACCATCAATTTATTTTTACAAATTCTGAGAGTTTAGTAGATTTGTATGTGATTCTCTGATCCACATATGTTAATATATTATTAACTTCATCTCTCCATAATTCTATATCTTTCAAAGTATTATCCTCCAAAGTCTTACGTGTGTTTGAGTCAATACATTCTTCCAGAAGTTGTCTATTAACGGCATGAAATTCGTCTATATGATCTGCGAAATGTGTAATACGGCCGTCGTTCAAGTTTAAGTTATTTTTTAATGATTGACTTAGTGCTTCATCGGTTTCATTTTTCTCTATGAGTTTAAAACTAAAATCACTAGAGCCTCTTAAGATAGTTCTGTCATTTAATAATAAATTAAATAAATCAATTATTTTTTTTTTCAATAAAATAAATGTCACCTTTGTTTAAACGTGTCATATTCATGAAAAGCTTCTTTTTTTTAAAAAATCTTGCATTTAAAATTTTTTATTTCTTTTAGCCTCTATACAGTTCATTTACATAATTAAGGATACAAATACACCAACAGCTATTACTAGATAACTAAAACAAATGATTCCTTGCGCTTAGCCAAGCTCATTTAGTTAACATGAAACGGTAAATGTAAAGTTTGACCTTTCATGGGCTTACATTCTATGCAAGACAAATTCAAAAAGTTCCAAGCAAGATATTCTATAGGAATATGTAATTGGCATACCATTAAAATATATTATTATTTCGAATCTTCATCTTTAATTTTGATATTTAATCTGTTGATAGTACCTTTTTGTAATTGTTTATATAAACTGTTAAAATTACATTCGATGAAATCATCGTGAAATAAGTTTTTAACAAGTATGGACTCTAAATAGAGTTGACTAGGATCCGTTACAATCATTATTTGTATTGTTTAGTTGATTAAGGAAAGTATATAATTTTTTAGACTTTAGAAGTCCACAAATAGTATCTGATTCGCTAGACGTATTTATAGATCTCACATACAAAATTCAATCATATTAATTTAGAGTTGTAGTTTGTTACATACATTGCATACTCAAAGAAATTTAGAATTCCATTCAATTTTTCGATTCTAACAGATCATTGCCTATTGTATACTTTGGCTCTTCCTCAGAATTTTTTTAGATTTATGATTATGTTGGAAAAATCATACCAAAATGATACAAGATGCATACCACTGTTATGAATTAGAGAATATTTGCCTCCAGTACTTCTGAGTAATTGGCTAATTATGTAATCGATAAAGAACAGAAATGAATTTATGATAATATGACGAAAGAGAATTATTGATTTAGCTGATAAGATGACCTTAACAAATGTAGTACTGTATTCACCAAAAATTATTTTAAAAGGTGTCTTGATACTCTGCAAAAAGAACAGAGAAAACAGATCTCGATAAATATTTCAGTCTAGCAATAGAAACAATAATGATTACTGTGCAAGGATTGCCCTACATGTTTTATTCACAGGGGTATATGTTAGATCAGCAATTTACAGAAGCAACTAATCTTTGATGCAATGAACAACAAAAATACACTCATATTAGTAATATTAGTGTCAACAATGTTTGTACTGATCATCGTTATTTATGGCTGAACTTAAGAGAAGACATGATAATAGATTACAGATGTTCAATAAGGAATACACTTGCAGGTAAACAGAGAAGGCAACGTAGATGCACACAAAATGTATATTTATTTTGCTTCTGATGCACAGGTAAATATTCAGAATAATCAATTAAATATATTGACCTCCAAGGAGTCCATACGCCCTGATTAAACACTTAAGAACTTAACTATGTAGTTAATAAATGTACCTAAAAGAATCCCATGATATTATTATATGTTGTGTTACAAATTGAGGAAAGTCAAAGTTTGCACTAGATTTGATTGAAACAGAATATAAAACTTTTTTGATTGATTGTAATGATCTGTCCAACACTTATGTATAAGAAGGCTTAAAACATAAAATATCTTTTTACGGACAGGAGTGTTATTTTAATAGATCCAGGCGATAAATCAGATAATTGGCTAGAATTACTCAATAGTGTACACCAGGAAACTAATACTTTGTTTCTTATAGTAATTTGTGGGAATTTCGATAATATAAAACTGAAAGTAACCAATTTATTAAAACTAGCAACCCATACTAGTCATTATGGAATATCTTTGTGGGTAATGGTACAAAAATATAATTCTGTCAATAAATATCTCTGTGAAAATGTTAGATTTATAGTAGTCTTTTACTCAAAAGATACAAAGTCTGTGGAAAACATTTTAAATGAAAAATGATGTAGTACCAGCCGTAATTATAGATGAAATAATTGAAAAGTTAAAGAATACAAAAGACAAACTTTTAATGACGATGGAATTACAATTTGATTACAAGGTAGAAGGAGATTAGATTAACTAGTTAATCTTATAGCCATAGGAAATGTATTCATGTTATCAACTAAATAACATTTTTCATCATATGGTGAGAGAGCAACCTTATTTATTGTGACATTGTATATTTCGTGATGGTATGATGTAATTAAATTAATTTCTTGGTGATTTATAGTTGGTTAAATAAACAATCATTTGTACATATCTAATTTGAGATTCTTTTAACACCAGATTATTTAACACCCTTGTATACTTATTTCCTACTATGTCAGTTCTATAAAGCATGTGGCTTACTTCTATCGCCACACAATTCTTGTATTGCTAAGCCATTCATCTCCTCTTTAAACAATCCAACAACTTTCCTGCTAGCTAATAATATTCCATAAATGTGATCATTGTTATAACCGCTTGTGTTGTAAAACGGTATCTTTTTTTCATATCATTATAAAAGTTCTCTCTCTCTCTCTCTCTCTCTCTCTCTCTCTCTCTCTCTCTCTCTCTCTCTCTCTCTCTCTCTCTCTCTCTCAACATTTATGTAGAGAGAATCTATATCAGTCATTAAAAGCTTCATTTTATCACAGTACTGAGGTGTTTTTTTTTTTTTTTGGGGGGGGGTAGAAGTCATACATAAAAATCTTACTTCTAGAACTGAAAAGCCACTATTAATTGGTTTGACTAGTTTTATATTCTTGTTTTTTAAACTAACTACTACATATCGTCATCTACTATTGTTCTTCTTGTAAATGAAAAATCCTTTTGAAGTTTAAGATATTTCTTTTCATCAGGACATATATTTTGCTTTAGTTTTTAAAAAAAAAAAAATTTTCCATTTATTTTCCAAAGACCACTTTTCATTAACGTAAAAAAATCTTTATGAAGGTAATTATTTGCTTTTGTCTTTAAGATATTTTAAGTTCTATGTGCGATTTTTAGCCATAGTTCGTGATAAAATATAACTGCTCTATAAATCATTTTTAATTTTATTCCTAACTGAAGATACAACTTAAAATTACGATACAGAATACAGTATTTTTCTTTGTCTTTTAACGTACACAATAATTTAAGTACTGAAGGTCTTGTGTCCTTTTTTTTTATCTTGTATCAATTTCTTTTGTAATGGAGATAAAGCATTTTCACTAAAAGTGAGTTTTTCTGTTGTCAAAGGATAATCTTTAAAATAAGATAATCTTTACAATAGTTGTGCAAATCTGTTGGTACTTTTACATATATAAGATATCTTACTTATTCCTTCTCTGGTTCCAGATTTAATCATTAAAATATGTCATAATCGGTTGGTCCTGTTTATAATTATTCATACAGACAGATGTAAATTCTTCAAAAAATATCATATAACAATGAAGTATCTTTCTTTGCTTAGTAGCTGTGAAGATCACTGAAAGAATTTAGCTTAAAATGTTTGATAAATATTTTACATACTGCTAATCTTCTGTGCTAATTCCTGATTCGGTTAGTTTTTAACAATATTTCCCGATTAGTGGTAGTCTGTTTCATAGAGTCTTTCAAATGAATATATTCGTATAGATAAATACGCTTTCTCAGCAGCATAGAACTCTGCTCGCTGCTGTCTTTGCTACGTGAGTAGGCTCCACAACGTGGCTTCTCTCTCTATTTTCTTAAAATGCTTGATTGTATCTGTGAATTTTTCATCGTTTAGCTTTATAGCTATCTAAACAAAATTTGTTCTTTTTACAAACATCTTATGAGGACTATCGCTTCATTCTTGAATCTATCGTCTATAAAATCTTTTTTGAAAGAAACGTATTTTTCATAATTATTTGGTATCATTGATACTTCGTGATCAGGATCGTTGTTTCCAAAGGCTTTGATAATCAGATGAGAATCGTACCCAACCAAATTATGAATAAATAGGGGAATATACTTTCAATATTTATAATTTAAATTGCACTGTAGATGTGATACACGTCTATATATTCCAGTTAATTAATCATCTCTTTATTTTGTAGTGCTTGATGTCTGGTCCTACCTTCTTTTCACATAAATGGCATATATTGGTGAAATTATAATGCTTTATATCTTTAGTACTGAATATCATTTAGCAGCTTTACTTGGTCTTAGTTCTTGATAAGCGGTTTCTGAATGTTGTAAGGTTCTGCCGTGTAACGTTTCCGGAGCATTAGCTCGAATAGTATATGTTTCTCCGCTGTCAGTTTACCATTTTTTTAGGATTCGAATATTTGTTTATTTGTTAATTTCACTCCTCGATTGTACCCATGTGTGTATATTGCTTGATTTAGCTGGACTGTAATCCGTCTTATAACGAGATAAAAGCCATTTTGTTTTCGGGTTTCTCTTGACTCCGCTGAATGTCATATCACTGATTCGTACTCGGATTGGTTTTTATGCATTTATTCATAGGATTCATGCCATTTGTTGTGACTGAGGTATTTCTAGTAGCTAATAGTTGACCTTGATTAACTGTATTTTCTTTCTCGTCATATATTACGTCTTTTTCCGATGCCTGTATCTCACTTTGCGCTGTACTGCTTGGGGTCTTTACTCTCGGAAATTACGACACCGTTGAGCTACCATTCTCAACGGCGGGATGCCCGACTTTGGTTAAGCCGGTATTACTATACTCTTATTGGTCTGACAAAATTCTATTATGAGACTCTTGATCATGGCCATCCATTACAGTTTCATTGGGTGTTGTATTTGGCATAATCTTGGATACGAGCAAGACAACTGTATACAGTTTGCAAGTTGAAATTGAATTACACGAATATGAGCACTTACGGTTTCAATTTGCTTCTCATTTTTACCGCTTGAAGCCTTCAATTATATTTGCCTTACTCATTGTTACTGCTGCCGTTATATGAAGTTTTGTTTCTAATCGCAGTTTCTACTCTCTTGCCTTGCCCAAGACAGATTTGAGTCGTTTAATTTTCTCGTCTTTGTCTTAAGATCATCTCATTCAATCTTCTCGCTCTCCTCAATTGTTGCATAATATTTGCACAATTGGCGTTTAATTAATCCTTTACAAACTGATATAGATTAACACATTTTTCGTATTGCAGTATGGAAATGTTGTTTCAGCCTGGTCGTCATGGCTGTTGTTACCAAAACCGTCTGGCGATGGATTACTCATCGATTGATCCAGATCACTCAGTTGACTTATTTCTTGAGCTATAAACAGATTTTGAGTTACAGGTAGGAAAAAAGTAGTTTTGCTGCTTTACATGACATGCATCCCGCGCCATCGAAACAGAAATGCAAGATAGATAGATAGATCTCAATGATCCCGCAAAGTTTTGTAATATCCCCCCCCCCCAAAAAAAAAAAAAAAAAACAATTTGAAAACAGAAACATAAAATCGCCAAGGACTTAGGTCGAGGTAACACCGTTGGTTACATCTCAAACATAATTTCAGTTTCTAAGAGATTAATCCGGAATTTTTCTCTTTCTCTTCTTCTTTGGGCCATCAAACGTTGTGCGCAATACCAACCAACATCAAATCATCTTTACGACAGTTTGTACTCAAATGCTTAGCCAGAAGTTTTATTTGTGTCGTATGTCCGTAAAATGCCCACATCTGACCTACTGCATTACAAGCTGCATATCTTACTCTTGGATGCTGAAAAGAAATGATGAAGTCCAATTGGTTTGGTTTGGTGTTTTACATCACAGCAACACATGTGGGTTATTTAGTTTTGGGGCAATTGGTAAAGTGCCTTACCCAAGGACAAACCACTGTAGCCAACCCAGATTGATCTGATGTTAAGATTTAAATCCGCACCATTTTGGTTGCAAGTCTGGCATGCTCAACATTGAGCCACCATGACTCCAACCTCTATTAGTCATTTTATATGGCATGCAGAAGGGCATATCAGGCATATTATATAACCCTAGGCACACAGAGGGTCAAGGAAGTCTGAGAGTAATAGTGCATATACAAGACCTTATAAAAGTTATAACCTTTGACTTGATTTTTGTTCTCTTTATGCAGTTAAAACTTTAAATTAAAATCACCTCTCCAAATGCCAGCAAGAGCAAGCAACTTCTTCAGTTCATTCTTATAAAAACAGGATTACCTTGTGAATATCAAGATCGTGCTTAAAAGGGATTTCCTAAATAATACCCATCTCTGTGCCACAATATCTCTCATGCACAGCGTGAGGCTATGGAAACAAGAATCCCTTGAAGGGATTGATGCTCTACAAACTGAAAACAATTTCCAGGAATCCAAGATAAATCTATTTTTATCCTTTTATTCTTTTTAACTTATGAGTATAGAAACCATTTGTTGTTCATAAAATTTAAGAAACTCTTTTTGTTCTTCTTCTGAACAGAGTCAAATGTAGAGAATATCATCAATAAACCTGACTTAAAGCCTGGCTTTAAAACCTGTAGCTTCTGGGTCTTAGCACATGTATCTTTCTCCCTTTCAGCTAGATATATATTTTCCTAAGCTACATCAAATTTCTTCTTTAGATAAAGAGGGTTTTTATTCATTTAAAATAGTGTCGTTCATGCAAAGACAGAGTTTCCGTTAAAATTTCCTCCTCAGGTTGATTTGGACTCACGTCACCAACCGCACTGAGTTATAACTCTTCTTACAACAAAGAGGTTTTCAGTTCAAGTACAATTTTGCACACTGATACCGCGCTCCAAACTGCGACTTGTGTAGACAGAGAAGTACAGTAATTCGTTGGTAGATCAGGGTCTCCGCCATTTGTTGAAATAAAAAATCGAACGATTAGGTTAGACCCATATATGAGGGCTAATTATGCTACCTAAGATTCAGGTCAACGTTGGTCGCTATGGGGGTGCATTTTACACGGATATATAGGGTGGCACACAGAATATTTTTCTGACCACGAGCATACCTCTTTACTTTACATAATGTTTTGTATTAATTTCAGTAAGCTAATTTTGCTCACCATTGTTTCCTGTAAATAAGAGTATTGACTTTAAATAGAGATAAAAGGGTCAAATGATTGTGTTACATGGGACAATAGTGTCGCCTCTTTGGCGCTAATGCAGTGACGTTTTCAGTCTTGTTAATATAGAGGACCTGAATACATAAGCACCCGTGAACATTGGCTTGAACGGTATATGTTTCTCTGCTGTCAGTTGACCACCTTTTTTAAGATTCGAATATTTTTTCTCCTCTGTTGTACGCATGCCTGTATATTGTTTGTTTTACCTTTGAACTGTAGTCCGCCTGAAAAGAGATAACAAGAACCATTTTTTTCGTGCCCCTCTTGACTCCACTGAATGCCATATCACTGATTGGTTTTGATACATTATTCATAGGATTCTTGTCATATTGTGTCACTCTGAGTTGTACTGCTTCGGGTCTTTGCTGTCGAAAATGAAGACATCGCTGAGTCCCTAATGTGGGATGCCTGACGTTGGTTACGCCGTTTTTTCTTTAGTTTTGTTGGTCTGACGACATTCCATTACGAGACTCTGGATGATGGCCATCGATTACAATTTCATTGGGTGTTGTAAACGGTATAGTCTTGGATACGCAAGAACTTGTCATCTTTGCATTCGAGCAAGACAATCGTATACAGTTTGTAACTTGAAATTGAATTACACGAATTTGCGCACTTACGGTTTCAATTTGCTTATCATTTACGGCTTGCAGCTTTTCGCTTGTCACTGCCTGACTCTTTATTAATTCTGCCGTTGCCTGTAAGTATGTTTTCAATAGCTGTTCCTGTTATCTTGAGACCGATATCTCTTCTCATTATCCCCATTTTTCCATAATATTTGAACAATGGGCGTTTAATTCATCCTTGTTAAACTGATATAGATCAGGACATTTTTAGTATTGCAGTTAGAAAATATTGGTTTCAGCGTGGTCATCTTGACTATTATTACCAAAATCGTCTGGCGATGCCTTCCTCTTTCTTCAATTGATCTTATGACTCGATTGACTTATTTCTTGAGCTAAAAACAACTTTTCAGTTACACAATGATGGAGAAAGGCAGTTTTGCAACTTGCCATGACATGCATTCTGGGCGATCCATATATATATATATATATATATATATATATATATATATATATATATATATATATATATATATATATATATATATATATATATACTATATTATCTATTTCAATTATCCACACACACGCACATCGAGAAGATGATAAACAAGAAAAGATGAAAAGAGAAACATAAAATAACACAGGATTAGAGTTGGTGACAGTTCAGTTTCTAAGAGATTAATCCAGACCTTTACTTTTTTCTTTTTCTTCTTTGGGCCATCAAATGTTGTGCTGAATATTCCAACATCAAATCATCTTTACTACAGTTTGTACTGCAATGCTTAGTCATAAGTTTTATTTGTGTCCTATGTCCGCAAAATGCCCATCTATTCTTTAGCGTAAAATTCCTTCCATTTCACCTACATACTGCCTTTTGCAGTGCAAACAATACATTACTTGGATCACATTTTGTGTCACATGCAATATATTTTTTAATATTCAAGTTTATACATGTTTCAAAGATTTGGACTATGTCAGATCCAATAACACAATTTACAACAATTAAGTTCACACTTAAAGCACTTAGATTTGTCGATACTTTGTAATTTGCATCTTAGTAAGTTTCTCATGTTATTATTGCATTTATATGCTGTCATCAAAGTGCACGTGCCAAAAACGTAAGGAAATGTTGTTGCAAATAATTACAGTGTTGCATTACAGAAGCTTAACACCTAGTGAAATGAACGATGTTGCATTAGAGAGGCTTAACACCTATTGAAATGAACGATGTTGCATTACAGAGGCTTAACACCTATTGAAATAAACGATGTTGCATTACAGAAGCTTAAGACCTATTGAAATGAACGATGTTGCATTACAGAAGCTTAATACCTATTGAAATGAACGATGTTGCATTACAGAGGCCTTAATACCTTTTGAAATGAACGATGTTGCATTACAGAGGCTTAACACCTATTGAAATGAACGATGTTGCATTAGAGAGGCCTAACACCCATTGCAATGAACGATGTTGCATTACAGAGGCCTAATACCTATTGCAATGAACGATGTTGCATTATAGAGGCCATAATACCTATTAAAATGAACGATGTTGCATTACAGAGGCTTAACACTTATTGAAAAAAACGATGTGGCATTACATAAGCTTAAGACCTATTGAAATGAACGATGTTGCATTACAAAGGTTTAAGACCTATTGAAATGAACGATGTTGCATTACAGAGGCCTTAATACCTATTGAAATGAACGATGTTGCATTAGAGAGGCTTAAGACCTATTGAAATGAACGATGTTGCATTACAGTGGCTTAACACCTATTGAAATGAACGATGTTTCATTACAGAGGCTTAACACCTATTGAAATGAACTATGTTGCATTACAGAGGCTTAACACCTATTGAAATGAACGATGTTGCATTACAGAGGCTTAACACCTATTGAAATGAACGATGTTGCATTACAGAGGCTTAACACCTATTGAAATGAACGATGTTGCATTACAGAGGCTTAACACCTATTGAAATGAACGATGTTGCATTACAGAGGCTTAACACCTATTGAAATGAACGATGTTGCATTACAGAGGCTTAACACCTATTGAAATGAACTATGTGGCATTACAAAGGATTAACACCTATTGAAATGAACGATGAATTTTACTATGGATACTTCTTCTCTGTGCCTAAGATTTTATTTTTCTAAGTTCCCTATTTTTAAAGCCTCTTACCTGTGGTCATGCTAAAATAAATGTTGATTACGATGACATTTTGTCGTGTATTGCACATTATAATTTTGTCTTTCTTCGCTGATTTGTAGACACACACTCTTAACGTAAGCATTGCACATTCATTCTTCATATGTAATTTAAATACATGTTGGACACAGATGTATTATTTCTCATAGCTAACATGTACTTAGAATCACGACACCGATTTTGCACGTGTTTACCGCGTATCAAACTGCGAGTGGTGTAGACTCAGAGCTGCCGTAATGTTTTGGTATATCAGAGTCTTCGCTATTCGCATGAAATAAAATGTAGAACAATTAGGTTAGACTCTGATATGTGGGACAATTATGCAACCTCAGATCCAAGTCTACGCTGCTGGCTTTTTGGGATAAACACGGTGGCACACAAAACATCTATCTGACCATATGCACACCTTTATACTTTACTTCATATTATGTTTCATACTAGTTCAGTAGGCCATTACTATCCACCATCGTTTTCTGTCAATATTGACTTAAAACGGAGATAAAAGAGTCAGTTGATTTGGAACAATGATGCCTTTGACAGAAACGAATAAAATAGAACACAACTTTAATCATGTAATTTGCTGATCAATCAACTGATGCCAGGGAGAGAGAGAGATAGAGAGAGAGAGAGAGAGAGTACTTTTTTCTGTTTGCCTGGAATGTACATTATTCATACAGATATGAAGTAAACTAGACATTGGTAGAGACAGTAAATTCAATACATAAATAATCAGTTTGAAAACTACAGAACTAATGAGTGAAACAATGTCAGAAAGACATTATTCAGTGTAATGAAAATTCTACAGTTATTAATATAATAAGCAACAGACATTGAAATTGTCATAAAGTGAAAACATCCGGGTCATTCTTTGGCTCTTGTCAGTCCTTTTAACAAATTTAGATAAAAAAAGAAATGTCATTAAAAAGAAACACATTATATACTCAGGTACAAATATAGTATATGTATATACACAGGTACAAACACATTATATACACAGCCACAAACACATTATATACTCGGATTCAAACCAATTATATACACAGGTACAAACACATTATATACACAGGCACAAACACATTATATACACAGGCACAACACATTATATACACAGATACAAACACATTATATACACAGATACAAACACATTATATACACAGGCACAAACACATTATATACACAGGCACAAACACATTATATACACAGGCACAAACACATTATATACACAGGCACAAACACATTATATACACAGATACAAACACATTATATACACAGGCACAAACACATTATATACACAGGCACAAACACATTATATACACAGGCACAAACACATTATATACCCAGATACAAACACATTATATACTCGGGTTCAAACGCATTATATACACAGGTACAAACACATTATATACACAGGTACAAACGCATTATATACACAGGTACAAACACATTATATACTCAGGTACAAATACAGTATATGTATATACACAGGTACAAACACATTATATACACAGCCACAAACACATTATATACTCGGATTCAAACCAATTATATACACAGGCACAAACACATTATATACACAGGCACAAACACATTATATACACAGATACAAACACATTATATACTCGGGTTCAATCGCATTATATACACAGGTACAAACACATTATATACACAGCCACAAACGCATTATATACTCGGATTCAAACCAATTATATACACAGGTACAAACACATTATATACACAGGCACAAACACATTATATACACAGGCACAAACACATTATATACACAGGTACAAACACATTATATACACAGACACAAACACATTATATACACAGGCACAAACACATTATATGCACAGATACAAACACATTATATACACAGATACAAACACATTATATACTCGGGTTCGAACGCATTATATACACAGGTACAAACACATTACATACACAGATACAAACACATTATATACACAGGCACAAACACATTATATACACAGATACAAACACATTATATACTCGGGTTCGAACGCATTATATACACAGGTACAAACGCATTATATACACAGGTACAAACACATTATATACACAGGCACAAACACATTATAATATATATATATATATATATATATATATATATATATATATATATATATATATATATATATATATATATATATATATATATATATAGGTACAAACATATTATATACAAAGGTACAAATAATGAATACTGTTATAACGAATAAAACAAACCCAAACAATCCTTTTTTCAAGGGAAGTTTTTGTCTACATTAGTCATGCAGATATGCTCAATGCTTTTAATAAATTTAGATACATTTATAGTTCCCGAAGCTTCATTAAATTTGGTCTAATGTGAAAATGTGAATTCAGTCCAGCGACTCTATCTCAAGCAAATAGTGAAAATCATTCCCCACTTCTGCCCTTTCACATCCGTTACATATTCTATCCTTGTATCATACATTTTCCTAGCGCCCTGATTCAACAAGAAATTTGTGGTTACAAGTCCTAAATTTCAGTAGAGGAATATATATCATTTTCGGTAGCGATATTAAGTAATCTTCAAAATTCAGGTCTTGTTTAAAAGTATAATAGATTATTCTCTCGTACGATTCACATACTTTCACACTTCATTTATGTATGTAGAAATCATTCAGTGGCTTTCGTGATACTAGGGTTAGTGATTAAATCTTAGTAAATGCCGATAACGTAAAGGAGTTTTTTGCCTTGTTTGTACAGAAGACCTGAATGCATACACAGTCGTGAAAAAGTTTCAGACACACAGACCTACAAACACTGATAGAAAAGCATACATTTTCAAAGAAAGAAACGCCAGTTATTTCTGATTATGTAAATGTCGTGGACCCTTTATCTGACTGGATTATGCACACATCTAATTATTCATTTTAATATAAGACAACATGAAAAAGTGGGTTGGCTAAATTGTATCAGCACTGTGTTAATGAAGTACGACCATACCATTACACAGTATCGGAACCTTTGCGCCTGAGTCTTTTTTCCTAGGTAGCAACTAGTTGTAATCTGTGCGGCTGTCTTGTCTTATTCTGGTACACTGTGCGTCCGCTTTTTCTTATTTCCATCAATTTTGTGCGACTTTTTTTCCTTTTTGTTCCCTACATATTGTTATTAACAACGGGAAATAGTTGTACAGATTTACCCGAAATAATAGAATCAACGCGTCCAGGTTTCTATACTGTATACTACGACTTTCTCTATTGTTTATACTGGCACTTCTCAACCAGATCAGACTGGTACTCATCTTAAAGAGGATCTAATTACACTTTATTGCAGTAATATTGATTGTACTGTAAATGGTGGTTTTAATATAAACATCTTTGTTAAAACAGGTTCAAGAAAGCTGTTAAACGTCATGCATTATAATGGTTTCAATCATGTCAATGAAAATTCAACAAGAATAACACAAATTCCTTTACATTCATTGATCTCACATTTTGTAACTTTGACACTAGCAGTACAGAATCAAGTGTGATACCAGTTTCTGTTGCAGATCATTCCATTAATTTTATTATTTTAGATGTTAACGTGTCTAAACATATCCATACTTTTATTACAAATAGAAACCTTATAAAAAGACAAAACAACTTGATAAATACATTCTACTGTTAAACCTCAGAAATGCTCGACGTGATTCAGTCAAATATAATCATGAGTTATGCAGGATGCAATAATATTTTCAGTAATATCCTAGAATATCTAGATCAACATTGCTCTAGTAAAAGGATAAGGATATCTAATAAGAACAAAAAAAATCTAGGTACAACAATGACAGAGATCATGCTCATCGAAAAGCAACATAATTGAACACACCTGAACACTGGCATATGAATTTAAAAAAACAAAAAAACAAAACAAAGACAACAAAATGATCAAACAAACTAATAACAGGATCAAAGAAAGCAACTACATTATCATATAAACCAAACATAGGACTTTTATTATCCAATCAGTTGTGATACTAAAGGTGACGGCAAACAGATATAGTCTATGATAAAAGAGCTGCCAAAAACCAATGACACTGCGACCACTTCTCTTTATGACTTCAATAGATTCTTTATCTACTGCTAAAAATATTCAAATTATCTATACGATCCCCACTGTTTAATCTCCAGAAATTCTTACTAAGCTGAAGCAAGAAATTAACCTTCTGAGTTGTATTATGCAGAATATATCGATAACACAGTGAAGAATTTCTCAAAATCGGAATATGCGCATAATTTTAAACTGTCATTACCGTTCTCACGCTGTTAATAGGGTCAATCGGCTCAAGTTTCGAAATATTTTTAAACAGATTATATGCAACAGATGCTGCTTAAGGTGGAAGGTCGTGCATGACTTGGCCCCGAAATGCTTACCAGACCAATTCACATTATAATCTTTAGTCATTTCCAACTGTATTAGATCAGTTTGAAAACTGGATGTGCATAATGAGAGATCATTTAAGTTGTTAGGGTTCAGAGCGCGGCATGACCTCGCACTAGATTGTATAATCCACTACAAACTTTGAAACTTTAAAAAAAAATGTGACCAGTATACAAAATCTCTGAGAGATTCATTTTACCGCCTATATACTGTGATAAATGGTATTTTCATGTTGTAATTCTTCTGAACCCTTTAAGTTGTTTATGTTTAATTGATTTATATTCTTTGTTTTTTTACGTAATAATATATTAATTTGCATTTGTGTTTGCATTCTCTAACACAAATATGTTGTTTATATGCAGCATCTTAGTGTCTCATGTTGCTTTTATTTTCGTATTGTACCTTATCAACCTTTGCCCCCAAGTTGTAGTTATTATTTCCGTGTTTTATGTCTATCATATTCTTCCTTTTAACTGTTGTCACGTGTAATTTTACTTGTATTTTACCTGTTTTTAAGGAATCTTTAAATAAAAATAACAATTGTTTTACAATTGAAATGGTATCCAATAAAAATCTAAAATCTCAAAATCCCCTTCGAACAAGCATCAAGACACATCCAAACATGACTACTACCTTCAGTTACAAGCATACGAGAAGCTTATCTCCAACTGACATTTATTCAAAAGTCAGTGTCATGAAATGTAGGTCACAATAATAATACTTTAAAAAAAGAGTATTGACTCACCTATATGGACACACGCATTCATACCCGCCCTCGCGAACACGTGTGTAGAATTTTAATCTAATTTTTAATTACGAAAAGTCATCAGGGTCACAACACTTGTGGACTTTTTGGCAAACTGCGGACTTTTATACGAGCTTGCGGATTTTGCAGCGAAATATGCCATTTTGCTGATTTTTCCCATCAAGTGTGAAATTTCTCTTGTTTACTCTTACTTTGATTAAATGAGAAATTTTAAATCTTGAACAATTGAGAAGATTTGTCTCTTCACTAATAACAAATTCCATTTATGTTATCTTGGGTAGCATGTATAGAATACCTGTTATTACACATACAAACTTATTACTCACTCCTGGATGATAAAATAACAGAACTTGAGCGGAGCGAAGTTTCAGATTTTAAAATTGTGGATTATTTTTGATAAAATTAGTGGATTATTTTATCAAGTCCTTGTTGTCACCTTGATTCATATTTGGAAAGTCTGATAGAAACAATGCTTAACATCAACGATTTGTTTTACAGATTACAATATTCATCACAATTGCCAGCATTTATAAATTGTACAGTTGTTAAAATTGCTACTGTGTTATGGAAGAACAATATTTCTTGGCTCAGTATGTTTATTAATAGATCTATATGTTTCAAACTCACCTTGGAATGCAATCGAAACAGGTTTCTGAGAAGACGGAGTTGGTTTACCAAATCCGATTCCACTCATCGGCTAGTCTGGTCAAGTTCCCACGGTGCACCGTCCAAGTTCAATATATGTGATACGTTATCAAATCGATATTTTGTTTGGAAAAGTCGAGAAATAAAGAAAGGACTATTTAAATTGCACGGCCAGAGTTCACGATATATCTTTATATGTATGTAATGCGTAATTTCAAACAACACTATGGAAATGACGACAAATGCACATTAGACAGTAACTTAAGGATAATGAAAATGAATGATTTGGATGATAAATAGATGTTGTAATGAAAGCGATAGCACATGTATTGCATTGATTTCAGTTTTGTATCATGTATAATCTGAGATATGTAGCTTGGACATTTCATCTGCTTGCTGAGAGTTCGTTCCATATTCGTGCATGTACCGAACATATTTGATCAAATTATATTTAATTAAATCAGTCACATGATTTTATGCGTTGGTGATTCTGCTCGTGTATATAGCACAGTGTAGTTATCCGAAGTCACAAGTTTAAACGTATACCTCATTTGGCGATCATCACGTATGGATTTTACCTGTGGACTGTTCACTCTAAGGCAAGTAGTGGGCATTTGTGGGAACACTGCATTTTCCAAGTGTCTGTGTATCTACTGTAAGTATTCTGATATTATATATTTGAAAGACATTACTGAGGGATAAAGTATGGGAATAATAACGTGACTGCCTGAGATAATCCCATATTAATCACTCCAAGAAAAGGAAAGCTAAAAAAAGTATACATGTGATTATGTATGTATGTATGTATGTATGTATGTATGTATGTATGTATGTATGTATGTATGTATGTATGTATGTATGTATGTATGTATGTATGTATGTATGTTGAGGTCAGGGATCTGTGATGGCCAGGTTAAGGATTCAGTGTCTTATCAATTTTCTACTATCGGTCTTCCTAACAACATGGATAATTCCCCATTTGGAAATTCTGTTGCAGTAAGTCACTGCATACACAAGCATACATGCATGCATATTAATTCTTTATTTTCATCTGTACCTATGTCGGAATTTGATAAATATGTATCGATATGTTTGAGTAATTCAACAAATTTTCCGTTCATCTGAATTCACTGTTATTTCTCCAATTATTCGGAAGAAATATTGCCTTTTGGTTTGGTTTGGTTTTGGTG
Organism: Margaritifera margaritifera; assembly: GCA_029931535.1. Lineage (NCBI taxonomy): Eukaryota > Metazoa > Mollusca > Bivalvia > Unionida > Margaritiferidae > Margaritifera > Margaritifera margaritifera. The sequence goes on from JAQPZY010001200.1 coordinate 364,644, forward strand.
CTTTTGCGGCACAGCAACACAAGTAGGTTATTTAGTGCCGAGGCAATTGGAGTAAAGTGATTTTACAATAGATGCCGCGTATACTTGCATTCTTTGCATCATTACTACAATCAGGAAATGTTTAATGAACACCAGTGCTATAGCAAGATAAATGATATTTTTACTTATATTTCTAAAGACTTATTTATTTGCCTTCCCTTAATCAGATGTCCCAGTTTGTAAATGTGTTTGTTGACGAAACATTTCTCTTTTATTTTGAAATTTTACTCTTTGGTTTTGTTTTAAGATCACGTATTATCCTGAAATAGATAAACCTGATGAAATGTCCGTTATGGAGGAAATAAATTCAGTCATAGATACATACATACATACATACATACATACATACATACATACATACATACATACATACATACATACATACATACATACATACATACATACATACATACATGCATCAGGGATTTGTACATTTGATAAAAGTCAGCTTGCCCAGGGCAGTCTGATTGGAAATTGAATATGCCCCTGGAAAATTTGATCTTGCCCCAAATATAATATCCCAACATGAGTAAAACAATAAGATAAAATAAAATATGGTACATTTTAAGGAAATCGCGTTATATTTATTGAAACTATTGTTCTTTTTAACTTTGTTGGCACCTTAAAACCATATGCCGATATTTAAAGTTATAAAAAAATATATATGTAAATAATACATGTAGATAGATATGTAGATTAAAAAGAGTTGGAATGCAGATATACTTAGAAGAGCAAAAGCAGACATGTATATGTATATAGACAGATACATGGATAGGCAGAAAATGTTTGGAAAAGGTTGGATATTTAAGTAAGAAAGAGAGAGAGAGAGAGAGAGAGAGAGAGAGAGAGAGAGAGAGAGAGAGAGAGAGAGAGAGAGAGAGAGAGAGAGAGAGAGAAAGATAATGAAAGCTAAATTATTTGTCATGATTTATTTATACTTACAACTGAAGGATTTGTGAGCACTTATTTTATCCATTTACTTAACAATTATCATCTAGTCGCCTTGAAATCAGAGACATAAAAATGTTCGAGAATGATTTGAGAACACTTATTGTTGTCCATTTAATTGTTTGCCAAGCAGTAAGTCTGTATCGGTCTTGTGTAATTATCACGTAAACAACCGATAATAAACACCGCTTGTGGGTGCACAATTTTCGTAACATCAATTACGCTTTGAACGAAATCCTCCTGGTGGTGAATCGTTAGAGATGAGTGCCTTTTATTTCCAAACACACCCGTCAAATAAATCTCACGAGTTGTATTATTAACAATAAACACCTACTTACTGTAAAATCGGCGACAATCAAAACAAAATCTTTGAAAAGTCGATTGTTTATAGTCGGCAATCTGAAGAACTGCCCGAGGTTAATTTAGGACCTGAAAATTGGCGAATCCCGGATACGTAAAAAATGTTACGATTAAAATGTATCTGGTAAGATAAAATATGAATATTTATTATTTATTTTTCAAAACTTGCTTAAATAGTAAATATTCACATTATCACATCTGCGCAAGAAAATGCGAGATTGACATTGACTACAAGATGGAAATGACACGTTCAATAGTTGAAAGAAACTGGCCAGTTATGCTGAAGATGAAGACACTACATATAAAGGTGTTGATACATGTACTTTGGCGAGATCGCAGGGTATAAAATTTGCAGAACATAACGCATCGTTATTAGCAGGGCCGGATTAAGACCTTTAGAGGCCCTAAGCACTGAAAAGATTATGGTGCTCCCCATATGTAATTCAAAATAAAAACAACAATACTAAACCGTAATTTCTCTCTCTTTTTTTGTGCCCCTGCTTTGCTGATGCTCAAAACACGTGCTTAGTATGCCTATTGGGTAATCCAGCACTGGTTATTAGTGAACACAGATAAAATCAAGCGTATAGAATAATTCTTATCCGTGCAGTTACCATTTGAAATCATATTTCGATAAACGACGTCAATTTTCTTAATCCGGTGGCTACTCACTTTTGACCAGACAAGTGTATGTATGTATGTATGTATGTATGTATGTATGTATGTATGTATGTATGTATGTATGTATGTATGTATGTATGTATGTATGTATGTATGTATGTATGTATGTATGTATGTATGCATACTGTCCTTATGAGAATTGTCTTGGTCTAGTCATAGTTAAATCTATTTATTCGTGTTTTTAAGACTAATTTTGCTAACATCGGCTAAAGCAGCTTTTAATTTCGTGATACAAGCTTCAATATTAATAAGTATATCTTTTTAAACACTAATCATTTTGTATTAAATAGTTAAAAAAAACATTGTAATTTGAAGATCGATACAATTATTCAGTCAAATTTGACGGGTACCGCATTTACCCCAAGTACAACACACACTTCTCTGACAACAACCTAGAACCAGGCCTGTCGTTGCGTTATGCGCCCATTGGTCAGACACTGCTCGCCTGCAATCATTACAAGCCATTTCAAAATGGTCTAATAGGTATACCCCTCCAGTTTCTGACAAAATACTTCAACAAATTAAACGCGATAACTATAAACCTTGAGCACACGAGAGTTCAATTATTTTGAGAAGCTAAATGTATGTAAGTTTCAGTTAGAAGTATTAACACAAATCTACCATCGGTGCAAGTCAGTATGGGTAAATTTCTGCATGGCGTTGTAGCTAAAACCAGTACAGTGTTATACTTTTACTATCCCCCTCCCCTTCAATAATGAACTTTTGTTTGTGAAGAAGATATCTTATACCAGTCATGCTCGTGTTGTCAACGTTTCTAGAGTTCATTTTTTAATTTGCGAAGTGTTTACTTAACACAGGATGGTTATACATGTTAGACCGGGATAAAATGGACTTTTGTAGAACAAATGGCGCATCATTCTGGGTTTAAATTTTTTATCGTTAAAACGGTCTGTTACAACTCTAGGTCTTCAAATAATGTAACAGAAAGAAAGTGAAACCAACAATGGAAGTAAAACCAACAAGCAATTTATTTCTAGACAAAGTGAAAATTCAAAAGACACTTACAGTAACGTGAATTAAAATCCAAATAATCCAATAATCCCAAGTGTCCTAATCACAAGTCCTAAATATAGAGTGTTCCGAACGAATTCCAATAGCCTTGAATGTCCTAATGTGCTAGCGTTCTTGAATGTTCTAATATGCCTAAATAATGTAATCCAGAATATCTTTGAATAAATTCACATAAATCAAAAAGTCACGTATTAATCCAATATGAGAATGAGCACTTTTGGTAATTCCAATTAATATTTCAAATAAATAATTCCTCTCTCTGAATTTGCTCTGAGTTTTCACAACACAACTATAAACATCTGATTATTAAAATAATTCTTCTTAGACTGATCATTTGAACAAGAATGAAATCTTGTCCACCAAAATCTGTATATATAAACACAAGTCACGTGACAAAATGTTCTAGAATATGCCCAACTCTAATGGAATTTTTCCTCTGCACGTAAGCCGTGGAAAATTCTACTCTAAGTATTAAATGATATGTAAACAAATCTGACCTTGAACTCAAATGCAGTAAACATGTTGTTTATAAAATGACTCAAGTACAAAACTTACCTTATGGACACATTTTATAAATTCAATATACACAATAATACATAGTTTGAAGGAAATCTTTGCAAGTTACTTCACACACACGGTCTCAAGATAGCTTCCTTCAGATGAATAGCGTACGATGTTTACAATCGTAATTATCAGTTTTCATTCTGTACACTCCTCCCATGGGATTTAAATATTTCAAATTTGCCGTGAACAGGACAGATCTAAAAAGTGGTGTGAACCTAGATCCTGAACACAAAGCGTGATTGGTGTATTGATTGAAATACACACGCACGCAATTATTTAAAAGGAGTGTTTCATTAAAACGAATTAAATGTTGTATTAATGTGGTATCATTAGCCCCATGCATTCACCTAGCGTTCTGGACTCACAATCCTAGCTCGAATCTTGCTCACATAAGCTAGTGTGGACTACCTTCGCGTTCCTCTGGGCAAGGCTCTTTGCTTCCATTGTCTTAGCACTAAATAATCTTTCATCTGCTGATGTGCCGTTCAACACCAATACATTTTACGAGTCATCCAATATCAGTTGATAAACATCACATAACTTTGGAATGATATACTGGTGTGCAAATGACGGACATAACTCGGTAGCAGTAATATTGCAAGAACAAATTGGTAATAGTGCATCTAAATAAGTTAAAGCAAAGAATGGGTCAATATTTCTTATGTTAAATACAAATTTCAGTTGTAAAGTATGTGTGTGTGTGTGTGTGTGTGTGTGTGTGTGTGTGTGTGTTTGTGTTTATTCCCAAAACAATACCTCAAATTAATGTACGCGATCTCTTCGTTAAGTTTCATTGTAAAATGAAAGACTGTGATATAGTGTGTGAAGGTATAGGTTTAAGGGTGGGGATGAGAGAGACTTAGATTGACAGAGATATACCGTACTAATCCAAACGGCAACAGGTGATACTCTCTCTCTCTCTCTCTCTCTCTCTCTCTCTCTCTCTCTCTCTCTCTCTCTCTCTCTCTCTCTCTCAACAAAACTCAACACAAACATTTAAACAGAATATGCCTCCGTATCGCTCTTTATCTGATCCTTTCGACGACTCTTTTATACTTGACATTTATACAGAGGTCGTTGTTATGTGCAGGTGATTGTCATATCAAGTTTGGCTATATAGTTTACTTACCATTTTCAGCCATCTCAGGAAGATACAAGTTCTTCTTGTTTATTGGTAGCTTGCGTCCTCTATAAAATTACCAACTTTATTCTTGGTTCTATTGTATCTTAGTCTAACTTTAACTCAATTTCGACTTCGAATTTATTTAGACGTTAAGAATAAATAATTTTAGCACATACCTAAGTATCGTTTCTCCGTAGGTGAAAACATTCGGTTTTCTTTAACAATATACAAATTACTGTTTTAAAATTCTCAATATCAGTTCTTACGAATTATTTCAATTGAAGTTTTAAAAAAAATATATTCCAGATACAAAAACAACGCTATATCAGTATCGTGTTAGTTTTTAATTTAAAGAGCTATAACGTTAATAATCGAGTAAACCACTTCTTCGAATGAATAAAAACACCGACTTCTGATTGATAAATTTCAAGATAAAATTATGGCTTCGAACCTTGAGTAAATTTTAAGTTTTGGAGTTGGAATTAGAGTAAGGTCAACAATTAATTGATTCCCACTCTTTGACTACTGTTTGCTCTACAAAATTCTCTAATATTGACCATCGTATTAACTATTCGCTGAACAAATTAGGACGAAACGTTTCTGCCTGAATCAAACATACAATGTCCGGTGGCATGTTCCATATTTGACAATGAATTCCTACATCAGCGGTTTTATTTTTAGTCAAACCAATCTTCAACCGAATCCTAGGTCACGTGCTATCGCTATATAATCATCACTCAATGCAGTTTTTTGGGTAGTTTTTTTCATTTCTAATACGCTCTAACTCTCCTGCAGAATGGTGTCTGAAATTTTTATACTCAAGATTACATAGCATGGATATTAACGCGAGCAATAATCCTTGGCATGTGATACGCTGATTAGATGTAGTTTGCATATACATTTGTCTACACTTTTTACAGTATCATAATATTATTAAAAATACATAATAGACTATAAATCATATATTTCTTTCTAGGAATCATTTTATTTTGTGACTGCATTTAGCACGGAATGATGTCCTATAAACTTTTGGCTTGAAATTCAGGGGATGTAAATGCAAAAGCTGATGGAATTATAAGAAAACTATCTCTCTAAAGTTCTGTTATTTTTACTTAATCATCAAAAGAAAAACCTTATTATTGAGTAAAATTTTAATTTCAGTGAGGAAGAAAAGAAAATCAGTGACTTCCTCTGTGCCTTTAAGCAAAGACATCATGGTGACGTATCCCAGAACAAGAATGAGAGACCCAACTTCCGATCAGAATATGATCGATCCGAAGGGAAAAATTTAAATGTGAGTTGTTGCACTAAATGGTATCTTATTTCTCTCCAGGTAGCGTTTTGCTGTTAACCGAAACAAACACGGTGCTACACTTACTTCCACTGCATTGTAATGCGTATTTTTAAAAATATTTTTAAAGAATCTTTAATGGATCAAAGATGGAACTGTAGGAGTACAAAGCGGGTTATATGCCCACTGTCCTACCTAATCCATCCCACTTCTCCCTATATCATTAGGAACATAAGGTATGTAATTTTTCAAATGATTTTAAAATGCGTTCTAAAATGCATTTTATCGCGCTACAGTTATTCTGGAAACTGTTAAGCTGTGAAACGGTGAACAGTTGTGAATTTTGCAGACAATGTACCTTCCATGACAAAATTGTGGAATAAAATGACGCAATATTGTGGACTAAAGTGATTTTTCTTTTGAACGTATGGATTAAATATTTCCTATGCACATTTGTACAACTCTTTGAGTGGTTTCAACGCGAAGACTTGCACTTGGGACTTGGCACTTTTAAATAAGCACAAGGCAACAAAGATAATGTATTAATTGGAATAGGATGAACTACGCTCGGACTTAAATCCATAAATATATACTGCAAACTCATTTAGAAAGATTACTTAAGTTATTATCATTTGAGGGATTTTGTTGGTATCAACGGCACTTTTAACACAGTATTGACTATATCATCTTCTACTATCCACTACGGCAGTGGTTCCCAAACCCCGGTCGCGACCCTATACCGGTACTGCATTTTGGGTCGCAAAAGATGATATTTAGGGTCGTAATCAAAAAAGTTGGGGAACCAGTGTTCTACGGGCTGGCCTGTGCGGGTATTGGATTACGAATTAGGCACTCTACCTAATGAACTACCGCGGCTTTTGGAAGAAACCATTTCATATTGTCTGTAGCCCTGTACCATTATTTCATTTTGCTTGGTATAGTTAGTTGCGCCTTCGATGTAAATACCTGTATAGTTCGTTGATTGAATACAAAAATCTTACAAAAGAATGTCAGTAATCGCAAATTGCGGGTGTTTATCAGGAATCGTTCTGACCAGAAAACAACTGGTCCACCTTAATTTGACATTGGCCCAGTTGCCTACACGAAGTAATACAAAACTTATAACAATAATAAACAGTTTGAAAAGTTTAATGTGGCGTCAAAAGCCAGCAATCGATCGAGGAAATCAATTTTGCTTTTTGAGCAAGGGAAAAGCCATACTTAGAAGATTCATTGAAAGAAATGATAGGGCTGAGCAAATCACATAGCCCTACGTCCCGGACTATTCATTTTCGAAGTCGGGCAAGTAAAATTTTCCAAGTTGCTAGTCCTGGACAAGTGTTTTTTTCCTATTTTAAAAACGTCGGGCAAGTGCTTAGTTTTGATGCCACAATCACGTTATCTACCTTTATCTGGTCATTCATGACCTCCGGGCGTACTGAATGCTGGATTTTACCCCTCTCCAGGTTTTATTTACATCCTATATCACACCTGCCGGTGGTCATTGATAAGTGTTACAAATGTGCACGTTCTATTACTGCTTGACTGCATATTGGGCTAAGTATTGGCCAATCAAAACTCGTGAAACAAAATAAAGCCGGTATGTCACGAATGTCAAATATGACACTACTAAGATACGTATAAATTTTCAGTCACATTGGGTTGATAATTATCCCTGTCTTAAAGTTAGAGTTGCTGACACTCCACTAGAATAGGCCCTTTCAAAACTCAATGAGACTGAAATTAAATAAATTACAGCTATCATTAACTCAGCCTACACCCTAGCCTGTTATGGAAAACCATTTTCTGATATGGAAATGCTGTGTGCACTTCAGGAGAAGAACCGTGTTGAAGTTGGTGCTAATTATAAGAACAGATTCATGGCAAGAGACTTCGTGCTATCAATTGATCAAGTCTATAGAGAAGAAGTCCTGGAAAGTCTGAATTCAAGTAAATTCCTTTTCATTCTTACTGATGAAAGTACTGATGCTACCGCATCAGAGAAAGAAATTACATATCAGATATCTGGACAATGGAAAACTGAAAATCTCTGATGTAACAAAATGTATAATATATATGTTTCTGAAAAATTAAATTCTATCAAGATGTAAATGTTGTACATTATTTCGTTTGTTCTTTCTGTGGCTTAAAGTGCATACATCTCATCGAATCTTGACAAGTGATTTAAATTTTGGGACAAGTGAAAAGGTAGGTGGGACAAGTACATTTTCTGAAACTGCTTGTCCTGGACAAGTGGATGAACAAAATATGTGCTCAGCACTGAATGAGCTAAGTTTTACTCTCTGGTATTTACAATGCATATTCCAGAAATATTTCTGGGACAGAGAGAGGAAGATGGGATCGATGATGATCTAATCAATTCTTGCAATGATAAACTGGTTACTGGAATATATGAAATGACGCAGATTATCTGGTCACTTCCACGCGTGATCATAGTTAGCATATTGGGTCACTTTGTTTTCGATGTGTTTGTCTGTCTTTTTTATCCGTCTTTCTCTCCTAGATGTATCTGGTTACCATGTCAAATTCTTTTTGTAAAACTGTTTGCTTCAAGTACCATGCATTTAGTTTATACCCATCTTTGAGTCAGAACTTTATTTCAGTTAGCCATTGAACCTAATTCCAGTGTTTCTTCTCCATGAACATAACTAGCTGTTTAGTTTCTCATAATCCGCCCTAAACATTCTCTCTACGCAAAGCGGATAAACCAAACTGTCAATTTGTTTAATGGCTTATTCCCACTTATTGTGTCTTAAGTTGATAGTATAATAAACGGACGTAGATAGTTCGATACACGGATATAGATAGTCCGATAAACGGACGTAGATAATCAGATAAATAGATGTAAAATGTATACGATATGGTTATGATAAGATAACCCAGATCATATGCAGATACAACGTTTAGAGTTTGATTTATTTAATTGCAAAATTGTGATTGAGATGCGACACTCTCCCAATCTAGACTTTGATTCAATTGCAAAATTGTGATTGAGATGTGATACTCTCCCAATCTAGACTTTGATTTAATCGCAAAATTGTGATTGAGATGAGATACTCTCCCAATCTAGACTTTGAATTTCTGTCATCCTGTCATTTTAACTTAATCAAGCTAGTATATTTTATTTGTGCTAGTATGTGCTAGTATATTTTATTTGTGCTAGTATGTGCTAGTATATTTTATTTGTGCTAGTATGTGCTAGTATATTTTATTTGTGCTAGAAATTCAGAGGACAAATAGACTATTGACTTAAATTACGTCTTTCATTTTACGTCTTTCATTTTACTCCAATCAGAAACTTTTAACTTTGGTAAAGGGGGCAACTTCTGCCTGAGTTATACAGAGAGAAGCTGAATAAATATTTACAGCAAAGGTAGCAAATTTATTCTTACATACACAAAAGTGAATAATTTCTGATTGAAGTCAGAGATGATAATCTCTAAGGATAAATATAACGGAAGTTTCAATATTAGATATTACTTGCGACAAATATCCCATCCCATACAAAACTTCACTTAATACGAATAAAGGTTAACAGAATTCACAGAGCCTCTGCGATTTGCAATAATACAATGATTAAAAAAAAGAGAAAAAAAAAACAAAAAAAAAAAACCATGTAACGGATGCAAAGATTTTAAGTTTGCTTTACGAGCAAATATGTTTGTAAGTGAAGTACTCGGCATAAATACCCGCTTTAGATCTATAAGGCATGACATTCAATAGCTGTAAATATGAAGTGTCTAAACAATTGACCTCAGACAACATTTTAAAATGTTTTAGAAAAATACATTAAATTGACCTGTCAATTAGGATACGAGTTTACAAAAAAAAAAAAAAAAAAAAAAAAAAAAAACCCACAGAAAGCTAGATTTGTAACCGAACGTGAAACAACGGATTAGTAAATGGAAGTTAATATATACATTTTAAGAGTCTTCCGATGAGGAAATGCGGGTTACCGAGACCTACTTCATGTAGAAAGAAAAAACATTCCAGCAAGGAGAGCTGCATGTATCTAGTTTAATAATTGTTATTCCATAATGTTTGAGAAACTGAGGTAATTAAATATTTTACTGAGTAACTTTGAAAAGTCGGTTGCCGTTGCCTTCGTTTATTGCTGACAAAAGTATGACTGATTGGGGGGTGAGGGTGGGAGGGAGAGAGGGGACGTGCGCGGGAATGTACTTTATGCGTAAACTTGTATGTCATTTATTTGTCAATAACTATCAAGAATAATCGTAATTGCACTCGTAGGTCATGATGGCATCAGTTATTGATTTGATTGTGCTGGGATGCAGACATGCATAAGGAAATAAAATATTTTGCACAAAATAAAAATTCTAAATTCAAGGATCGATACTTCTACATAATAAAAATCCAATTATCAGAATCTAAGAGAGCTATATCTGGTTTAAATCAAGAGGCACACAAATGAGTTAAAGTGAGCAAATAACAATTGTTGTGGGATTAAGAAATTTGATATTCAGCGCGACCCTTCATCCATGTCATAATATGATCAAGAAAACCATTAAAGTGTCTATAGTATGTAATTTGTCTTTGGCGACAACCCGATCAGGGAAGCGATGTTTCTGAGATGAAAAAGAGTGTACATAGACTGACAGAGAAACATATTTAAATGACCCTTTTATCCTCAAAAGCAGGGAAAACATATATAAATATGCAATACAAAAATGACGAACTTGGTTCAATATTAATTAATTGTTACATTTGCTTCGCAGACTGACAAAACTGGCATCAGGGAGCACACATTTTGCGTAATACTGTAAACTATATGTTAATAATTATTTTATTATACACGTGCAAATAAAGGAACGACCATTATATTTTCTTCCAAGATATTTCAAAAAGATTTGGTTGGTTGGTTGGATGTTATGGGTTTAACGCCATTTTTCAGCACACGATGGGCTGCTATACATGGCGGCCAGTATATCTGGTGGAGGAAGAACCCGAGAAAACCCCGGGAAGAACCACCGACCCACGGGAAGCTACTGGCAAGCTTTCTCACATACCCACATTGACCGAGCCTGAGACTCGAACCCACGCGGACAGAGGTGAGATGTCAGTGATCTGTAAAGGCGAGCGCCTTAGACCACTCGGCCACCCGGCCCCCCCCCCCCCCCCCTGAAAGATTTGGTATACTGCCTTAAAGAATGACGTAGTTTTCAGTGCACCATAACCCAACTTGCCCAATGGTCCGGTACATTTTGAGATAGTGCATAAAAACTCTCCAGGGAAATTAGACTTTTACAGGGGCAAGCGGCTATCTTCTTTCCGCGAAATCCGAACATTCATTAAAATGTATTTGGAACATCTGTTTCTCGTGCCCAGTCTCAAACTACCTCCACAAATGATTCGTCCAGTATACAAATGAATCTATAAATAATTCACAAATATGAGAAAATCATTTAAGGGAAAATATATAATCAATTACTGAGTCGATTAATTGTTGATAAAACCATTAATTTGTCACATTCCAATTAAAGGTATGGAGAAAAGATACGAAAATAGATTGATGCTCTGGTAGTTTATTGGCCCTTGCATCTTAATTTACCATATTACGCATTTTTAAAAATAAAAACCTGTCGTATCAAGCCTACTGACATTGTTCTTTCTGAATGTGCGAGTGTTTGTATTTAAGAACGTGTGTGGCTCCATTGTGTTGCGGAAACAACTATTCACAAAATAGATCCCAAAATTGTCAACGAACGGTACAGATGCACGGATCATAGTATATATATAAAGTTATTATTTATGAAGTAATTAAATGAGTTGGAGAGAATGTCAGTGGAGATAAACAGGAGATTGACATTAAATTTGTATGTTACAAACAAGCAATTCATTCATTCAATTCATTCAATAAAATGATGAAATATGACAGGAATTTTGACGCAGTATAGCCTCGTCGTCAAACTTACAAAATAATGTAAAATAAATATTTGCATAAAAATATTTATACACAAATTTAAAAAAGCATATAGGCAAAAGAACAAAGAAATAAATAAATACAAATTTGAAACTAAAAGAAAATTAGAGGATTAAAAACATTTAAAAAATATAAAAATTCAATAAAATATTTCTAACAAAAAATCTAAGAAAAATGAAAAAAACAAAAACACAATTTTAAAATAATAATTGATAAACATAAAAATAAAAAATAAAACAAAATTTAAAAATATTAGGAAAAAACAAACAAACCAACCCTTACATACCAACACACATCATTGCTGACCAACATACCCTTAGTGACCACCACACATCCTTACTAACCAATACTCACCTTTACTAACCAAGACTCACACACACATATAAACTCATGTGTAAGGGTGATGTAAAGTATGTGGATAGTTATGAGAACTAACACCTATTCTTACAGACCCACACTCGTTCTTAAAGACAAACACCCATACATACAAACAGACAGATGAAGGAAAAGGGAGTTATGAGAAGGTCACTAACACACACAATTACAATCTAAGACCCACATTTATAATCCAAAAACCTCCGTAAAAACAAAATAGAGCCACCCACGTTTTTAAATACAAACACCCACACATGCAAACAAACGGATGGGGGAAAGGGGAGTTATGTGATGATCACGAAGAGAGATAATTACAATTCAGCACTCACCTTTGCAAACAAAACTAATGAGGGAAGGTAGAGGATAGGTAATGGTTAATAAAACACGTATTTACCACTCAACAACCACATATGCAAACAAAGCAGAACAGGGAAGGGCGAGTTATGTGATGGTTACTAATACATATTTATTACAATCCAACATCCACCTTTAAAAACAAAACAGAAGGGAAAGGGGATAGGCGATGGTCTCTCAAACGTACATATGGACAAACAAACACACATCCTTAAAAACAAACAAACAAACAAACAAACACACAATCTTATTAACAAAACATGGATAGGTGAGGGTCATTCACATCTCCTTAAGGACAAACAAAAACACACATCCTTATTTTCCAACACCACATATACAAACAAAACAGAGGAGGGAAAGGTGATAGGTGAGGGTCACTCACACCTACTTATGGACAAACAAACACGCACATCCTAACTATCCAGCAACAAACAGACAAACAAAACAGTGGAGGGAAATGAGTAGGTGAGGGTCACTCACACCTACTTATGGGGAAACAAACTCACATCTTTATTAACAAAGAAACAAGCAAACAAACACACATTCTTATTAACAAAGAAAAACCATAGACATCCACACAAACAAACAAGCACTCATCCTTATTAACAAAGAAGCACTTCCTTATATGCAAACAAGGGATAATACATACATACATACATACATACATACATACATACATACATACATACATACATACATACATACATACATACATACATACATACATACATACATACATACATACATACATACATATGTATGACAGAAGTAAGGTTATTGTCTTCAAGTGGCAATTATTATTTCTAGAGTCAACCGGCAAAAATTTCCGTCAAACGTTTAAAGCCGCATTGTCCCGTGTAAAACGTGCATCCAAATGCTAAAAACATAGACCCATTATATCTGCTGTCATTGAATGTGACAGATTGGGATATATGCTATCATTTAATGTGACAGATCGGGATATATGATGTCATTTAATGTGACAGATCGGGATCTGTGTTGTCATTTAATGTGACAGATCGGAATATATGCCGTCATTTGTGTGACAGATCGTGATACGTGCTGCTATTTGATGTGACAGATCGGGATCTGTGCTGTCATTTAATGTGACATATCGGGATCTGTGCTGTTCACTTGGAATCATAAGTATAAAGAACTACGTAGACTACGAAGACACGGATCTAGCAAGTCTAGTTCAAGGCCCTTCGCAACTGTGGGTGTATAGTGACAGAACAAATATCGTAATATAATAAATTGGTCGCGATCAATAAAAGTCCTGAGCTATTTTTGTGGAGTAAGTGTTCAGTATATAGATTTAACTTAAAACAATATTATCTTAATAATTCTCGACTTTTCATGGTTGTTTAATTCTCTACTTGTCATGGTTAATTTAATCTTAACCATAGAACGCCTGAAATTTTATTGCCTCAAATATAAAGTTGCTTAACTTTTCTTTTCTGATGGCCATCAAATGGAGAAAGAGGTGTCTAATTTGTGTTTACATTTTAGTTTTATGAATTCACATTTTAGATTTTTATTTTTTCAGCAGTTCAACATTTTTATATATCTGTCTCTCTATCCAATGTGATTAAAATCGAGACCTACTTATAATAAGTAGATATGACTTTTAGTAACATATCAAATAAAGCGCTGTATATCGTGTTAGGGAGAGTTATCGTTAGAAACGATGTGTTCCGAATGACGTTTATCACTTCTATAAAGCAGTAATTTGATTAGTGAATGGACCATGACCTCGTATCTGTGTCTCAAATCTCCGTTATGATGTCGGATATCTCGATTTTAAGACTTTAATCATCTCTCTCTCTCTCTCTCTCTCTCTCTCTCTCTCTCTCTCTCTCTCTCTCTCTCTCTATATATATATATATATATATATATATATATATATATATATATATATATATATATATATATATGTTGTCTTGTTTTAAATTGAGGAAAGATTCCCACAAATTATATTGAAATATAATTCCTATTCTTACCTTTTAATATATTTCAGATCCAGAAGGAGGTTGGCTTTGCACATAACAGTTCCTTGTATGGGAATCTTCCAGACTCCGGTATTTTATTCAAATTAAGCAGCTATACAGATCAGACAGGTGTTTATTAGTCGGTTTGCAACAAGGAATCGTGTTAAAACAGGGGTGATATTATTTCTGCTGAAAGACATATCTCTACGATTGATCATGATTTAAAGTTTCATGCATGTAAATCAAGATTCTGGTATATGCCTTGTACATGTATGAAACTGAGATGTTTCAAACATGTTGCGTCTAATGCAGAAACAATAATAGTATGCCAGCAAGAATAATAATATGTCAGCAACAATAATAGTATGTCAGCAACAATAATAGTATGTCAGCAACAATAATAGTATGTCAGCAAGAACAATAGTATGTCAGCAAGAATAATAGTATGTCATCAACAATAATAGTATGTCAGCAAGAATAATAGTATGTCAGCAAGAATAATAGTATGACAGCAACAATAATAGCATGTCAGCAACAATAATAGTATGTCAGCAACAATAGTATGTCAGCAAGAATAATAGTGTGTCAGCAAGAATAATAGTATGTCAGCAAGAATAATAGTGTGTCAGCAAGAATAATAGTATGTCAGCAAGAATAATAGTATGTCAGCAACAATAATAGCATGTCAGCAAGAATAATAGTATGTCAGCAACAATAATAGCATGCCAGCAAGAATAATAGTATGTCAGCAAGAATAATAGTATGTCAGCAAGAATAATAGTGTGTCAGCAACAATAATAGTATGTCAGCAAGAATAATAGTATGTCAGCAACAATAATAATAGCAAGAACAAGAGTAATATTATCAGCTAGATTTACTACTGCTGATGTTGCTAGTTCGATACTGCTACTGATGTTGCTACTACTAATACTACTACTACTATTACCTACTATTGCTGCTACTACTGCTGCTGCTACTACTACTGCTGTTGCTACTACTACTACTTCTACTACTACGGCTACTACTTAAGTGAATCTAAAGAAAATTCTATACACAATACTGTACAAACTATAGCAATTGTCGTCAAAAGTAGTACAGTACAGCTGGGACTTTATACTAAACAATAGTACAGTACAGGTGGGACCTTACTCTAAACAGTAGTTTGTACAGCTGGGACTTTATACTAAACAGCAGAACAGTACAGCTGGGACTTTATACTAAGCAATTGTTATATCGCCTGTGAATACTTAGTGGTTTATTTAAATCGTCAAGTGACTCTAAAAACGTTATAACAACATGCTAACATCGCTGACGACGACGCTGTCATCGCCGGAAAAGAAAACATGCATATGTACATATCAAGTACACCCATTTCGATGATTTCTGGAATATAAAAGAAATTAATCCCCTCAATAATTCTCCTTTTTGTAGAAAACCTTGCGTTCGTGAAGGAAGTTTTCTTTTTTAATGTCCATATTCACTGAATGAAGATAACACTTTGTTTTTCCCCACAACATTATACCAGTGAGCTTTCAAGAAGCGAGTGGGCCCCAGGTGGATGAGTGGTATAAGGCGCTCTCCTTTACGGATCACGCGCAGCCCCGGGTCGCCGAGTGGTCTAAGGCGTTCGACTTTATAGATCATCCACACATCTCACCTCTGTCCGCATGAGTTCGAGCCTCGGCTAGACCAACGTAGGTATGTGAGTAAGCTTGCTAGTAGCTTCCTGTGGGTCGGTGGTTCTTCCCAGGCTCTTCCTTCATCAAATATAATATACTAGCCGCCATGTATAGTCTATCATGTGCTGGGAAATGGTTTTAAACCTCATAAAACCAAACCAAACCAATCGAGTAGCAGGTTTCCATGATTCAGTTGCCCCACTGATGAACGCTTTACTTATCACATCCCTGCCACCAAGTTCCTTTGGCTCATTCCATTGTACTATATGTGTCATGATATTTTAATGAATACATTCAAGTAGAGTTCAACATGATTCTCTTTATTTGTGAACCTTTATTCAAAAGCACACTTTTAGTGTAGAGACACCACAAACACATAGTTAAAGATTGTACATGCTGAAATCTTAAAACAAATTTAAATGTAGATATATCTGCCAAAACATCAGTTATCAATACAATGAATGAAGGATGAATTATAACTTTCCTTTAGTATCCTTTATAGACAAGTTTTTCTCGAAAGATTAAATACAGAGTGGGTGGAAGCGTTTTCAAATTTGACCTGATCGTTTGTTTTGGCGACTGAAAAACTGAAATCTTTATCACAAAAGTCAACAACACGTATAGACTCTTTACTATTCCGTATTGACATTGGTATCGTTCTCTTTTTTGTACCTGTATAATATTTACACCGTGACAGGTCATTAAAAAAGCGGATTTTGCAAAGTAATGAAAGACTTTTTCTGTTTGCACTGGAAAAGTGCTCTAATAGGTAAAATAAACTCGTATTTCAAGCTGGTTCTAGTAATAGTAGCAATGCGGAGTTTGGTAAAATCAAAATGTACACTACATAAAACACTATATATATATATATATATATATATATAGAGAGAGAGAGAGAGAGAGAGAGAGAGAGAGAGAGAGAGAGAGACGCATTACTTGTCAAGATGGAAGACGTGTTGATTACACCTTCCATAAATCCTAAATCCTCATGTCAGGCTTATTTCTAAAGGGGGTCCTATTTGTGAGTCATTATCTTAGAACGATCTTAGCTTGGAGATGAAGATCTTGATTACACCTGCGATAACTCCTAATCCTCATGTCAGGCTTATCTCTAAAGGGGGTCATAGTTGTGACGTATGACTCAGGAACGACTATCTTTCAAATGAAGATGTACTCTAGACTCGATTACTAAATCTCCAGTCCATTGTTTGTGCTGCTTTTTGCATTAACGGCCCATATCAACTTCTCACAGAACGAAGTTACATTAATGTTGACTCAACCTTTCTAATGCTTCTGTTTAAAAACTATGTAAAAATGAGTATCCTGAATTTTTGAGAGTATAGGTATTGTTGTTGTTCGTTTATTTCTAATGCTTGTTATTTATTCTCTCCGGTAATCAGAGCACGCAGTCTTTGCATCCACGAAAATCTCGGGTCCTGGCCTAATCATAAAAAAGCTCATTGTCAAATGGAAATTGCAAAGGCAATCACACTTAAACAGACAACTAAAATACACAAGAGAATATAATAAAAATAAGAAGAAACTCAAATAATTTAACACGAATTCAAAATATGCACAATCTGTTTTACAATGTATATATCGAAACTGGGATAATTACTGTTGTATGTTGACTTTTATAAAGCTATTGTCAGGATAGAATATATAAACAAAAAATTAAGTGTCAAGCATTCTAAGGTTTTAATTGGACAATTTTAATAATTGTGAAGTCAATATACGATAATCTTTGTTCTTGCGTCGAAATAGATGAAGGTCTAAGCGACTAGTGTATTTTAAATGCAATCTTGGTACAAGACAAGGCTGTGTTTTGAATCTATTATTATTTTCACTGTTTATAAATGATTTAATCCAAATGCTGAAAGCAAACTATAGTGTAAGTATTTATGTTTCAGAGAATCGCCCCAAAAATGTTAGCCTTATTATTTGCAGATGCTGCAGAAAATTAGGTTGATGCTGCAATAGCACTGTAACAACAAATACAATGTATATACGTGTACCTTAAAAGGTTTCTGCCACACAGCTGGCATGACAGTCAACTTATATAAAGATAATTTTAAAGTAACTGTGCATCGTAACGGAGGTCTGTTAAAAAATGATGAATAATGGTATTTTGGTGGGAAATTTGATACAGTTTAATTTTATACACGGTACTTGCATTCAGATCAAAATAAAAGGACAAAGCCAAGGACTTACTGATAGTACGACACATGATTTGTTTTTAAAATTGTTTTAGTATTACAAGGAATTTCGACATTTTGGTTGTCTAGATACTTGAAATATTTAAGAAGATTAAACATTCTTTAGTTAACTGTTTTTCCGTATTTATTTGCTCGAAGTCGCTCAAATTGTATGTTTCAGGTCTGATCCTCAGTCATGTAAAGTTATTTTAAGACTTAATATGCATGTAAGCATCTCATGAAAATTGTTTTTTTTTTGTATCGAATTATCTACTTGTGATGTATTAATATATGAGGGGTATTTGAAAAGTTTTGAATATTTTGTTATAACTTTATTGTTTCTTTGAACCTGTCAGTACATTTAATACCGATGGATAGACAAAATAACGTTGAATAAAATTATCTGCAGCTGCCCGTGCAGCATGCCGGACACCTGCAGATATATTCTTGTGATGTAACATAGGTAACTGTCGGAGAAGGAGAACAATTATGTTACTGTACAGTTGTACAGTACAGCAGAGATTTTATATTAAACAAGTGTTTTGGTGCACGCTGTATCTCGCCTGTATCACAACATACTAACACCGCTGACGATGACGCAGTCACCGTCGGAGAAGAGATACTGCAAAAATACGTATACGTACATATAAAGAACAACCATTTAAATGATATCTGGAGTACAAAAGAAATTAATTCCCTCGATAATTTTCTTTTTTATATAGAAAACCTTGCGCTCGTGAAGGAAGTTTTCTTTTTTAATGTCCATATTCACTGAATGATGATAACACTTTTTTTTACGCACAACATTATACCAGTGAGCTTTCAAGTTGCAAGTTTCCATGATTCAGTTGGCTCACCGAATCACTGGAACATTGGTGAATGCTTTTCTTATCCCATCCCTGCCACCAAATACTTTGGCTCATCCCAGTGTACTATATGAGTAATAATATTTTAATCAATACATTCAAGTAGAGTTCAACACGATTCTCTTTACTTGTGAACCTTTATTCAAAGCAAACATTTTGTGTAAAGACACTACACACACATAGTTAAAAATTGTACATTCTGGAATGTTCAAACAAATTTAAATGTAGATATACCTCCCCGAATATCAGTGTTCAATACAATGGACAGAGGACAAATTAAAACATTCCTTTAGTATCTTTTATAGAGAAGTTGTTTTTTTCTTGAAAGATTCAGTCTAGCGTGGATGGGATTGATCTAAAAAGCGTCTTCAAATTTGACTTTATAATTTGTTTTGGCAAGTGAAAAACTTGAAATCTGTATCGCAAAAGTCATCAATCCATATAAACTCTTTACTATTCCGTATTGACATTGTTGTTGGGGGCTTTTTTGTACCTGTATAATCTCTACACGGTCACATGTCATTAACGAAAGCGGTTTTTGCAAAAGGAATGAAAGAATTTTTTATGCATGGGAAGAGTGCTATAATGGGTAAAATATATTCGTATTTCAAGCTTGTTGTGGGAAATAGTAATGTTTCGGGGTGTGCATTCCATAGAATCAAAATATGCACTAAATAATATATATATATATATATATATATATATATATATATATATATATATATATATATATAGAGAGAGAGAGAGAGAGAGAGAGAGAGAGAGAGAGAGAGAGAGAGATATGTACGTCTTACTTGTTGAAGTGGAAGACGTGTTGATTACACCTTTGATACTCCTAAAGCCTTATGTCAGGCTTATTTCTACAAGGGGTCCTCTTTGTGACCCATTTTCTTATGAATGATCTTAGCTTGAAAACAGTGGCGGCGCGAGGGTTCGAGGCGCCCGGGGGCAATGTTCTTTAGTCGCACCCTACCGAGGCACCCTGGGGCGTTGTTCTTTAAGGGCGCCCGTACTTTGCCACAGAGAACACTTTTTATGTCAGTTGACAACCTCCATTCCCCCACCCACCCCCTTCATCTCCGTCTAAGCCCCCATCACACTAAGGCGAAGATGAAATACTATGAAAATATTTAGCTGGAAAAAAAGAAAAAAAAGCTTCCGATGGTGCCCCCTTCGCCTGGAGCCCAGGGACTATTGACACCCCCGACACCTCCCTCGCGCCGCCACTGCTTGAAGATGAAGATTTTGATAACACCTGCGATAACTCTTAAATCCTCAATTCAGGGTTAGTTCTAAAGGGTTTCATAGTTGTGATGCATGACTTAGGAACGAATAGCTTTCAGACAAAGATCTACTTTTGGCTAGATTACTAAATCTCCACTGCGTTGTTTGTGCTACTTAAGGCTAGATTACTAAATCTCCAGTCCATTGTTTGTGCTGTTTCTTCTTTTAGCATTAACGGCCCATATCAACTCCTCACAGAATGAAGTTATATTAATGTTAACTCTACCTTTCTAATGCTTCTGTTTAAAAACTATGTAAAAATGAGTATCCTGAATTTTTGAGAGAACGGGTATTGTTGTTGCTCATTTAATTCCAATTTTTGTTATTTATTCTCTCCGGTAATCAGAGCACGCAGTCTTTGCATCTACGAGAATCTCGGGTCCTGGCCTAATCATAAAAAAAGCTCATTGTCAAATGGAAATTGCAAAGGCAATCACACTTAAACAGACAACTTAAATACACAAGAGAATATAATAAAAATAAACTCAAATAATTTAACTCGAATTCAAAACATACACTATCTATTTTACAATGTATATATCGAAACGGGGATAAAAATTGTTTGTATATTGACTTTTATAAAGTTTCTGGCATCCTAAGGTTTTGATTGGAAAAGCTGAATCATTGGGCACTCAATATATGATAACCTTCGTTCTTGCGTCAAATAAATGAAGGTCTAAACCACTAGTGTATTTTAAATGTAATCTTGGTACAAGACAAGGTTGTGTTTTTATTCTATTATTATTTTCACTGTTTATAAATGATTTAATCCAAATGCTGAAAGCAAACTATAGTGTAAGTATTTATGTTTCAAGGAATCTCCCCAACCATTTTAGCCTTAATATTTTCAGATGCTGCAAAAAATTAGGTGGATACTGCAATATCATTTCAACAACAAATACAATGTATATACGTATATTTTAAAAGGTTTCTGCAACACAACTGGGATGACAGTCAACTTATATAAGATAATTTTAAAGTAACTGTGCTTCGTAACGGAGATCTATTAAAAATTATGAATAATAGTATTTTGGTGGGAAAATTTGATACAGTTTTATTTTATACACGGTACTTGCATTCAGATCCAAATAAAAGGACAAAGCCAAGGACTTACTGATAGTACGACGCATGATTCGTTTGGTTTGTTTTTAGTATGACAAGGAATTTCGACTTTTTCGATTGTATAGATACTTCAAATATTTAAGTAGATTGATCACTCTTTAGTAAAGTATTATTCTGTATGTATTTGCTTGAAGTCGCTCAAATTAATTCCTTCAGGTCTGATCCTCAGTCATGTAAAGTTATTTTAAGATTTAATATGCATGTAAGCATCTCATGAAAATTGCTTTATTTTGTATCGAATTATCTATTTGTGATGTATAAATATATGAGGGGTATTTGAAAACTTTGGAATATTTTGTTATTACTTTATTGTTTCTTTGAACCTGTCAATACATTTAATACCGATCAATAGAAAACATAACGTTGAATAGAATGAGCTGCAGCTGCCCCTGCAGCACGCCAGACACCTGTAGATATATGCGTGTGACGTAACATAGGTAAGTGACAGTGACGTAAAAATGTCGGAGAATGAGTACAATTCTATTATTGAGCAAAGAGCATACTGTAAAATCCGGGCCTTCTTAGGGTATTCTCCGACTGATATCAAGGCCGACTTGAATAAAATTTGCGAATGTAATTCTCTGTCATATCGTACAATACTGACGTAGTTTCATCGTTTTAAAGATTGACGCGAATCCATTCAAGACAGTTGTCTGATTGGTGAGCGGAATGTAGCCGCTGTGACGGGGGCAATTGATGAAGACGCTCGATACACAGTGGAGGATATTTATATTGTCACGGGCATAGATTCGTCAGCTGTTTTTTATGTATTGAAGAATCATTTGAAGCGCGAAAAGATTTGTGCAAGATGGCTCAACATTTGTTGACGACTAAAAAGAAACAGACTCAGGTTGAAATCGCTACTCGTCAAATATGAAAAGAGTGACCAGAGACAATTGCGTAATATTATCACAGGTGATGAAACACGGATTTACGTTTTTTAACTCGACTGAAGAGAACATAAAAATGTTTGGGTCGGAGAAAATGTACAGAGGCCAAAAATCGCTCAACGTAGTCTGAGTGTCAAGAGAATTTTATTCGTCTTATATTTGGATGCAAAAGGCCTGGTATTCCAGGTACCTGACTCTGCTAGTGTCACTGAACATTTTTATGTCTTCAAAGTGTAGCCAAAATTTGTGGAACATTACCGAACCACCCGTCTGCGCACCGGTACCCGAGGTATCCATCTACTCGATGAGAACGCACCGGCACATAAATCCGCCTTCATTATAGAGTTCCTGAAGTAGCCCAGCATTCCAATGTTGCCACACCCTGCTTACAGTCCTGATTTAGTTCCAAGTGATTTGTTGGCTGAATCCCGTTATCAAAGATTCGCTGAGGGCTAGACTATTTGAAAACCGCCATGCGGTTGGCATTGTAGTTTTCCAGTGTATGAACAACATACCAAAAAGTGAATTTAAAATGGCATTTAATAATTGGATAATCAGATTGTGAAAATGTGCAGAGTGAATGAGGAGAACTTTGAGAGAATACACTGACGTAGTGTTCACTAATAAGGAACTTTGTTGTACAGCGCACTAATATTCAGAACTCTTTTTTAACAATACCCTTCATATGTGATTGTACAGAAATATTTACGGATCTTATCATATTTAATTTTTGTATTTTTTCGCTTTTTTAATTAAACTAGGCTTAATATGTTATTTATTTCTTAACTGTTTCTCCGCATAAGTTTTAAATGCAATATACATTTATAGACCTCGAATAACACTAAAATTGCCACCTCTATCATCCAGGAGGAAATTATTCCGGTTCCCTTACAGAAGCAGTACTACTTGGTGATACACACGCCTTGGAACAGTTATTTACCTCCGGTGTGGACATTTGTCAGTCTCATCCGTAAGTTTTAGAAGAAAAAAAACCCCATAGCGATGAGATAAGATAAGATGAAGATAAGATAAAGACAAAAGTAACATAACACAGCAGAATACGTTATGTTTGATCAAAACTTTGGTATATAATAAATAGATAGGGATCAAGCTACAATTTATCATAAATCTTCGCACTGATTTCCATTATAGGAATAATGCGAGGTAATCTGAAACTCCAAAATATACCACAATTATCGACTGTTTTCCATTTTGTTAAATGGGAACCCACTCATTCTTTGTTATAGTAATTTAAAATCGTTTATCACGTATAGCAGGTACATGTATATTGGTCATGACTCACTGAAAATACAATATCAAGTTTTAGTATTATCATACGTTGAGGGCACGAACATATTAATAGCATACACGAAATTTTCGTTGGCCGTCCATTCATCCGTGTCACATTTTCAATTTATATAGCATTCTGTGGGTTGTATTCATAGGAGTGTATGTCCTCATCAGTTATCGGAACATAACATAACATGACATAACATAACATAACATAACATAACATAACATAACATAACATAACATAACATAACATAACATAACATAACATAACATGACCGGAAAATAGCGTAACGTTAAGTAACGTAACGAAACTTAACGTAATGTATCGTGACGTAAAAAATGTTGATCAGTCAGGTCATCAATGCTTTGCGACAAATTAAACCTTCTTAAGTTCGAAAAAAAGTTGTGTCACAAACGATGTAAAAGAAAAAACCTTACTTAACTGTTTACAATAATTTTAGTAGCACTTATCAAGGTAACTTCCTTTCGACTTAATGTACTTCTCCCATCTTGTGGTGAGAAAGCTTGCCAGTAACTTCCCGTGGGTCGGTGGTTCTTCCCGGGATTTTCCCATGTTCTTCCTACAACCAGATATACTGGCTGCCATGTATAGCCTATCATGTGCTGAAAAATGGTGTTAAACCCATAAAAACCAAACCAAACCCATCTTGTGACCCATGTCCTGAACACGTGCAGCAGCCCATCACGTGACAGCATTCGTAGCAATCCGGTGATTGCATCCCATAGTTCTTCCTTGCTTTCATAATGGTTTCCCCTTAACAAACCTTTAAATTTGGAAAAAATCCAGAAGTCGCAAAGAGTTTAATATGGGGTATATGGTGGATGATTTACAGTTTCAACGCCAAGTTTTCATAAGGTCTGCTAAAGTCACACAGCATATGACGTCATCAACTTAAAAATGACACCACGCCCAAAATTGGGACGTATTCAATTATAGACGGGCAAATTTGTATGACGTTGGCTTACTCTGTCTAGGAAATATTGCATTTGTTCCAGAACTTTGTGATCGACCCTAGTATTCTACATATATATATATATATATATATATATATATATATATATATATATATATATATATATATATATATGTATATATATATATATATATGTATATATATATATATATATATATATATATATATATATATATATATATATATATATGCGTTTGTGTATTATGTGTGTTTGCAATGTTTGCACACAACAAAAATTCGTAAGGAGAGCCATAAAGTTATTCCACACCTTTTTCAAACGTTTGTCAGACTTTGGTAACCTTCCTTGTACCGCAGAGTTATTGTAACGAATTTTCCGAGGTTTGTGCCTTTTTTCAGAGTTGTCGGCACAGTGCTCCATTTGGCTGCTATCATTGGAGACAGTGACCTGGCATACCTTGCGTTGGACCGCGGTATATCTGTAAACCAGACTGGGATCGGAAGTATATGTTCTCCTCTTTCATTAGCTGTCCAGTATGGGCACCATAACGTCATGTCATTACTTATCAACAGGGGTGCAGATGTCAATAGGAAAAATAAAGACGGTAATTCAAAGTCCTATTGTTTCTTTCCTTTTCTTTCATCGAACATCCAACGAAACAAATAAACATCAACCAGGCCAAAGTCAGTGCTTGCATATAGGTTCCAGACGTAACTAACATTAATTAGTGACACATGTTTAGGTTGGGTTGGGTTGGGTTGGGTTGGTGTTTTTAAGGCAAGTAGACTAAAGTGTCCTTCCCGGGCATACACCACGGTAGCTAATCTGGGCTGATCCGTTGGTGGGAACCGCACCCTTCTGGTCACAAGTCCAACGCTTTACCCATCGAGCCATCGCGGCTCTCGACACATCTTTAACTATCTAACAACGACATTTGTTATATGTATATATTTTTTATTTGCAATGGTTGTAGGGCAAGCAATGGAAACTAAGCTTAATCTTCTCCTTTGATTACGCTATAAAATCCTTTATTTATTCCTACACTTTTCTTGTTTTGTTCCACATTCGTTATTAAAATTATTATATTTCAAAATCCTGCATATATTCGCTTGTAAGTTGAGTGTAACTGCAAACTGTCTACCCAGATCTACCGTCGCATAATGCACCGCAAGATCTGGGTCTATGCAGTTTGTTAGAAGTAATAAGTAGAACAAACAACATAGACCCTGACAGCAGATTGAGGTCTATATTGTTTGCAGTTGGAGTGGGATTATAAGCAAGTACAAACGGTAACCTCGCACAAGAAGCTATGGTAATCTTGTATTGGAAAGCACCACATATGCTTAATCATGATATAACTTCCCATTTCGTTTTGGTCGAAGGAATACTATTTGAAGAGCTTTTCGGTCACGTGACAATTTTTTTCTATTCAAATGGGCAAATTTATACACTTATTTGTGTCCAATGTTTCAATTTACTGCTTTGACTGGAGATTTTCTTTGTTTTTTTTATTTCACGATATAAACTTAGAGTACCCTGAAACATAGACAATTTCACCTAATTTTCAAACTTTTGTCGTGCTCATTGGATAGTTTCATTTGGTGAACACCCAACAAACTGTCTAATGAAGAAGTTGGTATTGTTAATTTATTTGATTTTTAAATTAAAACTCAGAATCTACATATTTTATGACAAATTTAAGTTATTCAGAAAAAAATCAGTTTATTGATCTTTTAGCTTTACTTGCAACAAACGTTCGCGTCTGCAACTTTCATTTATGAATATGATATATTATTCAAATAAGTTTTGTTAGTTACATGGAAAATAATCTATTTTGAAATTTCTAGGACTTTCTTCTCTTCATATTGCGGTTTTGAAAAACAACAAGAAAGCGGTCAATTATTTGTTGAGAGCGGGAACCAAAGTCAACGCACCAGACGACAGGGGTAATCTACCACTTCACTATGCTGCCGGGCATGGACATAAGAAAATTCTTGATATTATTGTAGGATACGGTAAATCTACCATCTCTCTTTCTCCCAGCTCACATATGTATGTATGACTGACTGACTGACTGACTTTATTTCCTCTTCAACTGAGATTACAAGAGAGAGTATGTATGTATGTATGTATGTATGTATGTATGTATGTATGTATGTATGTATGTATGTATGTATGTATGTATGTATGTATGTATATGTGTATGTAGGTAGGTAAGTAGGTAAATAAGAAGGTAGGTAGGTATCTATGTGTTGAAATCTCGTGCAACAATTTCCAGGCAACCGTAGAACCCCTATGAAACCACTAGTATTGGATACAAGGCTACTTATCTCGCACATGCCAGTAAATTTTCAAAAATAAAATGAAATAAAATGCGAAACAAAAAAATAGCGTCTTCAGTACAACAAGACCATTGATTTGGTGGTTCAAATTTGATCTGTCAAGACCATTGATTTGTTGGTTAAATCGTTAGAATTTGGTCTGTCAAGACCATTGAATTGGTAATTCGAAGCGTTTGAATTTGATCTGTCAAGATCATTGATTTGGTGGTTCAAATTTGATCTGTCAAGACCATTGATTTGGTGGTTCAAATTTGATCCTTCGAGACCATTGATTTGGTGGTTCAAAGCGTTAGAATTTGATCTGTCGCGATTAGTTGTTTTCTCGAGTTCCGTCCTATCTTGCTTCCACGGGTTATAGATAGATTTTTGTTTTTGTTTTATTAAAGATACATAATTCCAGTCATGATATTTAACAGACCAATCGCGTGTATCAGTTATATGTGCAAATTTGTGGTTTCTTTAATTTGAATATTTTGTTATACTGTTTCTACAAAGCATATTATAGAATTATTGTGAGCATTTAGAAACAAATTTTAGCATATCCTTAGTCCACAAGATGAAAGAAATCAACAAGTTCCGATACCTTTCTCACGTCGCTATTTATTTAGTTGTTTTCAAAAAAATATTTTCAATATTAATATCAGACAATTTGAAATCAAATGGTTCTATTTTGACAGGAGGTGACGTAAATTATCCAAATAAATTCGAGGAATATCCTGTCCACATGGCGATTAGAGGCGGAAAGCTAGATGTCATACAGGCGCTTGTATTAGCAGGTCATCTCTCTCTCTCTCTCTCTACATATATATATATATATATATATATATATATATATATATATATATATATATATATACACAGAGACACACACTAATCAGAGCAGAAAGTGTTATGCGTGGATTGTACAGGAGGATAAGTACTGTAGGATCCATTGATCGGACCTTCCGCTCTGTCTGGTGTATATTAACTTTTTTATGCCTTAATTTCTGTCAGATGAATCCGGAGTGACTGTGTATTTAGATGAGAGTTAATGTCTAGGATGCCATGCGAGCATGTCTGCTACATACGAATGACTACATCAAGGACTAGATTCCATCCTGTTTTGGGGATGTGCGCTTAGTCCAGAGGGTATGGAGGTTGGTTCACGCAGTTAAGGCGATGGGTGCCACATATGTGCGTGTATGGATTCATTGATCTATTTCTCAAAGTATATGAGGCCAAAGGAAGGTAGCCAAACTTGCTGAATGAGACGTTCAAAATCCGGAAAAAGACAAAGAGAGAAAGGCATTCACCATATCGTGACGCACTACGAGTCCAAAGAAAACTACGCTAAGCGGGTTATTAAAACCAAACACACGATTTTCAGATATATTTTTAAAAATTGGAACCTACTGATATATCAACATTTTGCAAGACTCTGTAAAGAGCTACAAAGAAATTGTTCATCGATCTCTGGGAGTCTTTCCTAAGTCCGTCACCCAAAACAATGCAAATAAAATTAGATTTCACCACCATCTTATGATGAAAGGGGTACCGTCCTCGAAAAGCAAGAGAACTGGAACAAAGAAACACAAGTACAAAATCGGAGAAGTAGTGGTCCGCATCATTTACCTCGAGAGGTCTTCGATCGAGAATATTCGTAAAAATGAATTGGAGAACTGTTCAAAGTGCACACAAGGAGTCGTCGCCAAGGCATAACTATCAACAGACCAGACGACTGGAATGACAAGGTCGTGTCTGTCATGTTTTTTTTTACGAATCCGAACTTCAAACGGTTCACGTGGACGAAATCATCCCCGTCACAAAATCGGGACAAAATTGAAGAAAAGAACACGGAAGGGTCAGAAGGAAGTGTTGATTCGATGGTTTCATTTGCGTAAAAAGTACTACTCCTATATTCCTCAGAGAGAGAGAGAGAGAGAGAGAGAGAGAGAGAGAGAGAGAGAGAGAGAGAGAGAGAGAGAGAGAGAGAGAGAGAGTCCATTGACAATATGGAGCACCTCTTTAGAGAAATTACAGCAGCAAGTGCAGGTCCGAAAGGGACGTTGTGTCGACTAGAACGTTGGACTTGCGTTGTCACGTATC
This sequence comes from Margaritifera margaritifera, assembly GCA_029931535.1. Classification (NCBI taxonomy): domain Eukaryota; kingdom Metazoa; phylum Mollusca; class Bivalvia; order Unionida; family Margaritiferidae; genus Margaritifera; species Margaritifera margaritifera. The sequence goes on from JAQPZY010001200.1 coordinate 394,071, forward strand.
CATCGTGGAATGGATTGGTGTGTTGTTAATGGTGCTCACATGTACCTCCATATTCGTCGTTACAATCAGTCTTTCACGTCATCAATATTCGAACTGTCCAGTGGACTATGAAGTCAGACTAACACAAGAATAAGATTATCGTAGCCCCGATTTCAGTCGGTCCTTGTGCGTCTACCCCAAGCAATTTAATCTCCAAGACGTTGCAACAGCCTGTAATCACAGCTGAGACATTTGTCTGGAAATTCGAAGATTTCTCGATGGGACTGCAATGATTCGAGTTTTACCTTTGAATTTCATACAGCGGTCTAGCATTAAGCAAGAGATATTATAACACTGATGCATTGGAAAACTCATCAAAACTTATAAGAGAATACAACAAATTGAAAAACGATCTACAATATGTGAAGTAACTATTACTACCGATATCTAACAAGTGAAGACTCCAAGGACAAACATAGATAGAATTCACATTCGAATTTTACGGTCGAACTGCACGCCCTCTCGAGCTGGATGATGACTGGGAATGTTGTTTGAGAAAAGCAGAACTTCCAGTCGACATAGTGGAGGACATGCCAAATGTGTGTTCCGATCTTTGGGAAGAATCTTTTGCTTTCGACACCTACTATCTAAAAGTACAAAATTCAAGAAAGAAAGAGCAGATTATCAAAGTGGATATCGACTGTACGTGATTGATTCCTAATGACTGTACGAATGTGGTTACATCCACATGCCATAGAGAGGACACACTAGTCTAGAACTCAAATTCAGTAACGCCTTGACAGAGGCGTGCACCGTGATTGTGTACGCCAAGTTTCCAGTATTGCTAATAGTCCACGAGAGCAGAAACGTGTTTTTGTATATAAAAAAATAAAGATGAACACCTTACAGTTGAGAAGAATTCTTATTTCACACCCTGCGACTTGACGAAAATTTGGAGACGTATCTGCAGTGGACGAACTACATGCCATCGTGAATAGAAGATTATAGATCTACATCGTTAATACAGACGAAAGCAGCCGCAAGGTTACCACTGGATGACTTTCTATTTTCCTAACCTGTGGAGGGTTTCGATTTGGTATGACAGACACTAGAATATTACCATCAACGTTTCAGAAAGTACTGGTGTTTACTATACCGAAATACTTTTTCTACAATCAAAGTGTGCAAGGGATACAAGGCGAGGACATGTGAACAGTTTTATTTGTTTTACACCTTTCGTGGAAACCACACGAGAAGCGTTGTTGAAGAAGTCAGTTCATGGATTTTTTCCTTTCATGAAATCAAATTAATGCATTTTGTACAGCAACTGTTAATATTTGAAGTATTCTTGCTGTACATGTAAAGAATGTGGCTATGGTAATAATTGTATCATATGTTTCGTGTCCTGGATAGTGTGTATTGGAACGTAAGGTGATGCGTGCTAATTGATCTCCGACCCACATATCATCATAACACGGGGAGATTAAAAGGAATATTCAACGTCATCTTGTTTTTACTGTTTTATTTTTCTTTCTTTCCAGAAGTATGTGCGTGGGTGCATGCTTGCATGCATGTAAAAAGAAACCTACCGCCCCCCAATATATGTTTATACATCTTCATATATATGTGTGTACATGTCCATGTATAATACACAAACTTTATATCTCCGTGTCGTTCTGTACGTCTGTACGTGTATGTGTGTGCGAGTGCTAAACACACAAAAAAGCAAAAAATGCAGACCAAAGAAGTTTCATACATGTATTTACCCTCTAATTATTTTTTAACTAGGAGAACGGTCAGGGATTAGGATGGTCCCAAGTCATACTTTACATTTTCCTTTGTCCCTAGCAAGCGAGCGATTCCAGTTCAATGAGAGTAGGTACAGCTACGTCATCGATGTCTCTTTGGTTTTTCATCCCAGTGATAATTGTTTTGTTTTTTTCCATTGAATGAGTACGTAAAATGTACGCCGTCCTTTTTCACCATGACAGCCGGAAACATTTCTGGTTTGTATCGGGCATTTATGTCCCTAGTGAGAACTTGCGTTGAACGAAAAATCTTCTACTTGATAAAAGGCGGAGACGGTGACGATCTCGATCTTCCTAAGCTGCACAGACCATCCTTGTCGACGAATCAGTCTAACATATTGACACAGACTCATCCTGGCTTTATTTTTAGTTTGTACTTTTCCATTGGCACGCATTTTTCAGCTCGAGAACACTAAACAATTTCCACCGATCACTGGATATTTCCACATGGCTCACGAATCATAGCTGTTCAAGTTAATCATGAAACATCCCAGATCTGAAGTGCACATAACGTTAGTAATTGTAATCATGTCGTTAAGAGTCTTTACCCTTTCCAGCTACTATAGCATCTCTCGAATGGTTTACTTGCTTCATTCTTTACACAACAGATGCTCCACTGATATCTCAGGTAGAATTAGCCTAAGACTACGACCGCGATTAACATACTGTCTGTTTCTATTGAGTGTCAAACGCCTCTTCATGGAATGGATTCTTGTTCTTATCATTGACAGAAAATAATACTAATCTATCCACCCAGCCCCGATTTATTGAATAGATCCAATCATGCGAATGCATTCACAATTTGGCGACAATTTGTGATGTACTTCGTACGACGGGTCTCCAAACTCAAAATCGTTGAGTCCGATTCCACAGCTGAAACATCAAACTCTATCTCCGAATCCTATGTACACTAAACCGGCAATGGCTAGATCTCTGATGATGGGCCCTTGTAGATGCTTTGGCAACTTATGTTTAAATGTTTGTTGCGTGCCTCAGATTTTGAACATTGTAGTAAATCATCATTCATTTCACTTGGGTTCCACCATGATGGTGTCCACGTCTATGGTCTCATCATCTCGTACATTCCATGAAAAGATGTCCGCGTTTTGTTTGCTTCCAGAAGTAATTTCTTTCACCGTCTTTCTTGTTCGATCAGAGAATCATATTTGGATCGATATCTTCTCTTATATTTCCTCAACCACCGAAATTCCAGTTCTTGTCGGTTTGTTTGCTATATTTTTGTTGTAACAAAATATGAATTTTCAAACGTTATTTTTAGACACGAGTCTGTAAATTCGATTTGGCATTGTCAGACTTAATTAAACCAGCTGCAAGTTGCTCACCATAACTGAAAATCATTCGGATTAGATTCCGGACACCGTAACGCCACGAGATGATTCTGACATTCCGGACACTGAAACATGTCAAGATGATTCTGATGGTCATCTTGCTCGTAGCAGAAGATCACGAAACGAAACTGTGATACGCGTTGACTGATGACGGGCATAGTCTCGACCAATTTCTCGAACTGGTTGAAACTCAACGATATTCCATTTCAAGTGGCACGGATATCAGATGCTCCTTCGGGAAGCCAAAATTTGCGAATGTCTGCACAAGGAAATGACTTTATTACAGACAAGTACCAATTTCCACCTATTATAAGACCTCCTTGAGAACGATGTCGTTTTGGATGGGAAATGAGCTTCTCGCCGTCCTTTTTGTAATAATGTACATGAATACATGTATATATACTTCTCCTTGTCGCTGGCCACGGTGTACATGAATTTTCCTTGTGAGATGCTACATCTTGATGGTGTGTGGTATAGTTCTTAAAGTTTTGCGCCTGGTTCCTGCTTATCTTTAAGTTATTTTATTAGACAGCTGTCGGCAAAATGCCCCTTTTCCATACAACAGTAACATACTCTCTTTGTCGCTTGGTTACTCATCTTGATGTATGAACAGTATCTTCTTCACTCCTAGATCTGTGGCGAAATGAGGATGGTCTCCTTCTGAATGACACATATCTGTTCGACACGACTTTATATAGTGAATAGGACAATCTATTGACGGGTTAGAAGAGGTTTCAACCAGAGGTAAGTCATGAGATATTGGACACATGGTGGAATATAGGCCACAGACACATTCGACCGATAGGATGGGTAAAGTAGTTACTGGGATTGTTCTAGGTCCAAGACAATCAAACTGTATCCCTATCTAGATCATGCAGGCGCTGTCTTCTGGCGTCATCTACATTACATTCAGGCCAGTGCACCAATGAAGATCAGTCGCAACTACATGTGTGACCCATAACGGCACTCCCATTCCTAAGCCAATGGGATATGTACTCATATAAAGTTAACCCCCCTTTTCTCTATTGTTTCCAACGGGTGACAAAATCATATCAAGGTCACAGTCCTGTGCGAATGACGTCATTCGAGCATGTGCAGTCGATGGGGTTATAGTGATGTCCGTACTACTGATGGCATTTTTGCTACAAAATCCAAAATTGTGTATGTTGAAGGTTTTTCCTGTTGTCAACATTCGGAACGTTTAAGTTTCCAGATATGTTCGCATACTAGGCAGCGTTTGGCTTTACAACTGTATGTGGCTGTTAGGAGGAACAATCTTACTTAATTTGGGTTCGTACCGAGTGAACTTTAAGCTCTGAGGTTTTTGGGTGTGCGGCACGCAAACACAGAAACATAGGTACCTCCTTGAATATGCTCTTAGGATGATCTGAAGATTCGATTATGTATGTATCGTTCAATATTTGAGAAAAAGGGTCCAGTAGACAGCATTTAAAGATTTTCCACACAAAATAGGCTATACGTGTAATGAAAAGCATAAAAAGCAAAGTTTATAATATTATATGTTGTCACTACATGCATTAAATAATAATAACTATGCCAACTTATGTCTAAAGCTGTTTATTTTTGTATCATTGCTATGAATATGTGTTAGCTGTCGCTATCTAGTAGGATGTAATTCATTCAATTGTTTTAACTTCTTTATAGTTTATATTTGTCTATTGTACTAATAAATATTTTTCCTCTTGCTTTTCAATTTTAGGTTGTGATGTTGACAAACTATCTCAAGGTGGCACAGTGTCCCCGATACATCTTCTTATAGCCAAACACATGGACAATGATTGGATGAAATTCCGTCGCATTCTGCAAGTTCTTGTCATGGCGGGGTCAAAGGTTGACTCTTTCGGTTACTCAACGCTGGAGACACCTCTTTACCGTGCGATAAGTTTGAATAAATATAACTGCATTGAGGCTTTGTTAATATTCGGCGCTGACCCAAACATATCTTGTCCTTTTGGGATTACTGCTCTGCAAAATGCATTTCGAAACCAAGATCCACATGTGCTCAACTTGCTGTTGCATTGTGGGATATACTGGAGGCGGGAAAGATGGGTTGAAAACTTAGTCGCTTCTGACAATGAAACGTTTCAAGAGTGTGTACATTTAATACGGATCTGGAGAAATTCTCCTCCTTCACTACAGAATATTTGTAGGATTTCCATCAGAAGAAGACTGGGATCGAATCTGTTCGCAAAACTTCAACATGTTGATCTACCTTCCCAGTTGCAGAACTTACTTCTGCTTTTGGACATTTCTAGATATCCACTACATTTAAATCTGAACAAAACACTCACATTCTTTCCAGATCAGAAATTATTGCAAGGAAGATTCCCCGGAATTCCTTTCGAGAATGACCATCAATCCTCTGATGTAAATGCCTGCAGGAAACTTATGACATAACTTCCAATGCAACAACTCTCCTTTTAGGTTGCAATTACAAAGGACACGTGTTTACGCCATATTCCGTACGTTACAATCCGCGTCTGTGATTGCTTATCCAATTGAGTTCAGCGTTCATAGTACTAGGAGTACTCCGAACTTATGCAGATGACTCGGTTACCAAGATCTTTGCATCGTACTACAGTCTACCTTTTTCATTCACTTAAATATCTCAGGAATTACAAATATAATTTTTATAATATTTGCTGAAGTATACTTATTGTTTTACTTTAATACTTGGACATCATTTAAGCGTAATTTGTGTATAGGAAAATACAAGATGTTGAAGTTAGGCAGCAAATAATTCCGTAATAATCACTGAAGAACAGAATAACAAGTATTAAATGCACTATTACCTGCAGCACGTGCAACCACCCGAACATTGCTAAAGTTCATTCTTTGAAGTCTATTGTGAACGACAGTAACTGAGAGGTCTAGATGGTGACATCTGAAACCAAAGGTTGCTTCTTTTGGGCCAAGCCCTCGGGTAACATGACATATGCCTCGGGTGGACAATTTGTCATTATACCTCAAAACAAAGGCAATTATTATATTACAGTGTAGTATCAAAATGGTGACACATTGAAATCCTCTGTCTCAAGGTTATGTAAAAAAAAATAAAAAATAAATAAATATAACAACGACACATTTGTACGTCATATCAAGGTACACAAAGTAAGAGAAAGGTAGTTTTGAAACTTTTCATGGCATACATCCTGCGCCAGGCCGCTAATCAACTAGAGAAAGATAGACAGAAGACAGACATAGATTGATGTAGTTGAATCTATCTATCTCAATGATCCAGGACAATGCTGGAAAATAAAATTGAGGTTTTTCATAAGAAAAGGAAAAATGCACATGTCTACGATCGAGAGAATACACCGTCGGTGGAATTTCAAAATAGATTTCAGCTCCTCAACGATTGACTTTTTTCCTTTTCGTCTGACCGCTTTTGACCAGTAGATTTTGTGCTGAATGCCAATTACTCTCAGATGCTCTTTACTACGTTTGTACTAAAATATTTAGACAGATATTTTATTTGCCTTGTCAGTCTTATGTCATAAAAATGCCTCTCCATCCTAACAGGTAAATTTCTTTCGGTTTCCCCTACATATTGCTTTTTACAGTTTAGACAATACACCACATATATCATTTTGCGTATCACGTGAATTAAGTTGTTTGATTAAAACAATTATGCCTGTTTTTAAGATTTTTACACGGTATGAGTTGATTAGAAAATTACACAGCTTACAACCATTAAATTCACACTTTAAACGACCAGGGTTATCGATATTCAGTAAGTCTGAACCTTATTAAATAGTTTCTAATGTTATTATTTCGTTTGTAAGCTGTGACCAAAGTGCATGTTCCAAACGCTTCAGGAAATTTTGTTGCAAATCATTTTCTCTAGCATACTTTGATGCAGAGACTGATCGCCTATTGAAATGAACAATGATCAGAATAAATCATTTTCTCTAGCATACTTTGATGCAGAGACTGATCGCCTATTGAAATGAACAATGATCGGATAAATCATTTTCTCTAGCATACTTTGATGCAGAGACTGATCGCCTATTGAAATGAACATGATGCAGAGACTGATCGCCTATTGAAATGAACATGATGCAGAGACTGATCGCCTATTGAAATGAACAATGATCGGAATTATTTCTTGTGCTTTGTTGAGAGTATTTATTTTTCTTAATGCCTCAGATTTCATTTTCCAAAGTTCCCTGATTTTGTAACCTCTTTCTTGTAGTCCTTCGAAAAGCAATGAATAAGCGTCATGAAAGGTTTGTTCATTGTTGTAAATCTGACTGTATCTCTATGTAGTAGATATACGTTGCTATGGATATGGTACTCTATGGTGTAAGTAAAATGTATTCAAATCAATGGGTTACGACATTGTCATGCGACACGCTTTTCAGTGCTGTTAGCAAGAATGTTCTCAAGTGTAATTTAATAAATCTAGGTTATTTTATGTATTTCGTATCTCTATATTTTATATAGCGAAAACGATATAATTATCATATCAGTAATAATTTGTTAATAATCTCTCTCACCACATAATAGATCTAACACAACCTCAAAACCCCAGAGGGACCGGGTTATATTCACACACACACACACACACACACACACACACACACACACACACACACACACACACTTAAAATACCCTACTAATCTATTTGATGGACGGTTCTGCTGTTTGAAAACTCTTTTTGAATCAGCTCCATTATTTTATATTCGATACTTGATCGGTCAATACGTTATGAAATTAATCTGAGAGAGAGAGAGAGAGAGAGAGAGAGAGAGAGAGAGAGAGAGAGAGAGAGAGAACAAAAAATAACACAAAGAAAGGTAAACATTTCGAAAGCTTACAAGGAGTACAGTAAAGTGCAAGTAAATCCAAAAGCCAGTGTTACGATTCAAAACTTAAATGTACAATTTAAAAATATAATCCTATTGCCGCGATAAATGAAAGTTTGTATCTACATAAGACAAAAAGGTACATTCATATATTTGACCTCATATCGAGATGAAGTCACAATAAGTATTTCGTTTATACGTTGCAAAAGTGTTGACTCAAACGTTTCTAAAGTATGGAATTTTTGCTTAATATTGATGGAATTCCTTTTTGCTTAATATTGATGGAATTCCTTTTTACTTAATATTGATGGAATTCCTTTTTGCTTAATATTGATGGAATTCCTTTTTGCTTAATATTGATGGAATTCCTTTTTACTTAATATTGATGGAATTCCTTTTTGCTTAATATTGATGGAATTCCTTTTTGCTTAATATTGATGGAATTCCTTTTTGCTTAATATTGATGGAATTCCTTTTTGCTTAATATTGATGGAATTCCTTTTTGCTTAATATTGATGGAATTCCTTTTTGCTTAATATTGATGGAATTTAAAATGAAGATTTTCTCGGATAAGATAGTTTTCTCTTGTGTTAATTCGGATCAAATCGATTACGTATGCTTTTCATCTAAACCTGGTAAAGCATTTATCTAAAATAATGAGCGATTAACTGTTACCCTTCGTTCGCTACATACATTGCGTGTAAAGGAGACGCTTAGTCGCTTGCTAAAAATCTGAAAGCAACAATGTGCAATACAGATTTTAAAAAAAAGTAGTTTATCCAATAGAAACCATTGCATGCAATATCAAGACTTATTATCTTGTCTGGCGAATATGCAACAAAGGTAAACTTTACAACGGAAACAATTCCAGTTGTTTTTGTATTATTTTTGTTTACTCTGGAATCAGGTTACAGGAAAGATCACCTTTTCAATTGACTTTGTTTTGTACCTATCAAAATTAATTTTTAAAAATGTTTTTGTTTTTTATTGTAAGAATATTGTAATTACGTGCAAAACGCTCCCTATATTCAGTTAAGTATTCTTTGTCTTCTGCAAGCTTTCAACTTCAGAATCCAAAGGTTTTAAAAGTACTTAAATGTTAGTTTCTGTAAATTATAACATCTTAAATTTAGGAAATAAAGCATATAAATTTACTTTCATTCATGTGTCATAATATTTTCAGTATTGTTTACATAAAAATCAAATTATTCTTTTTTGATCACTTGATTTAAAAAAATTAACTGAGCTGCGACTGAATTTTGAAAAGACAAACTTCTAAACATAGAAAATTTGAATTCATCGATTTATCTTTCCATTTTTTGGATAGAAGTGTGGATCCGTTTGTTGAACGATTTAAGCACTATGTATGAAGTCCTTTCTATATGACTCGAGAAGGTATCTGTAAATAAAACGAACATCAGCCTGATTATATTCATTCCTTACGTTTTCAGTGGACATCTATATTAAATCAATCAATATTTTGATTCTTGTAGCTTCAGATATTTCTATCAATCAAGCAAGCTTAAATGTTGAAAGTACGTTTGTTTGTATATACACGTGGATGTATGGCTAATGCAGAAATGTAAATTCATGTAAAACTGCGTGAAACTGTGTGTATGTGCGTGTGTGTGTGCGTACACAATACCCACATCAGGAGACAAGTCATATGATATGATCTCTCAACGTTGATATATACTCAGTTCAACTCAGATAACTCAGCTGCTGCATCAGAAATATATATTTGCCGTTAAATTAACATACACGCCACCTTGCATGAATGTAGTATTTGTGGGTATCACATACCTTTAATAAAGCGTGAACTTTTACGTTTAACATCACAGGTTCATTTGTTATTATTGCAAATAATCTAAGTATGATTAAAGTTCGTGCTACAACGTCAACCAGTTGTTGACATCGTTTTGTGACCAGTAAAAACCTGCTGACCATGCTAACTTGCTAATCGTTGTAAATGTCCATTAATTTCATTAATTTGCAGATTTTAATCATAAAAGAAACAATGGCTGGGACTATTCTTTCGTAATTTGTTAACATAAGTCACACAATTATTGTCAATATAACCGAATTTCAAGGCCCTTTTCTGAAAAATCGTTCTGCAACGGACGCTATCTGACAGCCTGTTTAAGGGCAATAAAACGCATCATAACCACTTGGTAAGTCATATTTATTGGTATTATTATACCTACATGTAAGTCATATTTATTGGTATTATTATACCTACATATAAGTCATATTTATTGGTATTATTATACCTACATGTAAGCCATATTTATTGGTATTATTATACCTACATGTAAGTCATATTTATTGGTATTATTATACCTACATGTAAGTCATATTTATTGGTATTATTATACCTACATGACATAAAAATACTAAAGCATATCTTCTAAAATATACAAACTAAAACTGATAAGGCAGAAATAATGCATGCTATTTACGTTTAAATATCAACTTTTTAAATTTATTAGTACTACAAATAAAATATATTTTTTAACCTAATAATAATAATAATAATAAATAATAATAATAATTATAATAATAATAATAATAAGAAGAAGAAGAAAAGAAAAGAAGAAGAAGAAATATGTTATTGTTGTTGTTATTATTATTATTATTATTATTATTATTATTGGTTTTCTTTTTGTGTATGTTTCCATAGTTTGCAAGTCAATTTTTGGCCGAACATTCATGACATAAATCTTGTCAACGAATGGAAGCAGCAAACAGATCAGTTGTGTATATCGGCTTTAAGACATTTTTAAGGACATCAAAATAAGTATTGAAGATAGCAAGTAAGAAAGATTGTTATTATAGTGGCTTGTGTACAAAATGTATTTAAATGTAAAAGTGATACATGGCCTCATGGACTTACAAGTCATTTTTTGTATATATGAATATAAACATTTTTAGGCGAGTGTTGAAATATCATCACCCGTGAAAAAAACTTTTCCTTTCTTTGGTATAGCTGTGGACATTTATTTAGTATAAAAAAGTAACTCAACTAATTATTTGAAATTGCATGTAGTTTATACAATAATATGCTACTACATATGTCGTTAGCAATTTTACACATGCTGTAAATGAGACCTAAATACAGTCGAACCTGCTGTAAATGAGACCTTAATACAGTCGAACCTGCTGTAAATGATACATAAATACCGTCAAACTTGCTGTAAATGAGACCTAAATGCAGTCGAACCCGCTGTAAATTAAACCTAAATACAGTCAAACCTGATGTAAATGAGACATAAACAAAGTCGAATCTTCTGTAAATGAAACCTAAATACAGTCGAACTTGTTGTAAATGAGACCTAAATACAGTTGAACTTGTTGTAAATGAGACCTAAATACAGTCGAACTTGTTGTAAATGAGACCTAAATACAGTTGAACTTGTTGTAAATGAGACCTAAATACAGTCGAACTTGTTGTAAATGAGACCTAAATACAGTTGAACTTGTTGTAAATGAGACCTAAATGCAGTCGAACCTGTTGCAAATGAGACCTAAATACAGTCAAACCTGATGTAAATGAGACATAAACAAAGTCGAATCTTCTGTAAATGAAACCGAAATACAGTTGAACTTGTTGTAAATGAGACCTAAATACAGTTGAACTTGTTGTAAATGAGACCTAAATACAGTCGAACTTGTTGTAAATGAGACCTAAATACAGTTGAACTTGTTGTAAATGAGACCTAAATACAGTCGAACCTGTTGCAAATGAGACCTAAATACAGTCAAACCTGATGTAAATGAGACATAAACAAAGTCGAATCTTCTGTAAATGAGACCCAAATACAGTCGAACCTTCTGTAAATGAGACCTAAATACAGTCGAACCTGCTGTAAATGAGACCTAAATACAGTCGAACCTGCCTTACAGGACACCTTCATTAAACAAGCACCTTTCTTCAACAGATACTTTTTTTAAAAAAGAACTTTACATCAAACATATAGAAGAAAATATCTTCTGTAAAGTAACCAACTGTTTTCAGGGACTAATTGTCTCACTTCTAAGATATGTCCCCTTAAAACAGGTTCGGCTGTATGAATCTATTAAGATATAATACACAAGCGATAACAGTATTGGAACCAAATAAGTATGCTTATACTTATTTAGGAACCAATTAATTTAGTTTATACAGTATTGGAACCAGATAATTTAGTTTATACAGTAATGGAACCAAATAATTTAGTTTATACAGTATTGGAACCAAATAATTTAGTTTATACAGTAGACAGAACAAGGTCAAACCAAATGTAAATAAAGTATATTACCACTTTCACTGCAGCGGATAAAGACTATATAAATTTTAACCTTGTATATGTCGGGTTATTAAATAAAAGTAGCATAAAAATATGTATTGTGGAAATATCTACTTTTAGCTTAAAATAAATGCTATCAAATTCCTGAGGTGGAAGTCCGACATGTAAACATCAGTGTCTGATTTTGATATATGACTCGTGAGTTTAGTTTTGGAATTTAATGTGATTGAGAAAATATTTGATGAATTTGACTAAATTCTGCTGACGCGTCATAAAGTCTCAGTAAACAAACTTAAGATTATTCATTTTAGTATCCAAAAAGTACCATTGTTAAACTTTTTAAAAAAAATGACTTGAAAATAAATGTTTCTCCACTTTTGCAGTATATAAAATGCCGTCTTCAAGCGTCTTCATAACAATCACTTGAAACACTTGCTTCTGAAAGCTCTTGCTTTATCTCTTCCTTTGGTTTCTTTGGACGTTCTGGACACTCTGAAGACAACGTCCTTTATCTTGACAATGATGACAGGTATCTTTACTTTTGTCTCCGGATCTAATTTCTCCTTCTTTAGAGGTTGTTTCTCTTTGCCGCTGTGGACATTCTGTAGCGCAATGTCATTTCTCTTGTCAGACATATCAGGTATCTTCACTTTCATTTTGAGGGGAACAGTCTTGAATCTCTCCATACGTCTTGTTCGACTGTGTGTATTTTCGAATCACTGTTTGCAAATCCCTGACCAGAAGTGTAATGTTGGGTTGCTCTTCCATCTTCACAGTTTGAACGTAGAAATGAATTAGAGTATTTTCTTACATAGGGTTCTATATATATGGAGAGAGAGGAAATCCTAGTCATATCAGACTTGAATTGTCTGCCGTCGTGAAACGATAACACCATTCCAAGGAGAAACCGGAAACAAAGCATAGACAACGATCACTTTCTGTGACCCAACAATTTCAGAGACGTTTTGGCAGAAGTTCACCCTAGCGATTGATCCATATCCAACAGCATCCTCTTCCTCCTCCCCGAGAGTCAAGATAGTCCAAGAAAGAATGTCGCTTAGGGCCCTGAAGATTGTTTTCGTATTCAAGCTACTCATAAAGTGACGTCCAGAAAATTTAGAACTACCGCTTAAATTTACTCGGTCAAATTTAAAGAGTTCGGGTCCCAGTCCCTGCAGAGAAAGCGGCTGGATTTATTCCCGACAAACAGGAGTCTATGTTGGATGAGTTGAAACGGCAGTGTCAAGCTGACCATCAAGATCGTTTGCGACATTTTTTAACTTTTGACGACAGTTTGGAATCTCCCGAATGGATCGAGTTTAGTACACTTGCTGAATTAATACCTTCTGAAATCTTGGGCAAAATTCAACACTGTGAAAAATCGAATGATGAGTTTGAGATTACTGATGGAAAAGCCATCCTCCATATGACACACATTTCACCTCCTTCGGGCGGCGGAAGACGCCAAAAAAAGTCGTATCTGTGTATCAAATCCCGGCAGCAAAAAGAAGTATTGTCAAGATTTACTACCAGGATCACATGTGTTATGTGTTTAGCCCGCGCTATCTCGGTAGAAAAATCTTATGCATGAAAAACAGATATACTAGAATGGAAGCGATTATGAAACGCATTAGATAATCGGACAGAGACAAACAACGGGGAGAAGCATAGACCCTTCTGGAACAAGAGAACGTGTGTGAATCTCGTGCAATGCAGAATATTTAAGAGGTGCTAGCCCCTCGCGATACGTTGAGAGTTTACCCTCAAGTCATTCGTGGAGACCTCGTGTTTCGAGGACTCCTTTTTTCAGATGGAAATTACATTCACTCTTATTACCAAAATTATTTCAACACCATTACCAATATCAAAGGATTTCTTGGATACATTTACTTTTGTGACAAACGTGACCAAGTATTCAACAGTCCGGAGCAAAATATTGATTGTGGGGAGAGATGTGGCCGTTTAACCTCGAGACCTTGTGTTTCTGACGGACAAGAAAGGATTCAGTGTTCTGCCTACATGCAAACATTTGCAGAAAAGTGCTGTGAATTACTGAAAACGTGTCCAAAATGTGGACAGAATGATGGTATCAATTCCAAAGATGCACACGTTTGTGTAGGAAAGAAACGATGTGCTATTTGTCATCAAGTCTTCAACTAGATAATCAAAATTTCCAGCCTCCAAATAGCCTAAATAAAAAACATTAAAAACAAAACACCATAAAAAGTGCACTTTTGCTCTATTTGAAGAAAAAAAACCTGTCCTACCCATCATATTTAGTTGAAAAAAAAATATTTGAGATAAAAGAGAAAAGTAAATATCCTGGTTAGAAAGAAAATTCTAGACTCCCGGCAGAAAATTAAATGGTCGGTGCCTTAGCAACGCTAGGCATCAACACTATTTGACCTAGGTAATCCTTGGTAATTAAATTACACACACACACACACACACACACACACACACACACACACACACACACACACACACACACACACACGTCCATTTTAAAATGTAAAACCCACTACATCGTCTCTCAATAATTATTCATTGAGAGATGTTTCGAAAGTTCCCAGAAGCTCGTTATAGACACATGCAAAATGGATGATTATAGAAGTAGTAGAGGGTGGGTACTGAGCTACGGCAGTGAGGCACTTGGGCTAAGTACGGGAAATTAACATTGCGTAGCTGTAGAGGCCCCAAAAAAAGTCGTAGCCCAAGTGCCTCGGGTCAAGTGGGGGCACTATGGGGTCGTACGGGAATTTTATCATGGCACACCGTATGTAGTGACGAAGACAACGTCCTCTACCATCAAAAACTAGGGTGGGGGTGTTTTTGATAGTAGAGGACGTTGTCTTCGTCACTACATACGGGGCGGTGGGGTCGTGTGTGTGTGTGTGTGTGTGTGTGTGTAGGACATGGCAATGATGGGAATAATTAATCTTTCTTGAAAAATGGGTGGTCCTGATAAGGACCGTTGGATTTTTTTTTTCAAAAGTGTATTTAGAGGTGTGGGCACCTCCCAGGCTTTGCCCTGCATGCAGGGCAGATCCCCCTCCAGGGTTCTACACTCATGTTGCAGCGCTTGTTGTTTAAAACAAAGGGAGGATGGTCCGCTTCCGGATCCCAATTCTCCTTCTCCTCCTCCATCATCGGATGAGGTCTGATGGGAACTTTCTTTTCTTTCTCCTCCTTCTCCCTCTCCTCCTCCTCTTTTTTTCCAGGTCATGGAGGAGGTGCCACGCCACCTCTAAATACACTCGAATCTGACGGATTATTTCAGTCTTATTCATGTTTGTTGAATAAAATGGGTAGCTTGACTAGGGAAGACGTTGTTTTAATATACTAGAAGCGCGGACGTGAAGGAAAACATCCCTTACACCTAAAAAAAAACAAAAAAAAAAAACATCACCCCACTACCCCGCGTCTGACGTCATTCGTTTGACGTCATTCTAGGCTTCGAGGATTTTGCACTCCATCACCCCTTACTCTAAAAAGCGTGGACCTAAAAGAAACTACTTTTGATAAAAATCAAACACACACCATACCATTCATATTTTTTTTTTTTTATTTTTTTATAAACCAAGCACACTCCACAAACATACAATTTATTTTTTATATTTTTTTTTTATATCAATCACAAACTTACACACACCACACTATCCTTTTTTATTTTTTTAAAATTTTTTATATTAAACTTTCACACACCACACAACGCTTTTTTTAAAAAAATTTTTTATATTCAACACACACCTCAAACATATAAGGGGAAAAGGGTTTTTTTTGTTGGGTTGACTATCACAAAACATACAAACATATAAAACACAAATATATATATGGCAATATGAGAGTAGTAATCTTTTCTAGAGATTGGGGTGGCCCTTAAAAGGACCGTTGGGTTTTTTAAGAAGTCATGTTGTTTTTTTAACTTCTTAGGGGTGAAGTAGCAGCAGTAGTGGTAGCAGCAGCTCCTCCAGCAGGGCGGCCACGTTTAGCAATGGGTCTCACAGCTTTAAGGTAGGCAGGTCTCTTTCGGGTGAAAGAGAAGGCAAATTCTTCACAGTCAATCTTGCAACTTACTTCGCCGTCAGGTAGTTTGTTAGACTGCATAAGTTGCTGTTGCTGTTGCTGTTGTTGTTGTCTTTGCTGTTGTTGCTGCTGCTGCTGTTGCTGTAGTCGTTGTCCCATCTCCCATTCTGTTCTTTCCCGAAGTATTTCTTCTCTCAGGACCTCTTCTACTAGATCATGCGCCATTTGAATGAACGTCATCGTCTTTCTCTCCGGCTGGGTTTCCATCAAATGATTCTTCACCCTCATAATGTTTACCATAGCTTCATTCAGCTTTGTAATCTTGGTTGCTGCCATCTTCTTCTTCTTCTTTTGGAACTGTTGAGATCTTGACGAGTCAACGAGAATGACTACACTGGCCAACGCACCGCTTTATATGCTTAACGCGCCGACGCGATGGAAAACATGGTAGGGTTTCAGATCGACAGTGAGATCACAGATAGAGGAAAAGAGGATAGCTTTTTTTTAGATCGATAGAAAGAGAGAGAGAACATAATTATTTTTTTTTCTTCAAATTCAATAAAAAAAACCACACAACACCATTTTTTTTCAACAATAACCATTTTTTAAAATCAACAATAACCATTCTAACATAAAAATACTAACAATTCAACAATAAAATTTTTTAAACAGGAACATATTTACAAGGTTGACAACGTTGGGGTGATAAACTAAACCTCCACCTTTCTACATCGACATCATTCTGATTGACATTACGTTTGTGAGCTAAAGACAAGAGATAACCATAATGTTCACAAAACCATTGTTGTACTTTAGCATCATTTCTAGCATAGTCACTATTAAACCAAGTCAGTAAATGTTCTAAGGAATATCCAAGACTGCGGTGATGAAGAAAATGTACACAATATTGTCCACACACCATGGAATCCGATCCTTGTAATCGAACATTATTGAATCGAGTCGAGACGGCATTTCTTCTCATAAAGTCAATGATGTCGTCTTCCAAAGGAGGTAATCCATAAGAATCAAAATATTCCACACAGTGAGCGTTGGGAAAGTACACGGCAACCCAATGGGTTCCTGGTAGATGACTGTCGTCGGTATTGATGACATAGGCATGAACATCTTTCGGTTTACGATGAGGTAGTTCATCTTTAGCACATACCACAGGATTCCAAGAAGAAGTGTAGGAACTACGAGTCAATAGGTAATAAAGTTCTATAGTATCCATTTTTTTCTTTCTTCTTCTTTTTTTGTCTTCAATGGAAAAAATAGATCACCAATTCACACCTGACTTTATGCTTAAATTGTTCTGTCTTGTAATTCCAGGAATATTCACGTCGGATAGGCTCTGCACTCTGTTCAATGAGTCCTTCGATTCGTCTGATCTCCAGAAGAGTAAGTGGAGGAGAAGAATAATTCTGCAAGACTTTATACCACTGTTTCAACACGTGTTCATCTGAGATTTGTGACCAGGCCGTTTCCAAATAGTTATCCAATTGTTCTTCGCCTGTCAACATCATACATTGGTCGTGTTGTATCTGACTGGGATGATCGTTTTGACATCCATAACAATTTTCTTTAATCAGACTGTTAACTGTTTTTCTTGTTCTGGCCATCGACAAGCCATAAATCCAGTAAACTTTGGAACTGAATTGTTTTCTTCTTCTTCTTCTATTCGAGGTACTGAATGAATGACTCCGTCATCATCATCATCCTTTGTGGTAGTTTGTTACTGTTGAATCACTTCACAAAATCCCTCATCTATCTCTATAGGTTGTTCTTCTTCTACGTGCTGCATCTTTTTTTTCTTTTCTTCTAATAGTCTTTTCCTTTCTTTTCTTCTAATAGTCTTGAATTACTTCTCTCAAACTGTTGATCTCTAGAGTGTTATCAAATTCTGCATACAAGACGACGTTCACTGTGTTTGCCAGAGATTCTTTAAACTGAAGTTCCACTCGAAGGGGGCCTGATTTTATAGGGTGGAAATGTCAATCGTCGCTGCCTTGGTACGGAGTGAAATCAAATCACCACAAGGCATACCCTCCTGCATAATCGTCGTACGAAATGCCGTGGCTGGTGTTGGTGCCTAACTGTCCTGTAGCTTCAAACAGGCTCAAGTAAGATCGCAAGTAATTTCTCTGGGCACCAAAGTCAGGTTCAAAAGGTCTGGTACACAAGGTCTTGCCATCTCGACTGACTTCTATCTTGGAGACGTTAAAGTGCTGAAACTCGAACGGATTCTGATCTTTGACTCCATTGAAGGCTGCATTAGTAACCATACCAAGGATCAAACGTTTGGGGAGCTGTCCCTGGAAGATGTGATCTTCAACTATGGATCGGAGTCCAGCGGCTGCAGTAAAGGTTTTCACTTTCACGCGTCGCACAGGATACTTGGCAGTGGTTCTGCTCAAGGCTTGACTGATGTCATTGGCTACTTTTGGTAAGACTTCTACACGTCGCACGTAAAGTTTGGCTTCTTGGATGATGGTTTTCCAGTTGGCGTTTTCGCTCATCAAATGGAAAGCGGCACTGCTGCGATTCAGTCTCAGGCGTACATCTACTCCGTTCAACAAATACTTGGGTTGCAACCACATGTCCAAATGTAAACGATCATAAAGTTCTAAAGTAGTTCTGATTTTCTTTCGAGGGTCGTTAAATCCGACATTTTTTGGGTCTGCTGCTACTGCTGCTACTGGTGCTACTCCCTGCGAACCTGCCACTGCCTGTACCGCCGCTACAGGTAATTCTGTATTGTTGAACTTTGTCGAGGTGTCAGGTTTCCAGACCACCGAAGCATCCAGATGAGTGCTCTTGGCTTCTTTTCCGTACGTCAAGAGATTTTCCAAATAAGCACGGTAAGGGTAAGTATCCAAACTGCTGCTGATCAGTTTGTTATTCAAGTACAAATCTACTCCGCTGAACAAGGAATGCATGAAATTATTGACGGGAGCCACTCTGGAATTTTCCACAGGAAGGATGTTGTCATTCGTTATGCTCACTTTGAGTTTCAGGTACAAGTAACTATTATTCAGATCGATGTAATCTTCGGTTTGTCCTTTGATTTCAAATTCGATAGGAGCTGAATCCGTCAAAGACGATACAGGATGAAATTCCACCCATTGGGATTCTTGCATCGTCATCATGGTAGGAGGCATAGAAAACAGATCCAGTTCTGATTTGTTACATTCGCAAGAATCTCGGTGCATCATTTTCAATGGGTTTTTTTTAATAATCAAACACGTCTAATTCTCTGACGGTTCTTTTTCTTTTCCTATTCTTTTTGGAACTGACGTGTGGTCTTTTTTTAATAACTTTGAAAGGATTTCGATGTCGTCGTCGTCTCTTTCTACCTTGTCCTTGCTGTGAAGTAATGCCAGAGCCTGAAGCGTGAAGCGTATTTATAGGATTTTCTCGGAGACCTAAAAGATCTTTACCAGTGGTCATCAACACATTTTTGCCTGCTCTCATAAAGGCTTCTTTTGGATTTTGTTTGTCGATGAGGACATTTTGCAAAAATTCTTTTCCTTGTGTCAAAGCAGCATCTTTTAAGGCATGAAATCCTCGAGTCACCATGGGTTTCAAAAAAGGAGCTACAGTCCGAAATGCTGATTTTAACATATCTCCTAAACCATGTCCTCGTTGTCGAGTCACTCCTTGGTACACTGGATACATTTTTTGTTTGGGTCAGTTACAATTCGTTAGAGAACTTGTTTTTTTCGAAAATGTAGTTTCACCGTGACTTTTCCTTGGTCAATGAATGGTATACTTTGTCCCAAATCTCCTTTTATACTAATGTTGACACTGTCAAAATACGATTTACTGACTGGAAGATAATGAGGATTTACAAATTCACGGTGAACGTGAAATGTGTTGCCACCAGAACCACTACTAGTATTAGTACTACTTTCACCATCTTCGCTCACAGAAGTAGTAGAATTACCACCAGTATCCATTTTGAAAGGAAGGACTCTCAGTAACGGAGCGGATGTGTGTCCCACCACGTTGTACTCCACCACATCGGAGTACACAAACATTAAATTCAGTCCACCATTCAATTCGATAGGGGTTTTAAAAGCATGTCCAAATTCTAAGTTGGTTCCAAACTCTAGATTGGTAAACAATTTATTTCCACCCAAAATAGCATACAATCCAGGAGAAAATTCAATGCTCATGAATCTTCTCTCTTCCAAGGGTAAGCCTTTATCTTTCTCACTAAGGAGTTGTCCTCTCTCTTTGAAAAATTGTATGATTAAACGGCGTGACAAAGCATGGAAAGCAATTCGTACCCATTTATCGACAACTACTAAGGCTTTGTTAAATTGGAGTGCAAACTGGGTTCTAATTGTATCCACCAAATGTTCACCACTAAAATAATACCCTGTAGGAATTCTCAGGGTATACTGCCCCAAGAAATCAGATGCATCTGTTCTCTTTTTGAATGCTCCCTTCATGTTGTTTTCATTAGTGGGGTCTACGTTCCAGATTTCAGGATCATTTTTGTCCAACTCATTTTGCAATTTAGGGTTAAAGATTTTCACGATGAAAGTGTTTTGACCTTTGTCTATGTTCATGATTTGCGTAGGATGAATGATTTCTACCAAAGACACTTCCCAATGAGCATCGTGATCCAATTGGATGGATTGAGGTAATTTGGCCGTGAAACAACATAAGGTGTTGTTGGGAAACACATCCATGGAACTGTCACTAGGTAACGTTAAATAAAATTGGTCATTCATAGTTCCAAAGTGGTTCCGGTGTCCGAGGAGTCACTCAAGTGAACAGAAGAATGATGTTCAAAAGGTTCCAAAAGAGGACTGGTATTTTGGTGGTGGTGGTGACTGGAAGAAGAAGAAGGTGGACTGGCGTTGCTCGTACTCCCCTGGTGGTGACTGTTGTCTGTTGTCGTCGTAAATTTCAAAGAGGGATTAGGTAAAAGATAACCGATGCAACTGCTAAGTAAAATGGTCCACAATTGTTTGTCTCCTTGTTGCAAACTCAAATTAGCAATAGCTGCGGCGATGACACAATACACTACAAAAACTTGGCAGAAAAAGACGATTTGATTTTTAGGCACACGTTCTCCG
The DNA here is from genome assembly GCA_029931535.1 of Margaritifera margaritifera. Taxonomy (NCBI): domain Eukaryota; kingdom Metazoa; phylum Mollusca; class Bivalvia; order Unionida; family Margaritiferidae; genus Margaritifera; species Margaritifera margaritifera. The sequence goes on from JAQPZY010001200.1 coordinate 415,436, forward strand.
CACCACACCCAAAGCGGTTGTTTTTGTAATTCTTGAAGAGAAGAACTCTGTGAAGGAGTCGTTGAAGTCGTGGTTGCTGTGTTGAATGGCATGTTGTTGAGTTACTTCTTTTTCTTTTTATAGTCGACGACTTGAGAAGCAGCAATCCAAGAATCAAAACTAGGAGGATATCCTTTCCAACGTACTTTGACTTCTTCTACTCGACGTTTGCCTACTTTACGTGTTCTTTGTTCGAGAATGCTTTCGATGTCGTACAAGGCGTCTTCTTTTTTAGTCACTCGTTGTAACTCAGGCAAGTAAAATGTTCCTTTGAGTACTTCACCGTGCATGTCTTCCAATTTATAGACGGGAGGATCACGACCACGGAGGGGGGTAGTGACACGAAACAATTCGGTAGTCCAGTTGGGTAAATAACCTTTATCAAAAGTACGTTTGGTTTTTCCGATGCGAACCCAATCTCCCGTCTTTAACTCCAACAAGGGTGTCTTCTTTTTTTTTTCTTTCTGGGGTGAACCAAACAATTTATCAAACACGGTCACTTCGTTTTCAGGGCTGACCTCTTCGGGGGCACATCCGATGCTACGATGGTACGATTGATTGTACGCTTTGACCAAACGGGGTAACACGTCGATGTACAGAGAGTATGTTGATGTGTAAAATATTTCCACATGAGTTCTTTCAAAGTTCTTTGAAAACGTTCCACGATACTGGCTTTGGTTTCAGGATTTTCGGTGGTAAAAAAATGAATCTGTCTTTGTTTCAATTCTTTTTGAATAGCTTGATTTAGAAATTCGGTGCCTTTGTCTGTTTGCCATCGTAAAGGTTGACGTCCACTTTGTTTCAAGACCAATTTTAAGGCCCGTACCAATTCGGTACTGCTTTTAGAGGTCAAAGGCACGACCCAAGCAAATTTGGAAAACACGTCGATGACACAAAACAAATATTTGTGACCACGATTGTAAGTGGCTAAATGAGAGACGTCGGCTAAATCGGCTTGCCATTGATGATCGATGCCTTCCACTTGAGTTGTACTTCTAGAAAATTTACGTCGAATGGGTTTGTGTAACGTGTACGTCGATTGTTCTTGTAACCATCGTCGTACTTCTGGCAAACGTACACTTTTCAATTTACTTTTAGCAGCTCGATATAATTTTTGAACTCAACCGTAACCAGCAGCATGGCCAGGATTGTAATAAATGCTAGCTAACAGTTTCTCCATGATTCCCTCAAGAATAAGTCAACCAAGTACCAATACCTTTTTCTTCGTGAGGTATCTTTTTGGATTGTTTACGTGTCCGACGTGCCACTGGTGTAAAGGTGGATGTGGATTGAACAGGGGTTATCGGTTCTGTTTTGACTTCTATCTTCACTTCTTTCTTTTTCTTTTCTGAGGGTAATGGAGTAGACAACATCTTTTTCATCCAACTAGGTGTGGCTAGCTTTTTTTTTCTTTTTAAGAGCAGGTGGAGTTGGTAATTCTTCTTCTTCTTCTTCTTTTACGGTCATCCCTGTACCGGTGTCTGTTTTAGTGTGGTGACTTTAGGTTCGCTTTTCATAAGGGCTTTGAAATCTCTCAGAGTGGGTGGAGCTGTTTCGTCGACTGCTTTTTGGCGAAAGAGTTGTAGACGTTGTAAAAGTTGACCGTACCGTTGCGATTTTTCTGTTTCTGACAAATTGTTTTGTGACATCAGGGATTGTAATTCTTGTTGTAACTGGGACATCTCGTTGAGATTAGGATTGGGTGGTAAATGAGGTATCCGTTGTTCGTTCCAACGATGAAATTCCATCCATCGTTTGTAAGGTACTAAAGTCAGTTTTCGTCCTTCCATTTCATCCAAAGGTACCAAAAAGGTGTGGTCTTTTCAGAGAAGGGTGGTCCTTTTTATCTTCTTTTGTTTTTGGTTTTTTTTTTTGGTTATCGCATGACACCTCCTAAAAGCGGCCCAGCAATCGTTCCTAACAAAGGAGCTGCTATTTTTAACAACGGTCCTATCAACATAGGTAGAAGTCCTCCTCGTTGCACCAACATTTTTTTCTTTTGTTGAAGAGGTATTTTCTTTTTTACCATTTGACGAAAAACTTTCCGATGTTTCCCTAATTTTTGTTTCTGTATCTTGGACAAAGGTACCGTTCCTTTCAAAACGTTCAAACAACATTCACACACGGTATCGATGATTTCTTTAGGGGCTGTTTGAATGAGTTGTTTTCGCATGGGAGGATTGGAATTGGTCAGGACAGACAAGACATGCCAATGTTTCGCCAGACGAGGTGGAAGTCGTCCTTTTTTGGTGGTTTTACTTTTCTTCTTTTTTTGGTGGTGTATACGTTTAGGAGTCATCTTTTTTTAGTAGGGTAGAAAAAACAAGTCTGAAGTCTCTGGCAGGGTACCCTTCTATTTTATACTGGAACACGTCTCCACTGATTGTCTGCACGACGTACCATCTTCATGACAGGCCTCACTCGACGTTGAGGTGTTTTCAAAGGACTAAATCGTCTCAATTCTTCTTTAGATAAATCCACTAAACTTTGTAACACGCCAGTTCTTTCTTGGACTTTGGTTTTAGGGGACGGCACTTTGTTGGCGGCCGCTGCCATGGCCAAATCAGCTGAAGTCGAGTTTCCCGACGGGGTGACTTTCGAAATAGGTTTCCATTTTTGCATCAAATTAGGAAACACTTGTCTTAAGTCTGGTTTGACAGGCATCATCGTTAAAGGTGGTGAAGAAGACAAAGATGATGAAGTGGACGCAAAAGGAGACCTCGTCATCATTGGGGACTGTTGTTGTGATGGTAATCATAATGGTGGTGGTGTTTTGCGGGTGTACGTTTGCGTCCTGGCCGCAGTACCTCTCTTACGGCGGATGCTAGTGGTGGTGTTTGGTGTTGTTTTCTTCTTCTTGGTACGACTTTTCTTTTTCTGGTGGGTGACTTTCTTCTTCTTTTTTTTTGGTGGTGGTTTTCTTCTTTGGACTTTTCTTCTTTTTAGGAGTTTTGGATTTTTTGGCTTGGGCATTAGGATCCCATTTCGAAAGGGAACGAATCATGACCCCTCCTAAAAAACCACTTCCACCAGGGGTTAAAATGATTTGTTTTTTAGTCCGTGAATCGATTCTAGGATCGGCTAGTTGTGACAAAGCCCCTTTATGTTTTTGAAAAAAACGTTGAGTTTGATGAGGGATGTGAATGACGCCTTGCAGTAATTGACGTGCCGTCAAAGTAAACCATCGTAACACTTCTTTAAGACTCGCTTCTAACAAATGAGCACGGACTTGTGCATTTTTTTCACGACTGATGCCATACAAGGCACGAATCAATTTAGCCGAAGGATGAGCTTGAAAGGAAGTCATCTCGAAAGAGTGTGAGACAGAAATGACGTGGTGGATGTTTTTATAGTTTTTTTTTTAAAAATTGGCTGAAGGGGACGTGTAAATGACAGGACCACCTTCTTGACCCCAAGGGTGAAACAATTGGGCACGAAATCTCAAATAGTCAGGAGTGGTGGGTTTTAAGTCGATGAGGGGTTTGAGTGGCATCGTCGTACGCATAATTAAGCCAAGAAGCCCCCAACTGTTTGGCTAACACTTGTACTTGAGATTTGTCTCTGGGGCTTTTAAACAAGACCACGTAATGAGCGTTCAGACTGATGGTCCGATGGGCTTTACTTTGTTGAAATAAATTTTGAGTAATGTAGACAATACTAGCATTACGATGGTGTCCTTTTCGTGTAAACCAAAGTATAATTTCTTCTTCGTCTTCTCCTAAAATGTCATCAAAAATAACTAAATGGGTTTGACTCACGTCAGACACGATTCCATCGTCTTCGTGAGGAATACCATCCACAAATGAAATGGTTTCTCCTTGACTTTCTTTCAATAACGTACAAGACGGTTGCCACTGATTGTAACACCACACGATACGTTGAGGTGGACGATCGAACAAATCAGCTTTGTGTTCGATCAAACGTTTGACAAATTCGGTTTTACCTGAACCACTGGGTCCAGCAATCAACATGTTAAATGGATGGCGCAGATACAAAGCATTCCAACTTTGACGATCTAACTTTTCGTCAATCACTTTAACCACAGAAGAGGAGGTAGACGAGGTAGACGAGGCAGAAGAAGAAGATGATGTAGCCATGATTGAGGTAAGAAGATTTTTGAGAAGAAGACAAAAGACCCAAGACATTTTATACGTTTCATACACGTTTATTTTTTTTTTTTTTTTTAAAAAACAAACACAACAAAACATATTTTACAAGTCATTAAAGCCAACGAGTGATAAAATAGCAAAGTAAAATCATCAGGTACACAATTAAGGCTCCTACTGAAACAATCAAATTGTCATATAAACAAGTCAATGTACAACAATAGTTTCGCGTCCTAGAAAAAATGGAAGGCCTAGGCACTGCTTGGGGTGGTGGTATTCTTCTGGTCGTCTTTGTTTTGGTAGAAGAATGCTCTGACGGCAGCGGTAGGGAAGGGTTGTGTTCCTCAAGAGGTATTTGAACCACGGTGGTGTGGCCATCTTTTTCTGTGGTGTCAGGTTCTTCTTCTTTTTCTTCTTTCAGGGTTTCCCATTGAGGTTCCCATTTTTTCACTTTTGAAACCTTATGGACATGTTGCCAAAGCTTTGGCAAACTGAGCCACTTCTTGTAACCAAGATTGGAAACCAAGGTTTCTCCAGGGCCGTACATCTTTCCAATTGAAAAGTTATTGGTGTAACTCACTAGCAATACACACTTCTTGAAATGTTTTATAGACAGATAAAGTGTGACGAATGTCTTCTTCACATGGAGGTTCCTCACTGATTTTCATTACCACTCTCAACGCTTTAAGTACAATTTGTCTTTCGTGTACTGATAAAATCAAGTTTTTATAGTCTTCTTCTTCTACTAAGTCCGAAGAAGAACAGAGGGTCATATTGCTTTTTTGAACTCAACAATTGAGTCCAAAACAACCACGGATCCTCCAAAATAATCCAAGGTAAACACTGGTCCTCAAAAATATTCCACAACGAATGTCCTGGAAAACGAATTCCAAGATAAGCAGTCACTAAGACACACACTGCATAGCGTCCAAAATTTAATGGAAACAGTTCTTGTATCAAGTCTTTATAATCCTCTAAAGTCTGAACACGATCGTTGACTTCCTTCCACGGAATCCGTTTCACAAGTGACGTGTAGAGCCCAGACATACCGGCACTTTATACGGGTCGATGGCTAAGGTAGGTATCTTGGGTGGCATGTTTTTATAGCCAGGCTCCCAAGGTTGGTACCTTTTGAGAAAGTCTCCGTCAACGTAGTGATAGCAATAGACGTTTCAAAGAATCATTCTTCTATGACCTTTGAAGAGAGTATAGTGTACAGCTCGAGAAATGACTTTGAGTTTACGTTTCACTTGGATCTTGACAAACTCTTGGTAAATCATTTGGCGCACTTCCAAAGGCAAGCCACGAATGTACTTTGGTAAAGTTTCCGACTTGGAAAGAAGTAACTCTCTTTTGTGTTCTTCACGATACTCGTGATAGTTTTTCTTCAAAATCAGACTTCTGATATGTCGAAAGTCACGGTAGTCCGCAAATCGAGGAATGAATTCAAGTTTACGTTTCACTTGAATCTGGACAAACTCATCGTAAATGCGTTTTCGCAACTTCAAAGGCAAGTCACGAATACAATCTTCTAAGCTTGGTATATACTGAAAAATGTATTCTTGAAACTCTAATGGTAAGCCACCAATATACCATTGTAAAGAAGTATCCTTCTCCGACATGGAATTTTTTTTTACTTCTTCAACTTTTGTAGCGGCATAACATGAGACTCATTGTACTCATACACTTTTACGACCACGGGTAACTTGCAACTTCAAAGGGGAGTGAAGTTTCACATTACAAATAGGGTCCTCTAAAGAGTCCGCCTTCTTGGTGACAAAATACTCACATATCAACCAAATGGAATCGGTAGGTAATTCAAATCCCAAAAAAGTATTAGTGATTATTCTATCTAATTTTAAACGACGTAAAGGCGATTCGTCTTGAGTTGACAGTTCTTGTAACAGTTTTTTGGAATTCTTGTCTGTTGGTCACATTTTTTTCCTTCACTTCATTCCATCGAATTCTCTATTCCACTGCCACATTGTAGGTGGTACCCTCCAATTTCTTAAAAGTGTCCTGTAGTTTTTCATGAATGTCTGACCATTTGAATATCTTAGCCCAAATCAAATGTCTTATCACATTCAAATACCAATGGTTAAAATGTTTGTGTCGTAAAGGATGTAACTGTTCTTTACGTTTCACTTGAATCTGGACAAATTCTTTGTAAATCCGTTCTCGTACCTCCAAAGGTAAAACACGAATGCGATCTTCTAAACTAGGTTTGATAGTGACAAAATACTGATAAATGCGTTCTAACCAGTAATGTATTCTTCTAAAGAAGTATTCTCCTCCGACATGGAATCTTTTTAAAAAACTATTTCTTCTTCATCTGTTTGGCATCTGGCTCATCGTACCCGTACTCTTCTAAAGCCACTAAAGGAAAGAACTGACAGTGCGGAGATCATCTGGCATGTTTAATGTAAGCTGAGTCGGTAGGCTCCCATTGGTGAAGTTTCAAACCACAACTGAAACATTGAACTCTATCTCCTTCTCCCGCGTATTTAAATCCAGATCTAGCTAAATCTTCGGGTTTAGGTCCTTGTAGATATTTTGGCCACTTGTCTTTGAATGACTCGAGTCGACTTTCATACTTGGAATAACCAGGTAAACTCACAGGTATTCTGACATGCGAATATTGACCAATATTGACCTTGTTGTCGTTAACGTCAATACCTGTTCCTTTAGTATTTCCACTAAAGCAAAAAGGGCGTACTGCCTCTTTAGAGGGTTGTCGATGAGTGGTGAGACTTGGAGAGGGTCCTGAATCCAAGATGTTACAAGCTACGGAATCCGTTTGAACGTGTGAATCGGGAATGCCAAACCGTACAGAATCCGTTTCATCGCATGGTACTGCATCACACTCCAAGTCGTGACTCATCTTCTTGCTTGGTTAACGTTGAAAGTCAGAATGAAGGGTTAGGCTTGGAAGGGGTTCCTTTTTTATACCTGTCGACTGTACCATCCGAAAAGTATTGTAATGTGATCCGTGGAAATGCTAAAGAAAGGTAAGCACAGTTTGGTGACCATCTGACATGTTCCAGGAGAGCTGATTTCTTACAATCCATACGAATAGTGGCACCACAACTAAAACACTGTACTTTGGTTCCCTGTCCAAAGTAAACAAATCCTGCTCTGGCTAAAGAGTGGGAAGTAGGTAATCCATTTTTCTTAAGTTTTTTTTCCTTTTTTGAATGTGCTCCATCAATGAGGACAATAACAATAGTCAGGCATGTGTTTATGCCAATTTTTGAACGTCTTCAAGCGACTGGCACACTCACAATAGTCAGGTAAGGCAAATGTTGAAGTCATCTTTGGTGTTGTCTTTTTTTTCTGTTCAAGAGGGTTTCCTTTTTTTATACTCTAAATCAGCGTGTCCGTAAGGCAAAGTCGTGTGATCTGGAAGTCTCACTCGTTTTTGGTACACGATGCGGTACACTTTTTGTACAGGTCGAGTAACGATTTGATGATTAGGTAGGCGCACAATCTTGTGAGGTTCTAACGTGGGTACTCGAAAGTCTTCCACTTGTCCAGACAGTAAAGCGTTTTTTAAAACCTCAAAGTTCACCACTTGGTTGGTTCGATAGTTGAGAGTTAATCCTTTGACTTTACAGGAGGTGTGAAGTTGACCTTGCGGGTCTCGGTATCGGTACCCGTAATTTTTAGGCCCACCACTTGCAAAACTCAGAATGGTGTCTTGAGGGTGCTCGTCTGTTCAGGCTCCTAAACGATCGCCTTGAATGGTAGGGTGTGGGCAACCGGGGCGATGGATGTAGATGCAACTGTCAGTATCAAAGTACAGGACACGATCTCCCAAGAGTTCTAACACTTCGTCGTACAATTTCAAACGAGCATGAGCGGTCACGTAAGCAGCAATGACTACGTTGCTAAACTTGTCAGGTTTGACAAACTTGGGTTCTTCTTCGAAATTGACAATGATTAAATCATCGCGGACGATTTCGACGTGTTTGACTAGTATACTTTTGTCGTCCACCAGTTGAAAATAACGATAAGGATCGGTGACGTATTCCGTTTTGGGTAAGATCGTACGTTGAGCCATTTTTCCCCACAAGCAATTAAGCATCACTTTGGCAAACGATCTTTTTCCTTCATTTTTTTCCACCTCTTCCAAAGTGATGCCTTCGATGTTACGGTACTCTTCTTTGAATCGTTCTTGGTCTTCGGGAGTCTGACACCACGAAGGATAACCACTAGCTTCTTGTTTCAGTTTTAAAAACTGATTGACGTACCCCGAGAAAATACCTGGATGATTGGTGGCGTCGTCCTTTTGGTATTGGGCTGTAGTTGGAAAGTGCCAGATTTCGTATACTTTCAACAAACGGTATCCACGATCCAGTGCCCGAAACAATTCGGCGCTAACCCACGTTCCTGTCAAAGACCGTTCTTCCTCTGTTTGGTGACAGAGCTGATCTTGGTTGCACGTTTCGGCACACGTCCGGCATAAAGGAAACATCAGTTTTCCTTGACAATGGTGAGGTAAGATGGGATGGTACAAGTTTGTCGGAGGTAAGACTTTACATTTAATTAATCCTTCGTATTGACGAATGTGTTCCACGTCAATGTGTTCTGTCAAAATTTCAGGGTGACTGGTGGGAAAACGAGCATATTTACACACCCAAGGATACAAAGAACACACGTCAATGTATTTGATTTCTTCTCCTTGGGATTCATTCACGTCGTACAGCAAGCGAGTGGCATTGGTTCGTCCTCCAAATAAACTGTGTCGCGGATCTAAAGGTTCGATTTCGACCGCGTCGTAACTTTGGGTAATGTTCTTAAATTCAGGATCGATTTTCAAACGTCGATCGAACTCGTGCTCCCACATTTCTACCACTTGGTATCCTTGACTTTCTAACTTGAGGCGTCGTTGGCAAGTCTGTTCGTACAACTGTTCCATGGTAGAATCTGAATAAGGGCCTTTCATCTCTCGATCAGGATAACAAGTAGGGCATCCGTGAAACAAACAACCCTGAAACTCGTATACCGTGTGCGGGTTTTCTAAATCAAATCCATCCACGGAATAACCTCTAATCTTCTTTTCTCCTCCTCCGTTTCTATCATGTTGTATCCATTTGTCTTCTTTTTCACACAAGTAATGAAACCAACGTAAAGCTTTGACCGAATATTGACGACTAGCAAAGAGAGACGTGTTGGAGTCGATGATGGCCAGTTGGTTCTCGGGCATGAAATTTTGCCTGTAGACTAAGAAACAGGCTTTAGGTAAGGTGGCTGCATCTTTCAAAGGATCAACCTCTCCGTGATCGAGAAATAACTCTCGAAACTTTCCACAACAACGTCTTAAAATATCCACATCAGATCGACAATACTTCAACATCTCTTCTTGAAAGTCAAATGGATCGGCCTGGTGAGCGCGGTACCAAGTGTGAAAAGCTTCTCGCTGTTCGGGGCGCATTCCGTCGGGGTCGTAATCATGAAGGTCAGGTAAATGAGGTAGGACAGCATGTTGATTAGATTCCGTGTTGAAGAAGTGAGGAAAGTAGCCTTTAGCCATTTCTGTCATGCAAAACGTTTTTGGCATGCGACTCAAAGGCATGGCCAAATAACTCATAGAATCTTTAAACTGAACTTGTCCTACTTTCATGTAGATGAGCTTTTTTCCGTTCATGGTGACTTCAGGACGTTCAGTGCCATGGTTCAAATAATAATTGAGTAAAAACTGCCCATCGTATCCCGAAAAATTGTGAGCTATGACGGTGGCATACCGATGACAATCTCCATAACGTTGAATGTCTTCTTCGCTCCAACTGTCGTGGGTGGTAGGGTCTAAAACCCATTCAGCAAACTCAGACAAAGTGTTAACTCCACGAAAGATTTTTTCACGTCCTCCTGGAATTCGACTACAATGAGAACAGTGAAAACGAATCGATTCTTGAATACACTGATCACAAGCCCGATGCGCCACACAAAAATTTGGAATGTGAATGCCCGTTTCTTGCATGCATTCGAAATAAAAAAAAGATGAAATCTACTTGTTTCTTGTTCTTGTTCTTCTTTATTTTTTTCTTCTCTGTCTTGTCAAACTTTTGAATAAAACATCGATGATCAAAATCGACGATCTGGTGACAAATAGAACATTTTTTCTTGCCAGCACAAACGTTTCTCGTGGGGTTGTTGGTTCGAATTAGCTGTCCACACGTAGAACACGATTTCAATAAGTCGCAAGCACATTTTTGTTGGTGACCTTGTGTCTTGCGATGCTGTTGGTAACAAGAAGGACTAACAAAACTTCGTCGACACACCTCACAATAGACGTGATTTTGTTGTTGTTGTTGTTCAGGAAGACATGGTTGGTCTGCTAAACAACCCCGGCATCTTGCTCCACAATGAATGTGTCGCTCCCGATTGTTAAACCCATAGTTGCATTTCTCACAATAGTAAGAGTGTCCTAAAACTCCGGTAATGCTAGTGATGGTATCAAAATGTTCTTGATGGTAATAGAGGTGAATGTATTTTCCTTCAGGGAAATCGGGGCCTCGAAACACCATATCTCCGCGCACTTCTTGAGGGTGAACTTTCAAAGTATAGTGAGGAGCCAAAACATCTTGAAGTTTATGCATTTGAGAAATACCACACACGGTCTCTTTAGGGATCCCCGCTTGTTGTAACAGGAGTTCTGCTTCTTTTCTTTGTTGGGGTCTTTGCGATGTTCGAATGTTATTCCAGGCTTTTTTCCATTCTTAGCTCTCGTTCTTGTTGGCAAACGTACGCCCCACCACGATAGCCCGAGCCAAACACATTTGGTCTTGTACATTGTCGATTTGGACGACACTGCGTTTGGTAGTAAGAAGATCGTTCACCAATAACGGTTTTCTGCTTCGTCCAATTCCTCGAGCAACGTGTGTCATGTAGAGTGTGGCCTTTCCATCGGTGATGGTAAACTTGTCATTGGATTGTTGCACATGTTCTATTTTGGACATGACTTTGTCTGGCGTTAATTCTGCCGGGGTACTGAACTCAATCCAAACGGGACTCTTCAAATTGTCGTGATGGATGGCCAGTCTCAAACGATCATCTTCTTTGGCTCCACATTGCCGTTTCAAGTTCTGTAACACAGAACTCCACAAATCGCTAATGAACCCCGCCGCTTTCTCAGGAGGTACTTCGGACTTGAAGTCTTTGAAGTGAACCGTATGAGTGTAGGCAGTGGTTCTAAATTTTTGAGAAGTTATTTTTTGAGTCTCTCGAATCCGATAGTAATTTTCAGGAGGAGCCAAAGTACTAGATTGTGTTTCTTGGTCTGGGGTTCTGGTGTTGGTAGTAGTGGTGGGTTTTGTTTTGGGTGGTTTTGAAGGTGGTAAGGTTTCAGGTTCACTCATCTCCTCTTCGAAGTCACTGGCACGGACTTGAGCTAGTAATTCTTCTAATGGTGTTTCAGGTGGTACGGAATGTCTTCGTCGTCGTGGCTTCTTTGTTTCTTCTTGTTCTTCTGGTTTCTCTTGGTTTGGGCGTGATCTTTTCATCTTTAAGTTTACTTTGAAACTGATTCAGTTAAACCCAGGTACCTTTATATAGAGAGAGCAGAGTATATAAAGAGAGACCTTCGTACCTTCAGAATCAGTCTTTGGTGATTGAACTTTCAAACTGCTGTAAAGATGGAAGAGTCAAGAAGAAGAAAAAATCAATACTCTAAGAAAGGACATCCTTCTGAGTATAATTGGGATTATCTAGCCCGAGGAAGAACAGTGAGAGATAAAAGTCAAGATACTTGTTATATCTGTCAAGAGAAAGGTCATTGGGCTCCAGAATGTCCACAACGGCAACAACATCAAATCAGAGATAAAAGTCAAGATACTTGTTATATCTGTCAACAGAAAGGACATTGGGCTCCAGAATGCCCACAACGTCGAAATTTAAAAAAAGAAAAGAGAGACAAAACAAAGATATCTGTTATTATTGTAAAGGACCAGGACATTGGTCTTCGGAGTGCCCTCAGAAAGAAGAAGAAGAAGAAGAAGAAGAAGAAGAAGAAGAAAATCTAGTAGAGGAGAGGGAGGAAGCCGAAGGATCTTCAAACCTAGAGGAAGAAGAAGAACATATCATCAAGAAAAGTAAGAAGAGAGTGAGAAGAATGGAAGACAGTGAGAATGAAGAAGAAGAAGATATGATTCCTGTGACGATCAGGGTCCCTATGAAGAAGAAATTCAAGAAAAACAAGAGAGACAGTGAGAATGAAGAAAAAGAAACTATGATTCCTATGACGCAATTCAAGAAGCACAAGAATTTCAGAAAGTGAACTTTGTTTTGTTTTTTTGGAGTGTGGTGTTATATGTTCATTGGTGAATTATTTTGTAAAAAAATGGCGGAATACACCAGACTGGAAAAAAAAGTAAGTGTTTTTGTGTTATTTTTGTTTTAGAGTATGGACGCACGCACGCACTCACACTTATATTCAACACAATGGGATTTTTTAAGTTTTACTTGATTTGGCAAGTTGATTTCTTTTCTAGAAATCTGGGGGCCCTTGAAAGGACCGTTGGGGTGTTTGTTTGATTGAAAAAAAAAAAACTTATGAAGTTTTTACATGATCAACTTCAATTGTCGTAGTCCTTTACCACGACCCAATCCAAATCCTGCTGCTACTGCTGGTGTTTTGCTTATGGTGGTAGTCACTGGTGGTGTTTGTGGTGGTGGCATCTCACTAGAACTGGTAGGCTTGGAATGTTTAGCCCGTGATGGTCTTTTTCTCTTTGGCTGAGTTAAAGAATATTTATAGGCGTTTGTCATCCATTTTAACTCATATAATATCTCTTCTAAAAGACTCACCGATTTTTCTTCAGGACTGACGACTTCCTTTGCTGTTTCCTTCTTCTCCTCCTCTTCTAACTGTTGTCTGATTTCTTCCTCACTTTTTCTTCTTCTCTCTTCTTCTTCTTTCTGCTGCTGAAGAAGAAACATTTCTTCATCCTCTCTTTGTTTCTTTAAAAATTTTTCCATCTCTTCCTGTTGCTTCTTTTTAAATTCATCCATCAATTCATCCACTGCTGAAGCAACAACAGTAGCAGTAGTAGTAGTAGTAGTCTCAGACGACTGAAACTCTTGATTTAGAAAATCTAAATCAAAGTCTTCCGGCCGGAAGTTCAGCAAAGCAGCAGCAGCAGCAGCATTAATCATTGAAGGCTCACTCCAATACATACTACTTGTCTTTCCGGTCTCCATGAAGGCTGTCGAAAAAGTAATAAACCCTACGAACGCTACGATACCTTTATACCCAAAATGACGTCATACCCCTACTCTCTTCCCATTGGACGAAAAACCGACCCACTTGTAACGCACTATTGGATTGGTAGTTGATTTCGATGCATTTCACTCCGATCGTAAGGTATATATACCACCACTTGTCTCATAAAGCTTTACCTAAAAAAAAGAAGAATCATGTGGACTACAGTAGAAGCTTCAAGCATTGTGTCAGAGATGCTCTTCAATCCTGACTATCTCATGTATGTTAGAGCATCATGGGTAGTCACTAGAATTGATGAAAGTGCCTACTGGAAAGAAGAACATACATTGAAAGACAAGGATGTTTGAAAAGAGTACTAATATATGGGGAAGAAGTAAGAAGAAGTAGAAGAATAAGAAGACCTAACAAACGATGTCATTGCTAAAATTATAGCAAAAAAATAAGGTCCTTTTAAGGGCCACCCATTTTTCAAAGAAAAGATTAATTTTCAATGATTGCTATATATATTTGTGTTTTATATGTTTATATGTTTTGTGTTGTTTTTTTTTTTTTGGTTTTTTTTTACCCCACCAAACAAAAAAACCCTTTCCCTTGTATGATTATGGTGTGTGAAAGTTTGTGTTTGATATAAAAAAAAAGGATAGTGTGTTGTGTGTTTTTGTTTGTATGTATGGGGTTTTTTTGGGAAAAAAGGGGGATGTTTTCCATCACGTCCGCGCTTCTAGCATATAAAGCGGTGCCTTCCACAGTTTCACCATCCGCAGCAGTCATTCAGGCAGCAGCAGGTGGAGAGTGTAGACGTGTGGCAGACGTGCTAACCGGTAGAGGGAGACGCAGTGGACGAGGAGGGAAGGAGGCAGTCTTGGCAGCCTTGCAGCAGCTATGGACACCCAACTACAACTACAAGGACTCGCTCTTGGTATGGAAGTATGGGGCCAAGCTGCTGTGCTGACCAATTGAGGAAATGTCTACCTATCCCCCCGCCAACAGCCGACCACGTGGAGCAGCAATTTAGCGAGCTACCCAGGGGGCGCTGCGTTAAAGAGAGAGCCCGCATGGCAGACAGACAGAGCTTCTCTATCGGGGACCACCTGCTGAAAAATAGTCCTTCTAAGGGCTAAACAGCCCTTCTAAGGGCTAATTCATTGCCTGAATCAACTTTTTTTCGAAAACCCCTTTTGATTATACTCTTTTCAAACACAAATTTGATCAATTTCGAACCACCGTCTAAAAAATTACAACCCACAATTGTAGTGTGCGTGATACGAAAAAGATATGAGTAATTTTTACTCAAAGATTGGTATTGTTTCTGGAAAAAAATATGTACATTTTGTACACAACATTTTTTTAACTGGAATATTCGCGTTAAATGGAAAATTCTTTGAAACTCGAAGCATTGTCATAATTGAACAAGTGGCTTACATTTTATTGGTATTAGGGACAGCCCGACTTAGTATAACTGGGCAGAATTTGATCATGTATGTACGTTCTTGGCGTTTCGGCTTCCGCCACGCTTCGCGCCTTCGCTTGCTTAGTTCGTGCCGCCTTTTCACTCTTGACTGCGTACTTCAAACAATTCAATCAACAACGTGCGCTACAACGCGCACACATATACCTGTAAACATTGTCGTTCTAGTCCTATGTACAGGTATATCAACACACCTTACGATTTCGTGCGTTCAATGAACCCCCTTTGTGGGGCAACCATGCATTGACTGTAGGGTGTGTTAAGTGTACTACCTCTCCAATAGCGCGCATTCAATCTAACCGCTTCGTGCATAATCATGCTGCGCTGGAGGAGTGTACATCTGTAAGTGTCAGGTGTGTTACGAACTGTTAACACACCTGACCAACTAGAAATGTGTTCAATCACATATTTAATCCCCCTAACGGGGGTATATAGTCGTGCATGCCCGAAGGGCGCATACGACTTTAATTCAAGAACAACAACAACAACAACAGTTTCACCATTCACACTTTCACTCTGCAAGAATGAACTCTGTTGAATTGTTACAAGAAGCTTGGGATAGAATGGTGGATGTGGAGTCCTTGATGGAAAGGTTGGAGTATTGGTGGAGATATCCTGCCACCAAACCATACGTCACCAGCCAACTAGCGGCTCTCACTTCAGCGAGAAGGTTGGTGACTGATGTCTTGGTGGAGGAAAGACAAAAAACTTCCTCAACCCCTTGCCGTGTGGGGTTCATCAAGAAGAGTCTGGATTTACTGGATGAGGTGGAGTACTTCCTGAACCAAGTTCAGGAAGATTGTTATATTTATCCACCCGCCAGTAACATCAGGCGCGAAGAGGTGAACCTTCACATGGTGAAGGTATTGTTAAAGAAAGTTTTAGAAAACGAAGTAACCCACATTAAGATCTTGTGGGCTCTTGAACGCTCCAAGAAAGAACAGGCCAAGAAAGAAAAGGAATTCGAACGCCTGAATTTAAATTGGATGAAAATCCAGGATAAGTTCAGGCGGATGAAACATCCTGACTGGCTACCTGATTCACCAACACTTCCAACCAAGAAAAAAAGATCTCACACCACCTTTCTAAGTTTCTTTACCCAATGTTGGAGGAAATAATAATCTTCCTCCAATGGTCCTTATCAGGACCACCCATTTTTCAAGAAAGATTAATTATTCCCATCATTGCCATGTCCTACACACACACACACACACACACACACACACACACTCGACCCCACCGCCCCGTATGTAGTGACGAAGACAACGTCCTCTACTATCAAAAACACCCCCACCCTAGTTTTTAATGGTAGAGGACGTTGTCTTCGTCACTACATACGGTGTGCAATGATAAAATTCCCGTACGACCCCATAGTGCCCCCACTTGACCCGAGGCACTTGGGCTACGACTTTTTTGGGGCCTCTACAGCTACGCAATGTTAATTTCCCGTACGTAGCCCAAGTGCCTCACTGCCGTAGCTCAGTACCCACCCTCTACTACTTATAGACCCTCGAAGCAGCCTTTCCCTACTTTGACACATTGTTTTTTGTCAGTCTTTGTATCCACTTGGTAAACTCTGCTTTGTGTATATTTATGTGGTCTTTCGGGGGGGGGGGGGGGAGGGGAGGGGGAGGGGAGATGGTGTAGATATTTGCAAACCGCATATTTAACTCGAGAGCGACTTTCAAATAGCCCTCACGCTAACCTGTCCTTTAAGAATTGGAGCAACCAAAAGTCGCATAATGACAAGTCTGGAATATAAAGGGGATGTGTTATCACTTTAATGTGTTTTCATGCAAGTACTCTGTGACAATGGCTCTCTGATTGGTGTGCTGTCACAGAGAAGGTAAATGACTCTAACTCCTGTCTGCGGTCGGCGCCTTAAACTTTTTGGTCAGGGCTTTTTCATTGTAACTGGCACCTGTTGTGACGCATCCTTAGACACTGGCATCTGGGCGAGAGGGAGCAAGTTGTTTTCCGTCAATTGTTTTTAAAAGTAATTTTCTCTTATTACTGGCCGTGACTGAGAATAACTGTAGAACAGCAGATTCAATGGAGGACGATCTGAGGCATAGACATTCTGGATTTTTAGTATCTCACAGCGAATGTGATTTATGTATAATCACCTGTGAACCAAGAAGGCAAGTTGAATCAGTCTTCTATCCATAAACTGCATATAATATATCCAAACATTCATTGTTTGTTAACAATCCCTATCAGAAAGGACTACATATCGGTCCCACGGGCATTTTAGCTGCTATGCGAACGGTTAACGGGCAGACTGTCTACGATAGGCCAGTTTCGCAATGCTTGAAAATAATGATCTCGCCTTATCTCGCAAAATCTTGAAATTCCAAAACGAGGCGGTCACTGCCGGGAGATTAATATTATATTCTGGCCTTATTTGTATATGTAGAAAACGCATATACTACATGTATGCATAAAACATGTTGATTTTTATTTCAAATATCCAATTAAATAACACAAAACTAACAGCTTCATATGAAGCATTAACGATTGATAGTTTTTGAATTTCTTAAGTTAATTAATCAGTAAAATCATAAACTTAAAAAAAATATTTTGATAGTTTCTGAATTTCTTAAGTTAGTCAATCAATAAAATCATAAACTTAAAAAAAATATTTTCGTTATTTATGCTTGTTATATTTTTTTTATTTCAAAACTTTCCTAATTATTAAAAGTATAAATTCGTAACAATCAAATAAACTAATGTTTCCATGAAGTTTGAAGTAAAATAGCATTAAATAGTTGGAAAATTATGAAAAAAGGTATTGTTTAAGATGATTTCGTTCCGCTTTTACATATACGTAATGAGTCTTTTTCTTATAATGAGTGTCCTTTTCGCCAGAAATAACCCTTATTCCCATTTGAGGCAATATGGTCAAAACATGTAAATTATGACAATATCGCGATTATAATTATAGCAAACACAATATTTATATTTATGTTATTAATTTCAAAGGTATACAATAAAAAGAATATTGTTATGATTCCATTACGCATGCCGATATTCCATTTTGCTCCATTTCGTAAAAAACTCCATTTAGCATTCAAGGCCCACCACATACACAAAGAAGAAAACAGAAAATGGTGCACCGGTTGAGGTCGAGAGAATGGGCATATTAATTTGCAAAGTCAAACCTGGCTTTGGAACAAGTGTAGATAAAAAAGTATTTGATATTAATGACAATAGTTACGGGTGCTTAGAAGTCAAGTGTCCTATTTCTAGATCAGGAATGTCTATTGAATAAGCCTGTGCAAAAAAAAAAAAAAAAACCAAAAAAAAAACCCCAAAACATTTGTTTGGTTACAAGTAATGATGAAACAATTCAGTTAAATAGGAAACATGACTCATTCTTTCAAACATTAGCAATTATTTCCGAGGCTGTTTCCACTCTCTCCTAGTCAATGCAGAGTGATAGTCTCGTTTTGATTTTAAGAAATTGATATTAGGAACGGCAACTCTTCTGACACGCATATTGTGAAATGGTCTATTGAATTTGCCGCCATACGGTTGTTCTCCACCACGGCCAGAAATGTTATACAAAAAAAAAATTTAAAAAAAGTCGCGAATAACAATAATACAAAACAGTAGATATAAACATTTTGTCAGTATAAGATTTTGTCACATGATGAACAATTATTTGGTTCAATAAAACCACAAGATAGTGTTGTGAAATGAGCCAAGTATAAGGTGGACGACGTCAAAGTCATTAGCAACGTCATATGGTCTTAGTACAATGACATAATATAGAAACTTTGATATGGGCATATGAATCTTAACTTTACATCACCTATGTGATAAATAACTATTTTAAATGTATTCAATGTTGACGTCGGACGACAACTGAAGATGGACAACAGACGGTGTTGAAGCCGCTGTCTTCATCCGTGTCAACAACTGTGTCATGGAAGATGCAGTTCAAAATGGTTTTTAAATAATATTCAACAGCCTATGGGGACCACTGGCGGAATTTTAAATTGTGGTCATGACTAATATGTGGTGATGAAACAATACACAGGAAAACACCAAATTCTGATTCAGATTGGATTGGCGTAAATTCTTCCTTCATAATCCAGTCTGCATGCCCCGACACAGATATGGTCAGGACATATGGCCGAAAAACTGTGGCAATTTCATTATTGTTATAATTGTTGTTGTTATTATTGTTGCTGTTATTATTATTATTATTATTATTATTATTATCATCATCATCATTATTATTATTATTATTATTATTATTATTATTATTATTATTATTATTATTATTATTATTATTATTATTATTATTATTAAGAAGAAGAAGAAGTCAGGAAAGGAAGGAAAAGGAAAAAAGGAACGAACGAATTTACCTTATATGTGCTTGTGATGTGTAGCTGCAGATAGGGTTAAAAGAGCACACAGAATAGAAACTGAAAACAAAGTTGTATTTATACACAAAAGTATGAAAGAAAAATGTAGAAGTATAGACAATTATATTAATCTTAGGGTTCTACTCAAATACAAAGATACGGGGGCAATATTTCCAATATTGACTAAGCTCGACATGGAAATGGCATATACAAGCTTTAAAAAATTCGGATTTTTGTTCTTTTTTCTATATAAAAAAATATTATAGCCCAATAATAATTATTTTGTTGTTAGGGCTAGCTGGACATCAAACTTGTCTTTCAGTTAGATAAAATTATAAAAATAATGTACTAATTTAGTGGTAAGGTGATAACCCTTGCTTCTTTATCACCTGTGGAAAATACACGGGCGAATTGCGAAATGACTGATGTGAGTGGAGCAAAGTGTAACAACCAAAACTGGCACATAAGCCTTAGAAATCCCCGGACACGAACTAAAAGATTTACATTAGAACTACCGTTGATTATCACTTATTCACTCTCTTAATTACAGTATGCAGTATAAGCATTCATGTTAAACAAATAGAATGTATTTCTACATAATCCATAAACTATTTTGCGGAACCGTAACTATCAGTGTTGATGTCAACTTATTCTAACAGGCCGAATATGTCGGAACAAATTTCAGGTCAAAGGGTTAATCACTAAATAGTCTGTTGACATAGTTAAAATGGAGCAGAGCGCTTTAAACTCTGTAAAAGATTAACGAGTTAAAAAAAAAAAAATTCTCCGAGGGTGATATGTAATATTGTTATCCTCACCAAAATTAATATCTACATGCATATATTGTGACCGCCGACAATGATTGTAGTATTATCAATAAAATTATTTAAGTAATTATATGTAATATACTGACATAGGTATGGAGAGAGAGAGAGAGAGAGAGAGAGAGAGAGAGAGAGAGAGAGAGAGAGAGAGAGAGAGAGAGGGATGAGGGGGCATACATTGATGACGCTTGCATAGAGGGTTACCAAATAATCCTTGTAACTTTCAAAATACTATATGATATCAAATATCTCTGAAATGTTTTAAAATTAAATGTTCCTGGCAAAAGAATCATTAAAAATACCGACCAAATTAAATGTTCCTGGCAAAAGAATCATTAAAAATACCGACAAAACTAAATGTTCCTGGCAAAAGAATCATTAGAAATACCGACCAAATTAAATGTTCCTGGCAAAAGAATCATTAAAAATACCGACCAAATTAAAAAGTAACTCATTTTTGCAAGACTATGATATATACAATCCATATTCCCTAAAATTAAAATGATAACTAATCCGCATATCTAAAACCCGTATTTAAGCCTAAGTTTGTTCGCATACAACGATATTTCGGATAATCTGGTTTGGTTTGGACCAAATGGGCTCCACTGTACTGTAATTTATTGAGATACGCACAACAGCAAAACTAAATGCACCATTCTCAATTGAGGATAAAACAAAACTTCCTGGAATTCAGTATTATACCATCCTGAAACTGCAAAAAGAAAGAGTTATATTAGTACATAACAAATTTCAAAACAACAATAAATTTATATAGTACTAATGTGTGTGTGTCTGTGTGTGTGTGTGTGTGTGTGTGTGTGTGTGTGTGTGTGAGAGAGAGAGAGAGAGAGAGAGAGAGAGAGAGAGAGAGAGAGAGAAAGTGCGTGAGTGCGTTAGAGAATTATATATGGTGCAGAAAATCATTATCATCACCTTCTCCACCAGCAACAATAAAATAACGTTTTCGACAAATTAGTGTTTTCTCTCTTTGTCCGAGGTGTCCGACTTTAATAAATATAAGAATATTTATCGTCAGAAATAAGTGATTAAAACCACAAAATAAAAAACAAAACATCGAAATGAATGATAAAGAAGATTACACTAATAAACATATCTTTAAACGACGCTAAATAAAAATTATATAAAACAAAAGGGTTCCAATTTCCAATACGGCAGAAAAGAGTAAACTTTTACCACGTATAAACTGAAAGGGACTAATGTTTACCACAATTAAATGGAAAAGAAATAAATGCAGAAATATTTAAACAAAAACAACAACAACAATGAGGACTTTTTTTCAACATCACTACAGATAAATAAATACTGACGGTATATTCCAAAACCGAAGAGGGTGGAATAAAATAGTATTGAATAATAGGAAAGTAAAAACCTTTAGCATTGAGGCTAATCTAGGGCATGTACGGACATACAGACATGCAAATGGACACCTTTGTGATCGTTATGTCGAGCTTCGCTAAGGCAGACTCGATACAAACTACAAGCACGAAAACGACGACGACGATGAGAATATCGTTTTAACAAATATAAAAAGGAACGAAGACAACTGATAATACTCCAATGTTTCTTTTTTTACGACCATTTCCAGCAATCTGATTGGTCAGATCCTTTTTAATTTCTTAGGTTTACACATGTATGAACCGAAGACAAATGCCATTTCATTTGGCCCCGCACACTGGTATTCCTTTTCGTACTATTCGCAGAGAATCATTGGTAAAATAAATTGCAAACTAATGTTTGTTTACATCGACTACGAGGGCAGTGCATCGAAAATTGGAAACATTGGAACTATGGTGTAGAGTGTAAACCAAAAAAAAAAAAAAATGGAGATATCTACTTCAACATAAAAACCTTTGAAACTGTAAAATTAAAAGTACTATCAAACACAAATGTAAATAATATGCAGAGAGAGAGAGAGAGAGAGAGAGAGAGAGAGAGAGAGAGAGAGAGAGAGAGAGAGAGAGAGAGAGAGAGAGTGAGAGAGAGAGAGAGAGAGAGAGAGAGAGAGAGAGAGAGAGAGAGAGAGGGGGGAGGGGGGAGCCGTGACATTCCAGTACCACCCCTCAAGTAACATTTTAGACCACACATTTTTTTAAAAAAATCTGGCAAGGTCACTGTGAGTCAATTATCAAAGCGGTACCGAATAGGTAGACTTCGCTTCGCGTTTTTATAAGTCGTAGTTTAATTTTTGTAGGCATTTTGCCACACACAAAAATTTATAAAAGTACACATTCTGTTCAATTCCAACTGCAATTTAAATAAATTATTTTGTAGAGTTTAAGCATTTAAGCGGTTCCCCCTCTTAAAAGGGTGGAAGCAAGAGAAAAACAAAACTCTCTCTCTCTCTCTCTCTCTCTCTCTCTCTCTCTCTCTCTCTCTCTCTCTCTCTCTCTCTCTCATAGGTGATATTAATCGGAAATACATTTATTTCATCGGTCTGAATTAAATGCGGCAATTTGATTTTAAATCGGGTCACTCATGATTGCTTCATCTTTATTTTTTTAAAGAATGCATTATTTATTAACATTAATCACAAACACTATCTTGTTTGTCTCAACAGAGGTTTGATATCAGCTATTGTCACTGAGAATATTTATATCAGCTATTGTCACTGAGAATATTTATCACTTCGTGCTTTAGACAATAACTCTTAGGGGCGAAAGTTGGTCGCTAATTGTGGTTGGCGCTACTCCCTAATTTCGACATTATTAAATATGGGCACACGAATATAAGTGGAAATTATATTGCACTTTCAATAATTTGTGTATTAATCCACCATGAATTTAATTTTGTTTCAATTGACTTAATTGCTCGATAGAAGTTGTATGTGTGGCGATTTGACAAACTAAGGGTAAATTTGTGCCAGGTTGCCAGGTTAGCACAACTATGGGTAAATTTGTGCCAGGTTGCCAGGTTAGCAGAACTAAGGGTTAATTTGTGCCAGGTTGCCAGGTTAGCAGAGCCGCTTTTTTATTGACTGTATAAAAATTACGAATATTTATCGCTATTTTTGATGTATTCATGTAAGCAAAAGCTGGCAGTTAGAATGAACATATGCAGTGGCAGCGCAAGGGGGGTGGGGGGGGGGAGAGATGGCAATTGCCCCTGGGCGCTGGGGGAGGGAGGGCGCCTTTGGGAACTTTTTTTGTAACTGGTGCGTAGATGGGGG
The DNA here is from genome assembly GCA_029931535.1 of Margaritifera margaritifera. Taxonomy (NCBI): domain Eukaryota; kingdom Metazoa; phylum Mollusca; class Bivalvia; order Unionida; family Margaritiferidae; genus Margaritifera; species Margaritifera margaritifera. Next base: position 438,653 of record JAQPZY010001200.1, read on the forward strand.
GGGGGGGGGAATTGGAGGTTGGCAACTGACATAAAAACTGTACTCTGAGACTAAGTAGCAAAGTAGGGGCGCCACTAAAGAACATTGCCACCAGTTTATTTTTGTAAGTTCACTGAAGTATGAACCGAAGACCTCTGTGAAGACTATATGAATCACGCGCAATGCACCGAATAAACGCTGTGTAAACTTTCGTATGATCCTCTTCGCGGATTCGTACAGTTTGCACAGCGTTTCGGTTAATACTTTACTGCGTTAATGAAAAAAAAAAAAAAAAACTGATATACCAACGACGTTTACATCGGTCACTTTGCATATTCTGATTCGTGCCATTGATGAGGATTATGAAAATATTAGATTGAAAGAAAGATACACAAACGAGCGAAAAGGATGAAAGTAAGCTAAGAAAAGAGGAAGGATGGACGAAATGAGGGAAGAACAAATGGTATTAAAATAAATACCAATCGAACTTGCCACTGACTTTACAGTCATTCTCCTCTGAGAGATATGTTAAAGTGTTTGAAAAAAAATATTAGCTAATATGTTAGTTTCTTTTACGACAATAAAATATTTTATCAAAGTCAGTGGCAGTCACTTTACTGTTGGAAGTAAAATGTCTTTACTAAAGTGGAATTATTCATTTAGGTGATGTAAGAATGTCAAAATCTTTAAATTAAATACGATTAAGATAGGAATATCAGCATATTAGTCGTTTGGTTTAAACAAGAATCATTTAGTCGAAAAAAGAAAGAAATAATGTTTCAGACATAAATTTGCAAAATAATATTGAACAATGAAAGAATAAAAAAATTATATGCGCGGAAAAGTGTATGAAAGCACAATATAGTAAATACACTCATTAAAACATACGGCATGATATAAAATATACAGATGTACATTCCAGCTTACTTTAATGAGGAACGGAGTATACTTCAATGATAGAAAACTCCATACACCTTGCTGTTGATATGGGGATTAGAGATATAATTGTAACAGGCGACTTTAACTTCAATATGATAAATCCACTCTCAGGTAAAAAAAAAATGAAATCACTATGTGATGAGCTTTCCCTTCACCACTGCATTAATCAGCACACTGATTTCATTCAAAACTCTTCAACCTTGATAGATATGTTACTTATAATAAATAATGGAAGTTTAATTCTCAGCGGGATTGGAGATCCTTTCTTACATCAAGATATTAGATATCACTGCCCCATTTATGGGATATTTAACTACAGAAAAAACCAAAGCGTAATTCGTTTCCGAGGCATAAATAGATATACGGCAAAGGCATAAATGGATATACGGCCAAGGCATAAATGGATATACGGCCAAGGCATATATGGATATACGGCCAAGGCATGTATGGATATACGGCCGAGGCATGTATGGATATAAGGCCAAGGCGACAATAATCTCCTAAGACATAAAGCATCCACTACCAACTGGGATTGCTTGAAATGTGACGATATTGACAAATATGCAAAAGATATCACTGACTACATAGTCTGGATATCTGGCCAATGTATTCAGAACAGAACTGTTAAAGTTAAACCATCAGAACCTCGATGGATCACAACGGCAATCAAAAGGTCAATACGCAAACGTAAGAGAGCCTATCGAAAAGCCAAGCAATCTAACCTATCATCTCATTGGGACTAGAGTTTTTTTTCTTGCGGAACAAAACAAACTCTATGAGAAGTCAAACAGCTACATACTGACAAATTAGCACAAAAGCTGAAATCATGCACTACATCATCCAAAGACTGGTGGTCAGTCCTAAAGGTATTCATCAGCCCTCACCGTAGACATTCTATTCCATGCCTTCAACACAACAGTTCGATAATTACCGATGAAGTTGATAAAGCTGAATTATTTAACAATTGTATTATAGAGCAAACTGTACTAGATGAAACAAATGTTAACCTTCTAGATATACCTTTACATACTAAATATACCTTTACATACTAAATATACCTTTACATACTAAATATACCTTTACATACGGATGTAAGCTTAAGTTCTTTAGAACTAACGCCTGACGAAGTACAAAATGTTCTCAAATGTCGTCCTCTTGGTAAGGCTTCTGGTCCCGATGGTCTAAATAACTGTATTCTGCGTGAGTGTGTAATGAACTCTCACATCCGCTTTGTCCACTTTTTAACCAGTCTCTTAGAGAATCAACCTTTCCAGACACTTGGAAAGAAGCAAAAGTTTGTCAAATTTTATAGAAGGCGACCCTTCCATCGTATCTAATTGCAGACCAGTATCGCTTCTCTATACTGTTGGCAAAGTTTTTGAACGACTGGTTTTTAAACACATATTTAATTACTTCCGTGAAATTACCATTCTTACACCTTTCAAGTCTGGTTTTATTCCGGGTGATTCTATAGTGTAATCAGTTAACATACCTCTAAGATACATTCTGCAAACCAAAAGATTCCGGTACGGAAAATAGAGTTGTGTTTTGCGACATAAGTAAAGCTTTTGACCGAGTGTGGCATAAAGGACTCGTTCATAAATTGAAATATACTGGTATCACAGGAAGCCTTATCAAATGGTTCTCTAGCTATCTCAAAAGCAGAAGACAACGAGTGATACTTCCGGGAGTGTTTTCAGAGTGGAGATGTATTAGATGGTGTGCCCAAAAGATGCGTTTTAGGTTCCTTACTTTTCTTGATATACATAAATGATATTGTATATGATATACACTCCAATATAAGTTTATTTGCAGATGATACAAGTCTCTTTTTAATCGTAGTTAATCCCGTCTTCTCAGCTCATAACCTCAACTCTGACTTGGAAAAATTGTCTCAGTGGGCAAATAATTGGCTTGTGTCTTTCAACCCTTCTAAAACTGAATCCCTGACAATTTCGAGGAAAATTAATAAACCCATCCATCCACCACCATATATGCTCAACCAAAAACATCTTGGAGTTTGTTTGTTTATTTATTTGTCTCCCTCCCCTTTCTGTTCTCTCTATTTTCTCAACTTCTACACAATGTTTGACACATTTTAATTGACAATTTCTCCTTTTAACTTCTTTCTTTTCTTTATCCTCGTCTTTTACCAAATCCCTCGTTGTTCATCCTCCTGCTTTATATACCTTGGCTAAGTGTTTAACCAAGAGACTCTTCACTTTGACTATTAAATAATTGAGGTTTTTTTTTGTCATTAAAACTTAATATCATCAGCCATATAGTCATATATATTTACAAGTTTTGTATCGTAAAAGGAGAAGAACATTAAAAGTCATTGGCTTTCGTTTTAATCCTTTACCTTCTATATTGTACCTCTTGTAATCTCCAACTACAAATTTATTAAATAAAATATATTTAAACTAATGAGAAACGGAGCACCTACCTTGCTCAGAGATATTCACAAATCCAACTGAAATTCGCCCTCGAGTTCCTTATAGAGTGTCTCGAAAACCCGCCAAAACTTTAGAATCACTTTGTAGAAAGTTGTACACCCCGTGACTTACTAGTGTTACGCATTCAAAACAACTTTTCATACAGACATATAACGTTTTGTGATATAGATCCGTTTGGCAGCTACTCTAAGATAAATCAGACATCAAAAGTTTTTTTGTGGAAAGAACGAAATTGTATTTGAAGTGTCCAGTTTTTCTGATAAGCTCAAGTCTTACATTTTCTAGAGACTAGAGTGTACAACCAAGAGACTAGAGTGTACAACCAAGAGACTGGAGTGTACAACCAAGAGACTAGAGTGTACAACCAAGAGACTAGAATGTACAACCAAGAGACTAGAGTGTACAACCAAGAGACTAGAGTGTACAACCAAGAGACTAGAGTGTACAACCAAGAGACTAGAATGTACAACCAAGAGACAAAATGTACAACCAAGAGACTAGAATGATAGATTCTTGGCATTTAAGGTCTAATAATGGATACATTTATAGTCACCCCTTTTAATGCGTAAGAAAGACAGTGAAGAGATATTAACCTTCCCAGTGAGTGATTCTTAGAAAATATAATCACGTGGCGCACTGCACATGCAGAGTATCCTTTACAATGGGTTAGGAATCAACATAATTGGAGTCAATTTGAGCACGACATTGAGTGAATGTATAATCTTGACAGTTGAAATACGCTCACCACACTCTAAACCCCAAAAGGACCAATAAGAGTTTGAAAAAATCAAAAACTTTATACAAAAATTGTATTCATATAGAGCCTTGAAGAATATTCACATTTCGAATGGTAGAAACAATTAATATTTCCCATTTTTTAGTACAACAATCAAATGATAAACGTTAGAAATATCTAAAGGAGAACGCATTTGCCACTTAGACGAAGATAAAATGAACGCATTATATTACGACTCTAGGTATTAAAATAATATAACAGAAAGAAAGTGAAACCAACAATGTAAGCAAATTAACAAGCAATTTATTTCTAGACAATTAAAGTGAAAATTTAAAAGATACTTACAGTAACGGGAATTAAAGTCCAAATAATCCAATAATCCTAAGGGTCCGAATCACAAGTCCTCAATATAGAATGTTCCGAATGAATTCCAGTTGCCTTGAATGTCCTGATGTGCCAGTAGTCTTGAATATCCTGATATGCCTGAATGATGTAATCCAGAATATCTTTGAATGAATTCACATGAATCCCAAAGTCAAATATTAATCCAAAATGAGAATAAGCACTTTTAATAATTCCAATGAATATTTCAAATAAATTATTCCTCTCTCTGAATTTTCTATGATTTTCAGAACTGTAACATCTGATTACTAAAGTAAATTCCCTAATGATTACTATAATAAATTCCTTACTAGACTGATCTTTATGACATGAAGTTTAGAATAGGAATGAAATCTTGTTTAACAAACCTGTATAAATATAAGAATTAGTCAAAGGACAGAATATTGTAGAATATGATATTTCCTGTGCGTATCTGACTTTTCTCACATCAAGTCAAGGAAAATTCCAATCTAATTGTTAAATGCTATGTAAACAAAAACTGACTTTGACCTCAAATGCAGTAAATATGTTATTTACAAAATGACCACTAAAGGGCAACTTACCTCATGGGCACATACTATAAATTCAATATACATAACACCTCTCCACATAAAGAAAAAAAAGATTTATGCAATAAAGCTTTCTTTTAAATATGCATAATCAAAATTACATTGGAAAATATCTTATAAATGTCACTCAGCTCAATTACACAAAATAAAGCAATTGAGTCTATGCACGTGAAAGTGCATCTGCGATCACACTGTCTTTTCCCCAGATGTGTCGAATGTCAATGTTATATTCCTGCAGTATTAAACTCTCAACAATCTCCAATTTTTATCTCTCATTTTGTTGATGAAAGTAAAGTGATTGTGATCACTGCATACAATAACCGGAGAAAGAGCCGAGGCAACATAGACTTCAAAATGTTGTAAAGCCAGTATTAAAGCCAAACATTCCTTCTCAACTGTGGAATATTTTTCTGGTGTTTGGTTAGTTTTTTTTAATAAAAATAGCACTCAAGGTGATCTACACCATTTTTGTCTTCCTGAATCAATACTCCACCAACCCCTACATCACTTGCATCAACAGACATTTTAAATAATTGGCTGAAATTTTGTGCTGAAAGAACTGGTGCATTCTTAAGCATGGCCTTCAATTAATCAACGGATTCCTGACACTGGTCAGACCAATGAAACTTGGATTTCTTATACAATAAATTTGTCAAAGGTTCGGCAACTATGGAAAACTTTGAACAAACTTTCCGATAATATCCAGCAATACCTAAAAATCGCATCAGTTGCTTTTTACAAACAGGCACATGGAATTCAGAGATATCTTTTACCTTAGCTTCTATAGGTTTAACTTGACCTTGTCCTACAATATGTCCTAAAAATGTGACACAAGCATGGCAAAACTCACTTTTGCTCAAATTAATCTTCAGATTTGCATCACTGAGTCGATCGAAGAATTTGCGGATGGTTTCCAAGTGATCTTCCCAGGTGTCGTTGTAGATAATGATGTCATCGATGTACGCGTCACAATTATCTAAACCAGATGTTATCATGTTCATCAGACGTTGAAACGTTGTTGGAGAATTTTTCATTCCAAACGGCATGATTTTATATTGATAAATCCCATCTGGAGTTACAAATGCTGAAATTTATTTTGCCCTTTCCGTGAGTGGAACTTATCAGAATCCTTTTAAAAGGTCAAACTTGGTGACATATTTCGCATTTCCAATTTAATCAATGCAATCGTTCATTCTTAGTATTGGAAATGAATCCGTTTTGGTGACACTGTTGACTTTCTATAGTCAGTACTCATTCGGAATGTATTATCTGGCTTAGACAGATGAACACATAGTGAACTCCAGTTAATTTTACTTGGTTTTATAAAATCATTCTCCAGTAAATACTGACTTTCTTTCTTCAAATATTCCTGTTTGAGAGGATTCATCCTGTAAGGATGATGTTTCACAGACGTAGAATCATGACAGATTTTATATGTTCGTGTAGGAACATAGGAAAACAAGTTCTCATATTCATGTAATAGTTGTTTTAGTTCATTTCTTTCCTGTTGTTGTAGATGTGAAAGTTTCTGGTCCAGATTGTTCAATATTTCTGAATTCTGAAGGTTGGTTTAACCAGAATCACTACAGTCAGATTGTATTCCATTGTTGACATCCTCACTGTGTGGGACAGGTACAACTAAATTAACTGAATAATTAACTGGGCTATCTCTGTCAAAATACTCCTTTAGCATGTTTATGTGACAAAGTTATTTCAGTTTCCGTCTCCCAGGAGTGTTAATGATATAATTTAAGTAATTTACTTTCTTTTCAACGGTATAAGGACCAGACAATTTAGCACGAAGAGGATCTTGAGGTATGGGCAAGAGAGCCAGAACTTTCTCACCAGGTTTAAAACTCCTTTCCTGTGTATTTCTGTCATTCCTTAATTTCATTTTTGACTGAGTAGAGTGAAGATTAGTTCTTGCTTCTTCATAGTTTTGACAACTTGTATTTGAAATCAGAGACGTAGTCAAGAAGATATTAATCTTTGAATCTTCATTTGAAAGAAGTTTCTCTTTCAATAATTTCAATGGTGCACGGACAGTATGTCCAAAAACCAGTTCAAAGGGACTAAAACCCAGTGACTCTTGAACTGATTCCCTAACAGCAAACAACAAGTTTCGGCCAATAAAAATGATTCAAGATCTTGTGATAAGTCTTACTGACTACTAAATGACCAGCCAAAGGAGTTTCATGGGCTATGCTAAGAATTTCCTGTCGATAGGACTTAGGAACGACAATTTGATAGTTCACTGACCACTCGTCACCAGCGAGTACCTCAGGTGGTCACCATTTTCTCATAAGAACCCCATTTTTCACAAACTAACACACTAGAACTTGTGTGGCTTCAGTTTCACTAATAGCCCTCTGAAACAAACAGGAGATCTCAGGATCTTGTTCATGTAAGACAACCAGTGATTGTCTTTTGTCATATTGATGAGAATAGAGAGAATGAGTTGTAAAAAGAGGATCACTGTGATCAATACCTTCTGATTGCCCAATATCAGGAGAGAAAGTGACCTCATCAAAAGACCGACCAAATAAATGTGTCAACTAAAGGAATAATTTCCTGATCAACAACATTCTCAAGAGCTCTTTTTGCCATAGCTCTGGTAACTGCACACGCAAGGAAATCAAGAATTTCAATCTCAATAGGATCAACCTTTTGATCCAAACAAGGCTTGTCAGTTATAAGTGGATTAACCACGACCTTATTTCCAGCTAGGTCATTGCCTAGTAACAAATGGATACCTTTTATCGGTAAAGAAGTCATTGCCCCAACAGTCACAGATCCAGAAACTAAGTCTAATGCCAAATTAACACAATGGAGATCAACATTTACAAAGCCACATTCTATTCCCTGAATAAGTACACTTTTACTAGAAGAAGACTTCTCAGACAAAGGCAAAGTACCTGATAACAAAAGACTCTGAGAAGCTCCTGTATCTCTTAATATTTTAATAGGGATAGGTTTGTCAGAATCACCAATAAGTGATATAGAACCCTCTGACATGAATGGTTCATAAGTATCGAAAATAGAATCAGACTGGGGTTTGTTTGAGCCAACAAATGTATTGCCTTCAATAGAAGACCGTGACCATGACCTCTTTGAAATAAGAGCATTTGGAAAAATTCTGTCTTTATTCTGTTGCTTATTTTTCAACCTGAAGCAATCTGAAATGACGTGCCCTTTCATTTTGCAATAAGTGCACGTAGGAAGAGATAAGGATTTCTGATCAGTCTTATCAGATGTTTGATTCCTAACAGTTGTGCTGTTTTTAAATTTAGAAGTACTCGTTTGAGAAGGAAATGTTTTTTTGTTTTTTTTAACAGAAAACTGCTGAGAGGAAGATTTATTGACAAATGAAACTTTGTAAGTCAAGGAATAATTATCAGTCATACGAGCGGCATTTTCCAAAGTTTCCACTTTCTGCATTTCCCTTTCCTTCATCTCTCCCTCTCTCTCTCTCTCTCTCTCTCTCTCTCTCTCTCTCTCTCTCTCTCTCTCTCTCTCTCTCTCTCTCTCTCTCTCTCTCTCTCTCTCTCTCTCTCTCTCAGCATTACATAACATTGTGAATGCTTGCTGGTTTCACTAAAGATTTCTCAAATGAGTGAAATATAAACCTTTATCGGGGACAACGAAAATTCCGAAACAAAGTCAATGTAAATAGTAATTTAAAGACATTCAGATCCCTGACAAGCCCACAATTTCTGTTACGACTCTAGGTCTTAAAATAATGTAACAGAAAAAAAGTGAAACCAACAATGTAAGTAAAATGAACAAGCAATTTATTTCTAGACAATTAAAGTGAAAATTTAAAAGATACTTACAGTAACGGGAATTAAAGTCCAAATAATCCAATAATCCTAAGGGTCCGAATCACAAGTCCTCAATATAGTATGTTCCGAATGAATTCCAGTTGCCTTGAATGTCCTGATGTGCCAGTAGTCTTAAATGTCCAGATATGCCTGAATGATGTAATCCAGAATATCTTTAAATGAATTCACATAAATCCCAAAGTCAAGTATTAATCCAAAATGAGAATAAGCACTTTTAATAATTCCAATGAATATTTCAAATAAATTATTCCTCTCTCTGAATTTTCTATTATTTTTACAACTGTAACATCTGATTACTAAACTAAATTCCTTCTAATAACAAACATCTGTGGCACTCAATATGGTGGCGAAACCGTTGATTTTAGAAACCGAATGAATAACTACAATAGCCACATTCGCAACAAAATCAACGCGAAACTCGCCAACCACTACAACTCCACTGGGCATTCAGTCGAGTCCCTCGAGATACTGTCGATTAATTCTAACCTGGGGTAGACCGATATAGAACACACACGTAAGAAACGATACTGGATACTTCAATTGAAAACTCATGGGGAGTTCGGCCTAAATGAAAAAGTCTAACCTTCCTAATGCATTTTTTTTCCAGCACACAGCCAGGCATCAGTGTAGCAGTTTTTGCGATAATATTTACGCAAGTAAATATTCCGTAACTACTTACATGTATTATTATTGTTATTATTGTTGTTATTATTATTATTATTATTATTATTATTATTATTATTATTATTATTATTATTATTATTATTATTATTGTTGTTGTTGTTGTTGTTGTTGTTGTTGTTGTTGCTATTATTATTATTGTTGTTGTTATTGTTATTATTATTATTATTATTATTATTATTTGAACTCTTGTCATTAATCCCGCTATACCTTGCTCTTGACATACTTCCTTACTAGCTCCATGCATAACTTTACCGGGATATAATTTCTGTTGCACATTTTGATGATGGCGTTGAATTTTCGCCGCGCATGGTGTTAGTCCTTTGTTTCCAGTCTGGAATTAGGTCAAAACACTTTCGTCCACTGCGTGATACGCACGATAAATACTTCCTTGAATTTTTTTTACACAACTTTGTTTGTCTGATAACATAGATGTGTATTTTACCCATTTTATAAATTTTGTCTTCTTTCTTTCTTCTATCGTTAATCCTTTTTTTAATTCCCCGTCATTGAAACATGTAGGAGTCAAGAAATCTTCTTGGCTTTTGCGTTTAGTGTTTGTTTTGTGGATGTAAATTGTAAATTGTTTCTTTCCCTGACGAAGAAGTTGTTTAGCTCGAAACGTTGGGAAACTGTTTTGTATTTGCGCCGTTATACATTTATATATATATATATATATATATATATATATATATATATATATATATATATATATATATATATATATATATATATATATATATAGAGAGAGAGAGAGAGAGAGAGAGAGAGAGAGAGAGAGAGAGAGAGAGAAAGAGAGAGAGAGAGAGAGAGAGAGAGAGAGAGAGAGAACTGAACAGGCAATAACTGACTGCATGTAAAAATGATAAATTGGAAAAGGCCGGTACAAGGAAAGAGACTCACAAAGTAAGAAACGAAGTACAAAAACATACATAATAACATCTATCTATCTATCCATCACAAGACCACGACGAAGAAGTGACTATGATGATGGTGTTGTTATTGTTGTTGTTATTGTTGATGATGATGATGATGACATTATGGTCCAAACTACTGCGTTGTTATCTGACACTAAAGACGGGGTACAATACACTGGACCTAGAATTATTTCAAGCTGAGCATAACATATTTCGGTAAATTCTAATTTTTCTGTTATTTAGAAAAGAAATCCGTAATTGTGATAGTGAAGGATATTGAAAGTGGATTCATCTAAAGGTTCCTGGACAAATTAAAAATATTAGACTAAAGAAGTTTCTGATGAGCATTAACTTTATTTATGACATAATTTGTGATATGAGGTTAAAGTTCACCATATCTATATGGTAAGGTATGTCATAATACGTGAACTGAGGTTAAAGTTCACCATATCTCAAGGGCAAGATATGTCATAATACGTGAACTGAGGTTAAAGTTCACCATATCTCAAGGGCAAGATATGTCATAATACGTGAACTGAGGTTAAAATTAGCCATATTTCAGGGGTAAGATTGTGATCTGAGGTTAAAGTTAATCATACCTCAGGAGTTTAATAGGACATTTGAAAATAAAATAATTCCTTCGCTTTGATGAGATGATTTGTGCTTTACTATTTTTGTTTTAAAGCATTTCTATATATATATAATTTTAAAAAATCAGGGTAAAATCGGAATTAATAAAATATGGACAGCGTAGCAAAAATTCTTCCTTCAGTTTTCAGGTTCTAGGTAGCAACAATGGTAGTTACAATTTAAAACACAACCAATGATTGCCATACCATACATACATGATTTGCCCATTATTACAGTACCCAAAACATAAATCTTAATGAATTTGGGATTCAGAACAATTTTAGTTGGTATTGTGTAATGTTAAATAATTTGAAGCATTTACCAAAAATAATTATTTGCGAAACGTAGGCAAAACATTGTCCATGCAGTGCATCTGGGTATTAGTACTTTTGCTACACACTTCCAATCCTAATACCATGTGCTTGCTGTCTGCAATACAAATGAATTTAAAACCAGTTTGTACCCGTAAGGCCAAGTGAGCTTATGATATGGCTCTGCGTCCTTCGTGTGTCGTCCGTCAACAGTCGTCCGTCCTGTGTCGTCTGTCCGTGAAGAAGTCCTTGTTACCGCTCTTTTGTCCATATTTTTGATCCAGTATCAATCAAACCTCAAATAGGGGTTTATATCATCAAAATCTGAGACGAGTTTGGAAATGAACGGGATTCATGCATATTAATGAGGTGTCATTGAATCTGATTGGTTGAGCTAGAGGCTACATTTCTAATCATATGTTGATCAAACTTGGAATATATGTCTATTTCGGACGAGTTCGATAATGAGGGAGATCCACACACACTAATTTGGTGACCTTGAATTTTATTGGCTGAGCTTGTTACCCTGTGGAAGCCATATTTCTGATCTGATATTTATCAAACTTGAAATATTGGCTTATATCATCAATATTTTGGATGGATTCGATTATGGGCGAGATAAGCTAAGCGCATACTAATGAAATAATCTTGCATATGATTGGCTAACGTTGTTATCACTCTGGTAGCCGTATTTCTGATTCTATTTTGATCAAACTTGGAATATATGTTTATATGTTAAAGATCTCAGACCACTTTGATAATGAGCAGGAACCACTCGTACTAGCAAGGTGTCCTTGAATCTCATTGGCTGAGCTTGTTTCCTCTCTGGATCTAGAGACTATATTTCTCATCCAATTTTTATCAAACTCGGTAAATGGGTTTATATCATCGAGATCTTGGATGACTTTGATTATGAGCAACAGCCTGTCCATATCAATTATGAATTTAACGTTAGAAGAAACTTTCATCAGGATATAGTAAAATAGGTAAAATCAACATGCTATAAAGTCTGCGAGATAGTTTACCTAGGTTGTATTCTTACAATACTACATAAGCCTGCTTAGTGAAATGTTTAATTGTTAAATTATTTAAGCAAGGTGAGCGATACCAATTCCACTTGGGCCTCTTGTTCTGTGCGTAACGCTTGTATTGTGCGTGTTTCTGACCAATACAGAGTGTTTTTGACAATGAAATAATAATATTAATAATAATAATAATAATAATAATAACCAATATTTCTCTGGTCGAAGGTGATATATGTTAAATCAAAACTGGGTTGCTTCTTGGGTAGAGGCAAAACTTTATCGATTTGAAGGCGTCAGGGTCAAAGGTCAAGGTCACAGAAAACGTCATGTTTGTTGTTCCCACGACAAGTAATGTGCCATTACCATTTATATAAGCCCATTATAAGCATATATATATATATATATATATATATATATATATGTCTATTTTAAACAAATCTAAAACTAGCAAAATAAAATTTAAAAAAATATGTAAAATTCGCGGCTGTCTATTTTCAATTTTTTAGTTGCAAAAATCTGAGTTTACCTGCACTCTAAATATATCTTACAAACGTCTTCACTAGCCATGGTAGATTGATTTTTTATTTTTTATTTTTTTCTTTACCACCAATGTCAGTTGTTCCTATCTTTTAATCTAGACAGAGAGTATTTTTTGCAAAAATGTAATGTGCTGAAGTTAATATGGGTTTACTGTTGTTGAAAACCACCAAACTAAAGTGTATGTGTGTGTGTGTGTGTGAAACACATAGGGAAGTAAAGAGAGTGAGTTCACGATTTTAAAAAAAAAAAGACACACAAAACAGGGTAAATACTATGTTAGAAATGTTCATTACCATATTTTTTCATTCATCAATTTTTGAAAAAACGGTGTTAGATCTATATGTTTAATTGCATGAACGCAGTAACATTTGCAGGGATGTTACAATCTGAGATTTGTAAAATTCTGGCACATGTCTTGATATTACAGAGAAGGTAGGCTGTCAACACCCAACAATGTTACAAAATTCCCTAAACCAAAGACTGCACATTTTGGTTTTACGCAAAGCGAGCAGGTAAACACTTTTGACGTCTCGTTCTATCGGCAGCATGATATCTTCTGACTGAAAACAAGGCATACAATGTTATATTTTTCTTAAACGCGACGCGTGTTTTGGCTCTAGATATTTGAGAGGGGAGAATAGCATGGTGCATGCTTAAGTTATTCTTGTACTGTAGAACGGCGCCGAGGTTTTGTTTTTTGGAAACAACGGTAGATCCAATGTTTGAAATTTTCTCTTGACACATTTCAGTCTCAAAATAGGACTACTTCGGCACAAAACTAAGATATCTGACATACAAAACAAAAAGCCAACTAAGCTCTAGATTTTACAGAATAAATACAATTTACCCTATAAATAAAAACTGTTCTAAACATTTTTGGGGTGCAAGTTTTTGAAAAAGTTCAAAACTAAAGTCACAGAGCCTTTTATTTCATGCCATCAATTTGACTAAGGTATTAATTTTGTTGACTAGATCCGGAAAGAGAATAGGATGTTCCGAATGACAAGTATGTATTACTGTGTGTACTACTATTTGATAGGATGTATGTTTGTAATCTGCGTATACCCTTTTGGGTTATATACGAATATGTGTTGCTATATGTGCTATTGTATTGATTGCATACATTATAAATTTGCAATTCATCGTGTTGAATGAAACAATCCCGAATGTTATTTAAATAATTGATAGTAAAAGTTCAAGAGACCTTGTATTTTATATTTTTTAAGGATATGCACTGAGTTTAAATAACAATCACCTGACTTGGCTTCAAAGCTTATATAGGTATTATTGCGGCAGGACTTCATATGAAGTATAAAAGGAAATTATTGCGAATCCTGATAAAAACTGAAATGCATCACAATTCCGGAGTACTAACTTAGACTTACTATTAGCCAGGACTAAAGTCCGAATCTACCGTAGTAGTACTAACTTTTCACAGACATGCTCAGTGCGTGCGCGGTAAAACAAAAATGGCTTCCCTTGTAACACAAAACGATACTTTGATGTGAAAAAACATGCATAAACAGATTCATCAGTGAAATAAAGATGTCTGCGAGAGGTAGTGGAGATAGTGGATCTCCCGCGTTTCTACTGCACAGACTTTGTTGCAAGATAACAGGCCTGACTGAGGGTATGCATGCGAAAAAAATCCAAAAAGTTCAGTCGTGGTTTTGTTTGACAAATGACGGGGGCAAAATATACAAAATTTTATTTAACGTCGGTGGTCTGGATAAAATACATACAACGCGAGCTGTTGAGGATCTATTTTACTGGCACAAGGGCGCAGTTTTGCTTTGAGCAATAAATTTAGCCACAGGCCTTTAAATTCTATCATTGTATGAAGAAAATTTAAAAATAGAAAAAAAAATCCTATACAGTTATATATATATATATATATATATATATATATATATATATATATATATATATATATATATATATATATATAATATGTATAGTATGTACTCTATCATTGATATACCACGAGATGTATACATTTTCCATTAAAAGGAAACTAGGCTTGCTGAGTTTCCTTTTAATGAAATATTTATACAATGAGTGGTATATCAATGATACAGAGTACATACTATACATATATTTTATTTATATCACATACAAATACACATACTTGCATTTCCAACGGAGTTAAGATTGACTGCAGGGAACTGTGTATTGACGAAGTGACTCTTAACATCCCTGCCCAGTATGTCCGCTACAAAATATAGTTCTGTACCTATTGCGGATATTCACATTTCTCTTTTCAAATTGATAAGTTGCTTCTTTTATTTTTTTAGCTTCTATTTTCATTTATATTGATTAAATAAATATAAGACACACTTATGATTTAAACATGAAAGATAGTTTAAGTGAAGAAAGTAGAGCACTACAAACACAGCATTGTTAGCTTCTTGAACACTGAATGCACATTCAGTCACGTTCGAGTATATTAAAACGAGTGTGGAATATAGACTAAGCTAAATGACGAGCCAACAAGAGGTAATTCAACATTTAAATTTATTTACAGTTGATCTAAGTCATTATTATGCTTTAATTAACATTGCTACCGAACATAAGATTGTTTTTATCCTCCATCTCTCTCTTTCCCTTGTCTGTAAATTTTACCATCATTCACAGGTCCAGAGACATCGTCGCATGACAGGCGAAAATCCGCTACGCTCGTTTTTTCACGGATTTTCGCACGTATCTTGCGACGATGGTCCAGAGAGAGAGAGAGAGAGAGACTGGTAAAACTGATATGCTGAGACAGATGAACCAACAGAGAGAGAGAGAGAGAGAGAGAGAGAGAGAGAGAGGTGTGGTGGCAGTTTGGATAGACTTAGCATAAGATATTTTTTTTATTGTCCATCCCTATGTTTCTCTGTGAGCGATTAGTCCTCTGCCTGACCAACCAACACAGAGAGAGAGAGAGCGGCCTTCGGATATTGTAATAATTAAAAATAATGTTTTTAGAACCCTAATATATTTTTTAAAAAACAAAAACAAAGCGTTAAAAAAATTACAGTATGTGTGTGCCTCCTAACCAAGAAATGTACCGTACAGTCTCGACAGGCTATTGCAACTTTGTATAATTTTTATTGTGAACACTGTTGGATAAACCCCATGAAAAGTGTAAGCAATACCAGGTTCTTCTAGGTTACTTGGTGTAAATTAAAATTCAAGGGTTTCATCCAGCTCAAATTCTTTTTTTTTTCTCTCTCTCCATAGATTTCCACCTATGTGTGTCCCTTATGCATGAGAGAGAGAGAGAGAGAGAGAGAGAGAGAGAGAAAAGGGAAAGCAGAGGGGGTTTCAGTGAAATTGTGTACCATGTTTAATTCATTTAGAAAAGGGGATATTAATATTTTTTGCATTATTTTATTATTTCGATAATGATTAATAAGTGGAAATTTAGCACTGATCTAGAGAGTATAGAAGCAATAACCACTGTTGAAACCATGTTTATATATGCGTATTCATGCACCATGGGCGGATCACAATTTAATATACCAACAGTATTGGTATATCAAATTGCTTTATACCAACACTTTAAAAGGCATGTTATTTTCAATGTATGTGGTATAAATATATATATATATATATATATATATATATATATATATATATATATATATATAAATAATAAGGCAAGGTAGGCAACAAATTGTCTAGGTGGGTGGGGTTGAAATATAAATATTAAAGTTTTTTCGATGCCATTCAAAATATTTGTACAAATCATACCTTACCTGAAAGAGTACTTGCTAACCATCCGTTCGACATGGTAGCATGACTAAGAACTGTGGTTCGAAAGTAATCCAGAACAAATCATTCTGTATCCAACTTCAGAAAATTCAATGTGATACCATTTCCAATGCCAAGGTTGCATGTCCTATGCTGCAAAATAGTCTCCCTTTGCTATTGACATATGACAAAAATACATCAAAACAAATAAAAAGTTTTAATTTCGTGTTCACTAATAAATATTTAGATTTGTAAATAAAGAAAGACTGCACTGTTTATAATATTTGTATAAAACATTTAGACCTTAAATACTAAGGGACTATCTCGCAGTGTAGGACATGCAACTTTGACATTGGAAATGGTGTCACACTTCATTTTCTGAAGTTGGATTCACAATCATTTGTTCAGGAGTACTTTTGAACTTCAGTCCTTACAGTCATGCTACCATTGCAGACGGATGGTTAACGTATATTCTTTTAGGCAAGGTGTGATCTGTACAAATAATTTGAATGGCGTAAAAAAATTGACATAATATTTATATTGCACCCCCACCCACCTAGACAATTTGTTGCTTACCTTGCCTTATTATATGTATCCGTATGAGGATTTTTGTTTCTTTGTTTTTTCTCAGGCAATTTGACATTTTCTTACTACAGTGGTATAATTTCAAAGGCCTGTGATTTGGTGACTTCCTTTACTTTTATCTGATCCTCTGGTCAGTTATATCTCGTGCTCTGTTGCCTTTTGTTCAGGTAAAAAGCATAAAAATTCAAGCCATAGTGTGCAGACTGCAGTGACTTACTCGCCAATGATGGTACTGTAACAGGCATTGTCCAAGTTTGTAAGAGTGCATCCCATATTGCAGAGTTTGAATTTGCTTAAACCTAGTGGTATAGGGTAGTTGCTTTATGCAGGGGCTTAGATAATTCAGCGACTTTGTATTGAACCCTACCTGCCTGAAATAAGTAGGATATTTCGGTCTGTCTAAACACAATAATGGAGATGAAATACAGTAATGTAAAATGAAGTTTTGGAGGAAGAAATTGAGCATTTTGCACATACTGTATTGATTTTGTTAAATAAAACAATTTTTTTTGGGTACAGTTTACTGTTGTTTATCCATTGACATTAATATGAAAATTGATTGTGCTGGCATACATTATTCAAACACCACTTGTATATACAGTAGAGTATACTATACAATGGTAAAAAATATACAAATTACATATAGTCATGGAACTAAGAATAGTTATATTTTATTGATTTATTTCTGTCTCCATTTGCTATAGACTTTTTATTCATTTATATTTTTGTAAGTTTTGATTTAAAATATTTATATACAGTAATGGAGAGGAAATAGAGTAATGGACCTGGAATTGCAGTAATGGAAAATAGGCATGAACAATATGGAGATTATAGATGTTGTTGAATTATAAAAAAAGATATTTTTTGTTCAGTTTGTTATTGTTGTTCTTCCTCTATTGACATTAATATGATATATGATGGTACTGGTGTGCAGAAATGGAACACCAATATACAGAAAGGTATATACTATACTGTGGTAGAAAACAAAAGTGACATATAGGCATATAGTCATGGAACTTAATATATTTATATTTATAGAACAGTGGTTCACAAAAATATATTTAGTGTGTTTATATGTATCATACTGTTTGGTACTGTTCTCCACTAGTTTCTCTGTTAGGACCAGTCACCTAAAGTGACTGGGCTCTGTCTCTATGGGCACTGATTTCAATGGAGTAAAGGTCTATCATCAGTATAGTACATCTACATAACAAGATCAATATTAATGATTACAATTAAAATAATAAAAAAGATAGATGTAATAACAGTTTGATACAATTATTTTAAATTTTGACTGTCTAGAACATGGAAATATGCACTCATTTTCTTAATTAATAGTAAAGTTTTCAAAAACAAAAATCACGCATGTAATTCCCATTCTTAATTAAAAAAGATGGGACTCGTGAAAGCAGGGTCCTCATTTCCAAGTCCCAGATGCACTTAGTGTAGCTGATACTTTTGCCATTTGTCCTCACCTATCATCATCATCATCATCATCATCATCATCATCATCATCATCTTCTTCTTCATCATCATCATCATCATCATCATCATCATCATCATCATCATCTGTTTTAAAGCTGGTCCTCTGAAGGAAGAGTATTAAAGCATACTCTGTTCCACATTATCATGTATTCTCCATTACAGAGAATAACATAATACAAATAAACAATGACAATAATAAAGCAAATATAATTCAATTTGTTATTTTGATTTTCATATTTAAGTCCATACACTAAAATTCTAATATTCAGTTGTCCATTACTGTAATTTCTTTTACATTACTGTATTTCCACACATTACTAAAAATAACTATTTTAAATCATAACTTAGAAAAATAAAAAAATTTATTTCGAACTCTAGACGTACATACATAAATAAATAAATAAATTTGTATTTGCTACCATGATATAGTCTACCTTACTGTATATTCAAGTGCTGTTCCATAACTGTACTGCACTAGCACCATCGTATATCATGTATGTCGATGGATGAACAACAGCAACAACAACAAATAGTACACAAATTTATATTTTTAGTTTTCAGTACAATCCATAATCAACATTTTACATGCATTATGCTTAATCTCTTGCTCCATTACTTTAATTTCTTTTATATTACTGTATTTCATCTCCATTAATGTACATTACTGTATTTCATCTCCATTAATGTACATTACTGTATTTCATCTCCATTAATGTACATTACTGTATTTCATCTCCATTAATGTACATTACTATTTTTCATCTCCATTAATGTACATTAATGTGTTTAGGAAGACCCTTGAGATATTCATCTTCTTAGACATAACAATTCGAACATAATTTGATAAGCCAATATATGAGGAGACTATCCAGAATTGAACACATTCTACTCTGCAATGCAGCATTTCTTAATTACATGATCACAGACTTTTGCAGCCTTTTTATTGGAATGCAATCGAATTATCATCGGCGTTTTCCCTTCATAAGTTGTTTGTGTCATGTGATCATTTGACCTCTGATATCAGGGAAAATATTGAAGACAATTTTTATATTTAATATGTGCAATTATTCAGAATTTAACAGATTCTGCTCCATAATGTAGCATTCTTTAATTACATGATCACGAAATTACACTGCCTTTTTATTTAAATGCAATCAAATTATCATCAGCCTTTTCCCTTCTTAGGTTGTTTGTTTCACATGATCATTTAAAATCTTATATCAAGGAAAATCTAGGCAGTGAGATTTTGGATCGTGTGAGAAAGCAGTGTGAGGAATGGCAGAATACAAGATCCAGTTTGCAAACACTATATATTTAACTCAAGTTGGAACTTATTAAAGAGATGACATGTTTTATTTGTTATGCCTGATAAAATAAATCCTCCTCCTTGTGATTTCATGCAGATAGGGCTCGATGTAGGGTCCCATAACTTTGCTATGCCTGGCAGTAAGTGGCTACATTATGCCACTACTGCATGGTTTCGGTGAATTCCAATTTTCAATAAGTGATATGCTGTGATGTTCCACCCCAACATTACTATCCCTGTATCTAACACAGGGTGGGACGAGTCAGAGAAAACTTTGACTATAACAGGTTATGAGTGAGCTTGTAGCTTATAAAGACCTCTCTGAACCCAATAACTTATGACTCGTGTCTCTGCATGCATGTACAGCCATTTTTAGTAGCAGTATGGTGAACATTTTATCAGATGGTCTTTCCAAGCAGTATTGAACTTGGCTTTAAACATGGACTTGTATTGTTTCTTATTTATCTATGAATATACATGTAACAATCAAGCTTCCTTAAATCTCTGTATTTGCTGGACATGTCCGGCAGTTCAAAGTTTTTGACTGGCATATGCTCAGAGCAACCACATATTGGTCATAGGATATTCCAAAATATAATTATATCAAGTTGTCTTTGATTTGTTTGTCCATATAACTCAAATAAACACCTTAGCAAAGTAAATTTCAAAGATTATCGTGTCTTGTTTACTGATTGTTTCTTTGTCAGACAACCAATAAAGGTGTCGCCAACTAAACTTAATTTAAAGGTGACTAAGTCTAGTTTACTTATTGTTTCTTTGTCGAACAATCAATATTGGTGTTTCCAACTAACCTTGTTGCAGTTCAACTACCTGAAGATTATACTGCTCACAGTTAGCTGGTCACATGGGGGTATAGAACGGCAATTTAATCCTTTAGGAATCAAGTGCGGTAAATTTCAAAAATCGACTTGTCATTAAAGATGTTATTCTGAATTTATTTTGTTTTTAATTGGTAGGCTTATGTATATCTAGATTACAATAATAAGTATCAATCTTAGTTTTTCTACTTGAGAGAGCACTACTCACCATGTCAAAGCATAATAATAATGAAAACTGTAACCCTTAACAGGTGTTTGCAGACAAGAAATTTGCTGCACATTACCATGAAGCAACATGTTGATGGATTTTTCACATCACTCATAGCTGAATACCTTAAGAGATGAACCCCCTTTTGGGCTCCTCTGCAGTGAGTTTCTTACAACCACATGCGACAGTGAACACTTGAAAGGGATAGTATTGAAGGGTTCGTCACGTGACAGTGAGTTGCCAGCCAAAGTAGTACAGTGTGTGCAGATTGTTCACGTAAACATACATGATTCATTTGCAGACCATGAGATTTAATTGCAGTACAACATTACCTGTCACAATTTCTTTGCTTACCTCTTCACGGATGAAAACACCCTCATCCAAGCTCATGATTCCATCCTTCCATTTGATGGAAAGTTCCTGAGCATCTAGAAGAGAATGTAAGCTCTCTTGTTAGATTTTAGAACTTTTAAAGAGCGAATTGTGCCATGTCGATCTAGCAGTTCTCAAATTAAATTATAATCTTCCTCTTGTCAGCTGATAGGGTAAGTATTTGCTACTCTTTTTTTTCCGGAATTTTGTTTCCTTTTTTCAAAAAATTGTTATGTAGTGTATTTGGATATATTTTTCATTTTTAGTTTGAAATGTTACAGAGTGTGGCAATATACACACACAGGCAGTTGTCGGTTTTGCTGTCTATGGTCTGAAGGGGTGTGGGACCTTGCCAAGAGTCAGCATACTTCTATGGGGAGGAAGACAAATTCTTCTTTTTACTCAGTCCCAGGAGAGTATGGGATCTTTTTCTTCTTGATCCCAGGAGGGGGTGGGATCTTTCTCTGTGTCAGAGAAAAGTGATGCCCTGTGGGATCCTTCTGTGAGCCCTTGGATATTGGGAAGAAGAGTCCTTGATCCTAGGAGGGTATGGGATCTTTTTCTTCATTAGAGAAGAGTACTCCTTGATCCCAGGAGAGTATGGGAGGGTATGAAATCCTTCTCTAAGGAGGGTATGGGATCTTTCTCTTTGTTAGAGAAAAATAATAAGGCCCAAGGATCAATGATGGTCATACCAGCACAGTCAGTGCTGGGTTGGATAGGGTTCAATCCATCAATCCATTGCCTCTCACAAGGGTGGAAAACACAGTCATTGTCCCTACCAAGGGTGGAAAAACTCAGGTTGAGGGTGAGTTGTGGCCCCGGTTAAGGAGGAGCATCACCCCATCAAGGTCCTTGGCCCCATGAATGCGATGAGCAGATCGCAACTCCCAGAAAAGGGAGAGCTGTGATCACACTCTCTAAGTTCTGAGGAGGGCTCTTATATCATCAGTCACCTGACCAGTCTTTGGTCAGTCACTGGTCACTGAGTTCCGGTCAGCCAAGTCCCATCATTGGCATGGGGACAGGAAAATGGTTGATACTCCCTCCTCCACTTCTCAATTCTACTGATCAATCATGTTGGCCCTGACTAACATGCTTAGGTTTTCTAAGGATTTATCCACTGGTTTGGACCCTAATCTTTCCAATCTTATCAAGTATTTTGAGCTACAGAGACCAGTCTTCCACTCACTAATGTCTGGATGGAATCTATCATGTATTTTATGGGCTTTGTCAAAATCTGCTTATGAACCATTGGGTGGAGCTTCTTTTGAGAACCTTACCTTTAAAACTGTTTTCCTGCTGTCCTTAGCCTCTGTGAGAAGGAGCGAACTTCATGTCATATCTGTAGAAAGGTTGTTTATGGTTTAATTATGAGTGTTTCTCTCATTTGTTAACCTTGTTTTTTGGTGAAAAGCCAGCTTCCATCAGTAGCTCCACTGCCAATCGAGATCCCCAGTCACAGTCATATCTCTACTGGGATGATCAAGACGGGCTTCTCTGCCAGTTAGGGCCTTACAGTTCTATTTGCCTGCTTCAAAAATTTCCAGGTTGATTGTCCTCGCTATCAAGAGAGCTTGTCAGTCCCTCACTGAGAGTGACCTTTTGTTCATGAGAATTAAGTCCATGAAGTTAGGGCTGTTGCTTAAAGTCCATGAATTTAGGGCTATTGCTTGCAGTCCATGAAGTCAGGGCTGTTGCTTAAAGTCCATGAATTTAGGGCTATTGCTTGCAGTCCATGAAGTTAGGGCTGTTGCTTAAAGTCCATGAATTTAGGGCTATTGCTTGCAGTCCATGAATTTAGGGCTATTGCTTGCAGTCCATGAAGTCAGGGCTGTTGCTTAAAGTGCTAGATACAGTGCATTATTTTTAGATGACCAGTGAGAGCACGTGGGGAATTTCTGGACCTGTTTTGGGGCTGAGATTTGGCCCAATTCTCAATGTAAAAAATGGTCCATTTTTCCAAATTTGAATGTAAAAAATCCCCATTTTTTTTACTATAATGAGTGTAGCAAAGAATCTAAAGAGTCCAAGTAATCCAAACTAAAATTTGACATGACTGTAATATTTGGTAAAATGACCTCTCTCCAGTTGGAATAGACCTAAGATAGCTAAAATAGGGAGAAGTGAGTGTAGAAAGTTAACAATGTATAATGTTCAAAATAGTCACTTTAAACTCTTGTTTTTGTATATTTTCATGTTGGGTGATTAAAATACTGATGTAACACTATTACAACTTTATGAAAATATCAGAACTTTTTTTATTTTGCTTCACTAAAGGAGTTGTATAACAAAAAACAGCAACCTTGAAAATAGGCAACAGTTGATAATCAGCAACAATTTCCATAGTGGAAGTCTTTTCATAATGGACCTGAATATGTCCACTGAGTGATAATTAGTTTCAGATTGGGTTACAAAAATTCAATTGTTTACTCATTTTTACCAGGATCATAGACAAATTTTCACCAGGAATTCCATAGATAACAAAGTAAGTTCAAATTAGTACCAGGAATTCCATAGATAACAGTGTAAGTTCAAATTAGCAGCAGGAATTCCATAGATAACCAAGTTCAAATTAACACCAGGAATTCCATAGATAACAGTGTAAGTTCAAATTAACACCAAAAATAGACTAGGAGCTCAAAACTTCTTCTAGCTTCTCACTTTTTACTTTGATTATTATAGCATTGTATTGAAACAAAAGGGGATGGTGGTATATCCTGAAATCAATACAAGGTGAAGTGAACTTCACTTTTTACACCTATTTAGGCGAAATGACAGACTCGAGTGTGACTATTTCTCCTGCTAAACATCCCTTTGTGTGGACCCTGGGCTTCTAAATTATTTTATTGTTTAAGAATGATTTCTTTGTAAATTTTTGTGTAAAACAAATTAAAAATGCCTTAATTTGACATTTTACATGTAAAAATGTCCAATTTCATGGACTCTGGGCCCCGTTTTGAAAATGATAGAAAAATCCCATGTTGACGTATATTGTTGGGAAACAGATGAGCAATGGAAACAGAATATCTGAGCCTAACATTGGTACCACTTTTTGGGGGCTTTGCTTTGTATATACAGAGACATCTGTGCTGATTAAAAGGTAGATCACAAGAGATTATGGGATGGTCTATTGTCCATTTTCTGTTTGTCCATTAGCAGAAGTTTGTTATCGTTACTCCTCCTAAATAACTTGGAGGATTGCCATGAAACTTTACACACACATTTATCCATGGTGTTGTTGGTCCTAAATGAAAATGGTGCAACTCAGACATCCAATATGGCCACCACTGTTGGCCATGTTGAAAATCTTGTTATTGCTACTCCAGAATGGATGGCTATATCAACGTGGAGTTTTCACTGAAAGACTTCTCATGATGTCTAGTTGGTCCTAAATGAAAATGTAGCTATTCTGATGTCTAATATGGCCACCATGGCAGCCATTTTGAAAATCTTGTTATTGCTACTCCTTCTGAATGGAAACTTAGTTTGAGATGGACTTTCCACCAGAAAACTTCTTATGATGTCTAGTTGGTCCTAAATGTAATTGGATGCCAGTCTGGTATCCACTATGGCTGCCACAGCAGATATCTCAAAAGTCTTGTTATTACTTCTCCTGAATGGATGAGCATATCAACACAGGTTTTTCACTAAAAGACTTTTGATGTCTAGTTGATCTTAAATAGAAATGGTGCCAATCTGACTTCCAATATGGCCACCACAGCAGTGATCTTGAAAATCTTGTTATCATTACTGCTGAATGGAAAGTCATATTGACATGGGGTTTTCACCAGAATTCTTATGATGTCTAGTTGATTCTAAATGAAAATGGTGCCGATCTGACTTCCAATATGGCCACTGCAGCAGCGATCTTGAAAATCTTGTTAACACTACTTCTTCTGAACAGAAAGTTATATTGACATAGGGTTTTCACCAGAAGACTTCTTATGATGTCTACTTGCTCCTAAATAAAAATGGTGCCGATCTGATGTCCATTGTGGCCACCACAGTGTCCATCTTGAAAATATTATTGCTACTCTTTCTGAATGGAGGGTCATATGAACATGGGGTTTTCACTGAAAGACTTCTTATGTCTTTTTGGTCCTTAACGAAAATGGTGCCACTCAGACATCCAGTATAGCCACCACAGTGGCCATCTTGAAAATCTTGTTATCACTACTCCTGAACGATTGGTCATATCTGCATGGGTGAAAGACTTCTTATGATGTCAAGTTC
Source organism: Margaritifera margaritifera (assembly GCA_029931535.1). Taxonomy (NCBI): domain Eukaryota; kingdom Metazoa; phylum Mollusca; class Bivalvia; order Unionida; family Margaritiferidae; genus Margaritifera; species Margaritifera margaritifera. The sequence continues at coordinate 464,428 of JAQPZY010001200.1, forward strand.
GTTGTTAATGAAAATGGTACCGATCTGACTTCCAACATGGCTGCCACAATGGCCATCTTGAAAATCTTGTTATGGCTACTTCTTCTAGATGGCTGGTCATATAGACATTGTGCTTTCACCAAAAGACTTATGATGTCCAGTTGGCCCTAAATGGAAATGATGCAAGTTTGATATCCAGTATGGCCACCCTGTGGCAATCTCAAAAGTCTTATTATTACTCCTCCAAAACATAAAGCCATATCAGCATGGGTTTTCACCAGAAGACTTGCTATGATGTCTCGTTGGTCCAAATGAAATTGGTGGCAATCTGACATCCAATATGTCCACCACAGCAGCTAATTTGAAAATCTTGTTGTCGCTGAAGTATAGATGGCTTCAGCACTCGGCAGTTAAAAAGAAAAAATTGTCTTCTTTTGAATTTGTTGAAATTCTTTTTGTTCAGTAGAGTGTCAGTCCTTTTGAGGGACTCTTGTTTATAATTGTATTATTATAGGTAAATTGGAATTGTAAGCAATGATACAACCCCCAGTGGGTTGAAAATCATTGAGGGAATAGGAGGTTTTTGTGATGATGTGGTATGTTGTTGTTTTTTAACAAAGAGGCTTGATGTATATGCCTAATTGTGATCCAGTCTGTAAATCAAGTTTGCCACATAATTGTAGTCAAACAGACATTTAACTCTACTTGTGTTAACATTGAAACTAGTTGCAGCATAAGACCAGTAAATCTTCTTACAAGGTATGGTAGATTGAGAATAAGTAAACAGACTGGCATGTATTTTTTTGATGTGTATCACAAAACTGCAACTTGAGTAATTGCACTTTGCAGATACACTCATACATTGACTATATGATAAAAGTAGCTTGCATTTATGTGATAATATGTGGGTTGTGATAATATGTGTATTGTTCATGCTTGCTTTGATCTTACTGAGTAAATAAGAGACATCTTTTCTGTTGAAGGAATGCTTTAGAAGCCAAGAGCTGGGGAGATTTACCTGCTTAATTGGTTTTTGAAACTAGTTTAAATAATGAGAGTGGTTCATTCTTTTAATTCTCTGACCCCAAATCCTGGTCTTCAAAGCTCCATCTGCTATGATAGCTAATCGACAAATGTGGTATTTTCATATATTTTTAAAATTGCAGATGCTGTTGTGCCCTATTTACAGCACTCTCTTAGGATACTGGGAAGGTACGTTCATACATCTAAGGTTGCAACCATAACAATTTGCTGTAAATGAATACAGGGAACTTGTGCTATAACACGATAATCAGGCCAAAGAAAAAAATGTGTGGTTCAGGTAATTTGACCTACATTTTAATGGCCCTGACTGGTATAATTTTTTATCATGTGTACAAAAAAGAAGTTTGTACTGACCGTGCCCAGTTTTTTCACATCTGAACCAGTAACTTGACATTGGAAACTGTGACATGAACTAACACAAGCTGGTTAAAAAAGTAATAAAACAAAATATTGGTACCAACTTTACTTCCCTACTTTTTATCACATTCTTACCTGAACCACACATGCTTTTTATTTTGGCCTCAGGGGTCCACATAGTGTCATTATGTTGTGTAATATAACCTGCAATTTTGAGACATGTCAGTTAACTTCAGAAATATTGCATGTGTAACCTCTAGGTTATTCAAGAGGGGTGGATGAGGGTGGGTGCAAAACTACCAGCTTTAATGATGCAGTTACCAATAAATGATGCATATTAAATGAGAAATAGTGAAAACACAGTGATTACATGTTAAATATTTCATTTTCTGCAGAAAACCTTGCATTGGTACATACATGAATAAGAAAATCTGCAGTTATATTGCAAGAATAATTAAAGTCTTGTACCTACCACCTGAACATAACTGCATCCATAACATAGAATCCATAATGATTCCATCAGAAATATGCACAAAGAAGCATAATTTTTCATCATCCCAGCATAGATCATGCATTGTCTGAATTAAATCAAAATTATTGCATCTACTTAGGTTTCATTTTTGTTAGTTTAAACAGTATTTTTAATACTTTTTTGGCATGTCATGCCTAGGAAATGGGAATTGGGTGCCTTTCCCAAGGACACACCAAGGCAGCCGACCCAGGCTGGCTTGGGCCAGTATTGAACTCGTGACCCTTGTATTATGAATCCAACACTGTACTGTACCAACTGAACTACTGCAGCTTTGCTTATCTAGTTAGAATAATATAAGGAAAGATAAATACATTCCATACTATGCATGTGTATAATGTGTCGGGTTCACTAAGCGGTTTGTATAATTTCAAACATCGAGAATTTTCTCTGCTAGATTCCATTGAAATTTGAATGCTTAATTCTGTGTTGATAAACTAACACAAAGGTATGAAACACTATACATGTATTACATGCACAAATATATTTTACCACTTCTTATGGGATAGATGTAATTGATAAAGCTTATTGTTTTCCAAAGAACTTATTGATTTTCAATTGCTGATAGATTGATCATGTGACGATTGGTTGACAACATGTGCAAGCCAAGAAGAAGACAGCTGTCATTTTTATTTTTAGCTCTACTCATCATAGACCAGAAGAACTTGTGAGATGTTCTGTTGTGCATCATTCGTTTGTCTGTTACCACAAGTTTGTTATCGCTACTCTTAATCAACTTTGAGGATTGCCATGACACTTTACACACACATTCTTCCCATGGTCTATATCATACTATATGAAATGGTGCCACTTGGTCATCCAATGTGACAAGTACAGTGGCCATCCTGAAGTCTTGTAATTGTTCCTTCTGAATCGAGGGTCATATAAGCATGTGGTTTTCACTAAAAGATTTCTTATGGTGTAAAGATGGTCTTTTATGAAAATGGTGCCAATCTGGCATCTAATATTGCCATCATCTTGAGAATCTTGTTATTCCTACTATTCCTGAATGGAAAGTCATATTGACATGAAAGTTTTCACCAGAAGATTTCTTATGAAGTCTTGTTGATCCTAAATGGAAATGGTACTGAACTGACATCCAATATGGACACAGGCAGTCCTCATGAAAATCTTGTTACTGCTACTCCAGACTGGAAAGTCATATCCATATGGGGTTTTCACCAGAATTGTTGTGGTGTTTATTTGGCCATAAATAAAAAGGATACTGATCCAACATCCTGTATGGTCGCCATGGTGACCATTTTGAAAAATCTTATTATCACTACTTCTAAATGGATGGTCATATCGACATGGGGTTTTCACAGAAAGACATCTATCTAGTTGGTCCTAAATGAAAATGCTGCTTATCTTGTATCCAGTATTGCCACCACAACAGCTGTTTAATTACACGATCATCTACTTTCATTTTCACCACTATAATTGAGTGCTGCCATGTTGTCGGTTTGCACCTTGGATTAGACTAATCCTTTACAAAATTAAATCAAGTCTATATACATTTATCACTAAAAAAACATAATTAATGTTTTCGTTACTGACAAATACTATAATTAAATGATAATCAACTCACCTGCTTTCATTTTCGAGACTGAAATCAAACACTGCCATTTTTGTTTGTTGTCAGTTTGCAACTTTGAATAGCTATCAGTTTAGCAACTTTGAATAGCTATCAGTTTAGCAGTTACTACAATCACAGTTTAATCCAATAACCTAAATTATATTAGTAACTTGCTTTACAGTTACATCATATTTGTATATAAATTACAGGAATCACTAATTAATCATTATTTGCTTCTGCTCCCAGACTTGTTCTAGATAGGGTTTCTCTTGCATGAGGAAATTTCCCTATTTCTTCTGTTTTTAATATAACACTATATAGTGCTTTCGAATCTTAATAGAAGACATGAAATTGGTAATAGTTTTTTAACAAATACTTTTTTCTTTCAAAATTATTACATGAACGTTAGAGACATATTTTTCTGTGTGAGGGAGGCTTGTGTAGCACTGCAGGGTGTGGGACTAATGATAGAACTAATGGTCACTGATTAATCCTAGTAACTAAGTTGGTTTTGCATGCAAGACAAAGGGCATGGTGACCAAGATGAATCCTGCATTCAATCAAATGGAGCAACCTGAAATGACCAGAAATGTTGCATTAGAATCACTGACGACTAGCAGGTCATCTATTTGGAAGTATATTGGTTATCCTATCTAGGATGAGATTGGTGTCAGATGAGTTGAGAAGTCAAGGTCTTTTTGTAATCTGTGTCACATTTGTCTTGAACATACTTAAATACAACCAGTATGTTGACACATCTGAAATGGCACCACTCTACTTTTAACAGTCAGTTTAACAGTCTTTCAGAAGATGACAAGGCCTTCAAGTTGATATGTGTATCGATAAAGTATTGTATTGTACGTTTTGTATCACTATATATATCGATACATGGTACAGGCATAGAGTTTCACCCTTAGTGTCACTCTCTTTAAAGCCCCTTAGTGTGACCCCTCTTTTACTGTGGGTGTGATAATGGATTTCATACAATTTATCCATTTTTTTATTTATTGCTGCTTAATTTATTTCACTTTGAGTTCTTCATTCATGAGAACCGACTACAACATGATTTCACATTGTTAAATACTCTGCTTTTGCATATTATTGTGGGTTCAGGACACACCCTTGTTAAAATATTCCTCTCTCTCTTGTAACATGCATCATTTAGGGTCTGTAACAGAAAATTGTAAATGAAAACTCCCTCCCCTCCTATGTGAAAAGAAGCGGCAATTTTGTTTCATATAGGTAGGATTTAACAAAGAAATAGTGGTAGGGCTTGAAAATGTAGTGCATGATTTTTGCTCATTCAGTTGATTTCTCAGCTCGTTATTTGAGAAATTAGCGTGAATCCCACAATCACATGTCCTGGAATGTATCCTGTTCACCTATGGCTCCCATGAAAAATATTATAAAAGCAGAGCACTTGTTTGTTACATGTATGCTGTGTTACACCCTAATTGTAATAAAAATGAATGTCACAGATTCAGTGCCCTTGCAAAAGTCAAATACATGTATGAAATTTTGAGATTGAAATTTCCTGTCTTATTATTCGGATCCAACTGCAAACAGCATAGACCCAGACCTGCCCGTCACATAATATATAATGTATTAAATGTTTTTTATTTTGCCTGATACTTATTCCTTTTGTAATTAGTTTGTACAAATATAGATTATTAACAAAACCTGATCTTAATACCTAGTACATGACATGTATCTCTTTCAAATGATGATGCGATATAGTGATTTTTGCAGTGGCAACACTTGGTTGAGGATTTTTTTCTTTTGTACTAAAGTACCACTGCTCTTTATTTATCTGGGATTGTCTTGGGAATGTTCTTCATAAAATGTCTAGTCTTTTGTACTTTTAGCTGTAAACTGAAACTTTTGTTAGTATTGTTGCTATGCATACTTCACAGTATTTTTGTATCAGGCGTTTTGAAGAGAGCTAAATCACAAAGTCGCAATATCATAAGACATTCTCTGTCATGTTGATTTGATGCTATGTAAGAATTTTGATTTAATTGCCTTATATGATGCACTTTATTGCAGCAATTTCAATACTTCACTTGAAGCAGATGAATTTCAAGTCTCTGAGAAAATCAACAGAAAACGTAAGTAACACATCATTTCAGTTTAATTCCTTTTTGCTTTAATGAGCTAAAATGGCTTATTATCCGCCTTCTTTAGTGTCTGGATATTGTAATACCTTGTGTTCATCTATCAATTACCAGATCTTCTACTGCTAGATGGAAATACATAAAGTTACCAAATAAAATGTCATAAAATCTTTATTTGGAATTCTCAGCCGTTAAAACCCATGCATATTGTTCCTGGAGACTTTATATGTACTACTTACATATACAATGAATTCAGAACATCAGAGATATAAAAGATGTGTGGATTTATGCCAATCTGACCAATGACCATGTTGAGTAGATGACCACAATATACACATGTACACCAATGATTTCTATTGTTGAGGCTAGTTGGACATAGAAATTGTCATTCCACTGTTCCTGGAAACCCCACTGACTGTTGAGCAGATGACCACAACGTAAAAAAATTATTGAGCAGAAAGTGATGAGACTGAATGAATTTTATAATTATGACAGTGTTCAGAATTAGTAGTTGGCTAGTCTGAGGCTAGTCAGTTTCCTGTTAGACTAGTAGTTTTCATAATTTGAATAGTCCAGTGGCTACTCAGTTTCCTGTTAGACTTATAGTTTTCATAATTTGAATAGTCCAATGGCTAGTAAATTTCATGTTAGACTAGTAGTTTTCATAATTTGAATAGTCCAGTGGCTACTCAGTTTCCTGTTAGACTTATAGTTTTCATAATTTGAATAGTCCAATGGCTAGTAAATTTCCTGTTAGACTAGTAGTTTTCATAATTTGAATAGTCCAATGGCTAGTAAATTTCCTGTTAGACTAGTAGTTTTCATAATTTGAATAGTCCAGTGGCTAGTAAATTTCTTGTTAGACTAGTAGTTTTCATAATTTGAATAGTCCAGTGGTTAGTAAATTTCCTGTTAGACAAGTAGTTTTCATAATTTGAATAGTCCAGTGGCTAGTAACTTTCTTGTTAGACTAGTAGTTCTCATAATTTGAATAGTCCAGTGGTTAGTAAATTTCCTGTTAGACAAGTAGTTTTCATAATTTGAATAGTCCAGTGGCTAGTAAATTTTCAGTTGTGTCTGACATTGTTTTGTGGGAGGGACTAGTGAAGATTAAGCACAACTAGTAAATTTCTGAATGTACTAGTCCTTCTGGCAACCAAGAAATTTATGTTAAATATTAGGCCTTTAAGTTGAGCAGATGATTGATAATACAAATTTGTATCTGGTTGAAATAATGTTCAGCTGTATTACCAGTTTTATATATCTTGCAGTTGTTCGTCGAGGGAGAGAGAAAGAAGCTGTTATTTTCACAGAACTTCATAGAAAGCTTCAGTCTCAGGTAAATGAAGCTTTTACCTTGTCAGAAATACACTGTGTGTGTGTGAATGCTGCAACAGAATTTAAAAGGGTGAGGGAGTAAAAAACTCTCCATTTCAAAGTAAGAACACACCTGAGCAATTAAAGGGACACAGCATATATTCTTTTCATGCCAGAGTTTGCACCAATTTAGTGTATGCTTATATAGACTGTATATAGTATGTAAACATATATATTGCTTAATTGATTATGACAACATTCAAAAGTAGATATTACAATTTTAATCCATGGATTAGGCATTTGAAGAAATCACTTGTAGTAAAAGATGTTGTTTTTTTCCCTGATGAAAGTATGTCTATTGCATTGAGCACACTTTTTGTAATTAAGCATTTTTTGTAATTAAGCAAAGTTGTGATATCTTTCTTCTACCCCACATTAGGGTCTGCTGAAAAACAGATGGGCTGTTCTGTATTTGCTTTTATCACTGAGCGATGTTGATGTTAAAAATGAAGGTGAGAAGGTAAGAAATTTTTTTAGTATGAAATACTGTCTCATGATTTGATGACCATAATCATTGATGTAAAAAATTGACCCCTCAGCTGTGGCTAATATTGGTCCGTCAACCATTGAATAACAGTGATTCCAATGTACAGTCGAGTAATTCAGTTGCCGGCTAGGTGTAAATCATTATGACGTGGGTGGCCAGACAAAAGCTTGACCAACTGAATAGTGCATTTGGATGGCATTAATGGATAAGTTACATATACAATTTGAACTCCTGATAATTAGAATATTTTTCATTAGTTTTAAAAAAAAATATTATTAGTCTTGTTTCAATCACTGATGAAATTTTCAAAGAGCATAATGCTTGTTTTGAAGAAATAGATCTGCAATTGAGTAAGCTGAGCATTCTCCTTTTTTTAAAGGGGTCAATTTTGGGAGGTTTCAGCAATCAAATATAGTCTGACCTGTTGTAGGCAGCTACCTTAGGAAAAAGGCCAAAACTGGCATCCTAACACAGATGACTTATGAAGGGAGGTTTGACTATCAAACTTGTTATTTGAACAAATATAGAACTCCAGATCCTATTATTATTATTATTTCTATTAATACCGTTGTTAGCTCTATTGATTATAGACCAGAGGAGCTTATTGGATGGTATGTTGTCTGTAAGAAGCTTGTTATTGCTTCTCCTCCTAAACTACATCCCATTGTCTTGTTGAGTATAAATGAAAATGGTGCTGCTCGGACATCCAATATGGCCACCACAGTATTATCGCTACTCCTTCTGAAAGGAAGGTCATATCAACATGGGGTTTTCACTAAAAGACTTCTTATGATGTCTGGTTGGTTCCAACTGAAAATGGTGCCGATCTGACATCCAACATTTTCTGTCATCAGTCCATCCATTAACACAAGTTTGTTATCACTACTCCTATACTAGTTGGAGGATTGCCTTGAAACTTTACACACAAATTCATCCCATGGTCTAGTTGGTCCTAAATGAAAATGGTGCTGCTGAGACATCCATTATGGCCACCACAGCTGCCATCTTGAAAATATTGTTATTGCTACTCCTCCTGTTTGGATGGTCATATCGACATGAGGTTTTCACTAAAATACTTCTTATGATGTCTAGTTGGTACTGAATACAAATAGTACAGATCTGACATCCAATATTCTCTGACCATCATCTGTCTGTCCGTTAACTCAAGTTTGTTATTGTTATTCCTCCTAAACTACTTGGAGGATTGCCATGAAACTTTACACGCATATTCACCCATGGCCTAGTTGGAGCTAAATGAAAATGGTGCTTCTTGGACATCCAATATGGCCACCACAGTCACCGTCTTAAAAATCTTGTTATTGCTACTACTCCTGAATGGATGGTGATATAAACATGGGGTTTTCACTAAAGACTTCTTATGATGTCTAGTTTGTCCTAAATAAAAATGGTGCCGATCTGACTTCCAGCATGGCCGCTATGGCAGCCGTCTTGAAAATCTTCTTATTGCTACTCCTGAAGGGTGGTTATATTGACAACAATTTTCATCAGTAGACTTCTTATGATATCTAGTTGGTCATGAAAATGGTGTCAGCTCTTCCAATATGGCTGCCATGACGACTTTCTTAAAAATCTTGTCACTACTCCCCATGAACGGGTGATTATTATGACATGGGGGTTTTCACCAAGTCCTAAATGAAAATGGTGTTAGTCATACATCCAAAATGGCTGTCATGAAGACTGACTTAAAATTCTTGTTGTCACTACTCCCCATGAAAGGATGATCATTATTTTGAATTCATGGAAATTCTTTTTGCCCAGCAGAGCATCAGTCCCTTCAAGGGACTCTTCTTGTTGTTTTCATTGCTGTTACTATCTTACCCTAATCAATTTTAGTCTAAAATCTTCCATCTACATTCTTAAAATATTCAGAGCTTTTTTAAATTCCTTTTTTTTTTTGTTTAAACATTTTTAGGCAATTTGTATAGTTTCCTATTCAGTGAATTCAGAGCATAAATTTATCATTAAGAAATTCCAATATAAAACTTTTATTCATATGTTCATAGCAGTTGAAGACATGTACTGAATCTTGTCGCCTTCGGAGTGCCCTCCCCCATGTACAGTTAATCAGGCGTATAAGGTCAAGTTTCTGTCGATGCAGACAAGGAAGATGTACACCTGTCATTTAGAATTCTTCTGCAATTGTTGAAGACAGCAGAAATAACCGCGTGTCTTTCTGATAAAATCTGTGACCCCAGTAATGCCTAAGTCTTTTTTCAGTGAGCCTGTTGCCAGTGACATTCTTACCGAATTGATAATGATCTCACTTGCACACGTATCACTTAGATGCCCCCTGTCTGGATAAAGACATTGCTGCTGTCATCCTTCTGTGTTATAAGATTGACAGACAGGTGCTTAATGCCACATACAAGCTGATGAGAAACGTTGTGGCAACTATCTGTCTGCCATACTTGGAGTCCTTGGCCATTTTTCTGTTTAACAGAAAAAGCAGGAAGCAATCATGCATGGGAGTCAGCATGTGGTGTAGCCAAGGATGTTAATGGGGCTGCGCATCATATGATCGCAAATGAACTTACCACCTCCTGCAATTTGGATTTAGTCAGAAGAGATGCCCTCTTGTGCTTTTCTTCTTTTAAACCACATCAGCCCTATTTTCTGAATGGTAGGTTCCATGTATTGACCTGAATTGTTGTGTAAATCAGCATGTTTATCGTACTTGATAAAATATGTATGTGGAATGACAACTCCACAAACTAACTTCAGAACATCAAACCCACTGTTGGAGAGTGGCATCCCTTGTATAGAACAAATCACAGATGATGAGGTGGTATTGTGCTGATTGCATAACCAGAGTGCATACCATGTCAATGGAACACATTCTTGTTGAGTGTGTTGATTTGCACTCTGTGAGGCAAAAGTATTTTGAAATGAACTGCATGTAGAAACTGTATGATGATATACCACCCAAGACAATGTTGGACTTTTTGTGGGTTTGCATTTTATATAACAAATGTGGACTGTGTGAATCAAGGATTTTACATATGTTACCTTTATCTTTTATTTTACAGAATTTTAACATGTTTATATTTTATATTTGATCTTGTACTTAATGTTTACAAAAGTTAGGGTTTATCTTCCACATTTTTTGTTGGTTGGCACCATATGGCCACGATTGTGCTGGTGTGCCATAAAACACTACTACTACATACATACATATTTTATCCCTTTAAGCTGACCCCTTCTGTTTGGGGGTCTTATTGAGGAAATTAGGAAGCAGGCAGCATGGGAGTTTACTGCTTCAGCTTTCTTTTGGCTCAATTAAGGGCAGTACCAGAGAAGAGATGATTATCAGCAAAACAACAGAAGAAGTTTGGTGCAACAGCAAGAGTCCTTGCATGTTCAAAAGAATTTTAGGCAGCCACGAACCCCTCAGTTTTCCCGGCAGGGTATGAGGGCAAAGAGGAAACAGAGACAGGGTTGCATCTAGAACTCACAATGATGAAAATCCCCCCAAAATTTAAGATTTTCTGCACAATTTTCATTTTTATGCGGGTAAATTACCACAAAAAAAAAGAATTGATTGGTGTGCATTTTTTTGTGAAGAATGAGCTATTTATATATATATATATTTTTTTAATCTAAAAATCAAGGTTGTCGCCCACCGCGGATATGTTGTTCTTGTGTAGTTGTGAATCATGTCACATATTGCATGCATGTCACATGCCAGTTCTGATTGGTTACTAAGAAAGGCCAGGAGAGCACATGTTTGATGCTGAGGCTTGCTTGGCAGAACAATTCGTTAAATGGCAAAACCAGTTAAAACGGACACTTTTTCATTCTTTAGCAGTAATACTTCTAACAACAGTCAGAGTGCAGATGTTTCTGTCAATAGGCACAGTGACAGTGAACAAAGAAATCTTCATACTAATCATGTTGGCGATAAAACTGACGGTCCATCCAATGTCAAGAAAAAAAAGTCTTTCAATTTTGTCTGGAAAAAAAATTAACCATGAATGGAAATGAATGAAATAAATGAGATGCTTTGCAGTTGGTGTGTAAAAACTGGCAAAGAAAATTCCCTCATCACTTGGAAATACTTATTATAGGACATCAACCCTTGACAGACATGATTAATTACCAGCTCACAAAGAGACAATTCAGGATTTGAAACTAAGTGAAAATCTTGAAACTATATGCATGGCAGCTATCAAGTGGCACACATTAAATACATGACACTGTTTTTTAAGATATGAGAATGGACAGAGGAGTGACACAATTTGCAGCCCAATGTTTGATTCTTTAATGGTAAGCATGTAGAGAAAATACTGTTATTAGAAAACGCAAGATTTTGATTTCAGTTTTAAGTGTTATACTGTAATATTCAGAACACATGGTGTGCTTTAAGTGTTATACTGTAATATACAGAACACATGATATGCATTTAGTGTTATACTGTAATCAGAACATATGATATGCATTCAGTATTATCCTGTAATATACAGAACACATGATATGCATTTAGTGTTATACTGTAATATTCAGAACACATGATATGCATTTAGTGTTATTTCTTAATATTCAGAACACATAAATGCATTAAGTGTTATACTGTAATATACAGAACACATGATATGCATTTAGTGTTATACTGTCTTATATAGAACACATGATATATATTTAGTGCTATACTGTAATATTCAGAACACATGATATGCACTTAATACACTTGTTATACTTGCTATTGCTCTGTTTGAATCTGTTAAATTTTTGTTGTTGTTTTTTTTAAACCATACTAGTAGGCCCCCCTTATCACTACATTGGACCCCTTTTTTCAGATATCAGTGGGAGCAAGTGCCCACATTTACCAAATCCTAGATGCAACCCTGCATAGATTTTCCCCTTCAAATCTCCCAGAATGTGACAATGATGACTCTTTCCTCCCGCCAATTGGTGACTTTCCGTGGGTGCCAGACTTAGATGAACTTCTTTTTACACAAAAATTAGGTGATCCAGGTAATTTAAGAGGGTCTATAGATCTTTATTGTGTAACCCCCACCCCTTTTGTCATCCTCTTTTATGATGGATACCCTGAATTATCTCATGAAAGTGGATGTTTTACAGAACTTTTTCTCTCAAAACAGGTAGTGGAGATTGGAAGCTGAACTCCCCTCGATTTTACTCCAGACTTTTTCTTGTGCCAAAAGCCAAAGTGAAACTGAGGCTGGTTATAGACTTGAGCTGGCTCAGTGAGTTTATTGCTACTCCAAATCTCAAAATGCAGACAGCAAGTTCGGTATGACTGTCATTACAGCGCAGTGAGAAGGCACTTCATATCAGTCTCTTGGAAATGAAGGCGATTCTCTACGCTTTCCATGCTTGGAGAGATCGAATACACAGAAAGATGATTCTGATAATGTTAGACAGCAGGTGGTGGTGAATTACCTTCTTAAGCAAGGGGGTAATGAAGTCACTGGAACTTTGTGTTATGGTATGGGAGTTCCTCCACAGGTGTGCATGATAATATATCTCCATACCAGTCTAATGTATACAGGGCAGGCTCAATGTCCTGGCTCATTCGTTATCCGTGAGGGGCCAACTGTTTCATATGGAATACTCTCTCCATCTGTCTTTCATTGAATTTGTGCCTTGTGGGATCACCTGATGATTACCTCTTTGCGACAGGGTACAACCACTAACTGCCAACCTTCATCTGTCCAATCCCAGACTCATATGCCCGAGTCATCAGTGCCCTGTCGATCAGCTGGAAGGGAATGTGGGCCAATACTTTCCCTTCAAGTGGTTCTGATCCTGAAGGTAGTTCAGAAATGAGGGGCCAGACTTGCAGGCTGGTTCTGATTGCTCTTCTCTGATAGGATTAAATCCTGGGTCAACAATCTACTTGATCTCGCAATAGACGTTCCCAGGAAGATTATGGTGACTTACTGTCACATTGCTCAAGCCGCCGAGGTTGCTGGTATTCCATCTTTGTCCAGACAAGCTCCTTCTTGTCTGGCTTTTTTTAAGGGGAGCTTTGCATGAAGAAGAGCTCAGCACTCCAGTTATGGAGAGGACACCAACAATTTGAAGGTCATCCACTTTGAAAGCATAAGAGGGGAAATGGTGCATTTTCATCGACTGGTGTCAGGACAACATTACAGGAAAGTAGATATAATTTCTCAAGCACTGGTCTCAAGGCTCAAGTGGGTTCTTCAGTTGGTGAATCAGGCATGCCTCATGAAGATTGCTACTCATGAAAATCAAGTGATTTCAAGTCTCGTATTCGAATGTAATGTTTCCATTCGAGATGTTGTGGAGTCAGTTGGCTGGTATGCTGTGTCTACTTCAGCTTCTATCTGAAACAATATGGCATTGCAAAGGTGAGTGTTGAACCTTGTTGGGTTTCTGGTGGCTGCCCAGACTTACTAGGCCCCGTTCATGACAGCACAACATTTGTTCTGGGCATTAGGTTTATAACTTTTGCTGGATTCACCCAGGAAATGTTTCTTAGTAAGGCAACATCCATGTTGCAGAACCCCACAGGAATTGGCTTGCTCAATATTATGTTCATACTTTTCTGGTTGTGTTGATTTCATGTATGGAGAAGAGTTCATCCTTTCCTTGCCCCTGAGGGCTGACAATGGTAGAAGTTGTATTCTCTTGGATTTCCTCTTTTTTATCTATTCTCATAATATTCATTGTGATCAGATAATGTATTCGATGGAGAAAGGAAAGTTTAGAGTAAATTATGTTTGTCCAAGAATACTTACCTGATCACATTACTACCAATTGATCCCTACCCTTCCTTGCAAATACAAGCATCCTGATGATGGTTTAGTTCAAGTTTAAATTGGGGGCCCCAGGTGGCCGAGTGGACAAAAGCTTTGGCCTTTACAGATTACTCGCACATCTCACCTCAGTATGCATGGGTTCAAGTCTTGGCTCAGTTTAATGTGGGCATGTGAGGAAGCTTGCCAATAGCTCCCGTGGGTCAGGGCTTCTTCCTCCACCAAATATACTGGCCACCATGTATAGCCTATCATGTGCTGAAAAATGGTGTTAAACCCCACAAACCAAAACCAATCAAATTTAAACTGGTAAACATATGGTATATGGGTGACTACATAGTGGGAACAAATGGGAAGTAATTTGTAAGAGTTACTTCCCTTGATCTATGGTATACTGATGGAAGATGATTTTTTTTTTCCATTTTGGGTGGTAGGTGAGGTTTTCCATAATGTTATTTTGATTAGGTAAGTATTCTCAGAGAAACATAATGTACTACAGAATTTCCTTTTTTCAAGCATTCCATCAGCCTTTTTTCTCATGTACATTTTAGCTTGTTCATAATACGGTAAGGATGCAGCTAGTTTTGTTGCTTGTATATTGCATCTGGAGTTGGCTATCTCAGAAGGTAAAGACAAGGGCAAATTATAGAAAATGTCCAATCACTGATAGACAGGTTACCCTTTTTCAAAGACTTGTGATCCCTTGTTGAAACACTGGTCCCATCTCCCGTGATGTATATACTCTCAAATGTGCACAGATTTGTCCACCGATCTGTTTTTGCAAAAATATGCATAGCGTTCCTTGAAAATTTTGAACTAACAGAATCTTAAATGAAATAGTGACTGCAGTGTTGCTTCATAATCTATTCTTGGATTAAAATAAGTAACCTGTTGATTAAATGCCTGTTAACATTTTCATCTCAAACATGGCTGGATTTTTAATGAAGAGATGTATATTATGACTACTGTTTATTTTTATCAGACCACAATGTTGTTCATTCTATTATTATGATTTAGTTTTGTTTTGTTTTTACTGACAATAATTACAATGCACCTGTCCTACAGAAATGTGCAGTGTTTGAAAGCTGAATTTGATATTTCACATTATAAATAATATGTAATACATAGGAAGAGCTTACCATGACCTTGAGTGACAAAATTATTATACAGTAATTACAATACAGATTGTTGAATAGGTCAGATTTCATAAACTCAAATAAATTCTGGGTAAAATTAATTCTATTTTATACTTTTTTAATGAATACATTTAGTACAGTCATCAGTGCATTCCCCAAAATGAGTGGTTAAAGAATGATAATTTACCTCTAGCATTTACTCCAACAATGGATTTTCTAATCAGTATTATGACTTAATACAGATTCTTCAAATAACAATGTACAAATTACCCAGTTGAAAGTTGTCTTGAGTACGGTGAATATAAGTTAGATTAAGATATGTGTACATGTCCATTCACATGACATGTCTTTACTTAAACAATGCCTTTCTTAGGAAAACAAACACTTCATTTGCATACACAGAGCAGTTACAGCAGATACGCTTGAGTGACCACTTCAGTGTTGTACATAGGATTCCAAGGGCAGGGGACATTGTGTCCCCCACCCTCCAGATTTGGGGAACAAGACATTTTAGGGGGACAAAAGAAAATAATAGTACATAATTCACTAATAGTGCTATGAAAATGAGATACTCTTATTTGTTTTGACAGTTTTGCCACCTTAACTTTGTGATCTGCACTGTATTATCATATATTCCTTGGACACCTACATTATTGCAATAAAAATTTTATCATGTGCTCAAATAACTCATGAAAACATTCACATGTTGGATTATCTGGTTAACCTGAAATAAGCTGCACCATGGAATTTTCCATTGCAGATCTCACCCTCGTTTAACTTTAGTGTACACTTTTTATTTACCAGCATTTATTAGAATAAATACCTATGTTTTGTGAATTACTTTTCTTTCCAAACTAACAAATCATTAATTAAATGACAGATTGTGTGTTAGCATAAATTTGGTCTCGTTTGTCATTATTTCAACCTCTAAATAAATTAAATCTTCCTCACTGTAGGGGTGACTTTAACCTCGAAAATATGTTACACTACCGGCCATCAAACACTTTACATTACAACTTTTCCAGCTACCATAAACCTTGGATGTTTTTTTATTGCCAGATACATTGTTTTAAAATAGATACTGTAGTATCATTTATTTTCGTGGGGCTCAATTTTCGTGGTTTTGCCAAAAAGACATTTTCGTGGGTACTTAAATTCGTGGTTTTGCCTGTCAAAGTTTGCATATTACTATGTGTTTAATTTCGTGGTTTAACCTCTACAAATATCCAAAATAAAGAATAATAAAGAATAAAACTCTGCCAACGTAAACGGCCATCACTTGAATGTTTATAACAATACTTTCACATATATGAGCACAAATCAAAAACCTGACAAGTTCAATACTGACACCGTGTTTTTGTCCAAGTGAATAACATCAATGGAAGCCGACGCAGCCAACAGCACTAAAACAATAATACCGCCTCTATGATCACAAGTAACATACATGTCAAGGTCAATCACTTACACCGTGTTTTCTTCTGAGTGCTCAACATCAAAGGAAGCCGACGGAGACTACAACACTGAGTCAATCGGTGTTTAAAGTAACCTGTATTATATCTAGCTTAAACCACTATCCATAAAGGGAACAAAACACGTAACCGGCTGACCTTTGCTCAATGCAATCAGCAGACAGTTGCAATATTTGATATGTCTAAAACCCATCAATGTGAGAAGATGCTAACTAAATTGAAAGACATTGGAATCACGCATTTGTTTTTGCCTGCCTCGTGTACAGACCAACTTCAAGCACTAGACCTGACAATAAATAAAGAGTACAAAAAATAATTAAAATCACACTTCCACAACTGGTATGCTAATCAGGTCATGGAGGCCATCACGAAAAAAAGGAAGATGCTACTGGTGACGATCACTGATTGCAACCTCATTAATCAAGCCAATTCGGGCTGAATGGATAATTGCAGTTCATGCGACAATGAGTGAAAGATGTGACCTAATTATCAGTGGTTTGGAGAAAGCTGGACTTGTTTAATTCTGCAATTTGGGGATTATTTACTTGACAAGCATTTGTATGTACATTGAGCCTTGTTTGACATGATGTTGATACAATGGCTTTGTCCGAAAATCAGTGAAGTGTGAGCTTCAATACTCTGCTGATATTAGTGTATATACGTAGTGTTTCATTAATAATAGTGCTTCAAGCAATAGTTCTAGTATTTTACAGGCTTGTTATTCTTTTGGATTAAAAATGCATGGATAAAATGAAATGTGGTTTCAGGAGGATTTAAATTGTTCAACAACAGTTGTACTCGAGTGAAGGATCGATTTAAATAAGTATTTAATTTAATTTTCATATACTATTATTTTTTATTATTCTTTCTTTCATTTTCAACATTATTAGTGTTTGAATACCTTGTGCTTTTTCTCGTTTCTCTCTATCCTTATCTCGCATTTCAATTTAAGGCAGTGAGTGGAAATTACAGCTATCGGATATCTTATCGACACGTGTGCATTGAATCAATATAAAATGCTTTTTAATTCTTTTTTCAAAGGTTTAAAATAAAATAAACACTTGTAAAAGCTAATATTTTATTTCCAAATTACAGTATTGACGTTGATTTATTACATACTAGTAGGTTCCTTAATCTCCAGGAACGACACACACAGTACGAAAATGAGCGGGGCGGGGGGGGGGGGTCATCATCATACGTGGCTAATTTTTCGTTGGGTATTTAAATTCGTGGTTTGGGGCAACAACGAAAACCACGAAAATTGATGATACTTCAGTATTCATTGCCATCTTACAGTTTTTATCACCTTGCATGACTTTAACCATTGCTAGTACCAACAGTCATGGATGGACATCCACTAATGAATAGTTGTAAGCATATTTTTCAATTTTTTCTGATGTAAAGCACGCCCATGGGGATGCACATGGTCAAGATTTGGGGGACATATGACAAAAAATGCGGGAAACCCATGAGCCCGTGCTTAGTGTGCAACACTGCCACTTAAAGCACTAAGAAACATTTGTTTGTTTATGAAACACCTAGATGTTGACCATGGGAAGCAGGTGACCATTTAATATATGACTTCTGTTGAGGAAATTGCACAAGAAGAAATGAATACAGTCTTTGGAACCAAATGACCGTTAAATAAATGTGAGCATTAGGGCAGGTTTGACTTTTCAAGTATATGCACATTAATTTTCTTATATGTTTAATTTTCTTTGATCTCTTTAACTTGAATATTTTAGTCATGCTTAAACTTTATAATCATTGAAAGATTGATTCAGTCAATTAGATAGCTTTTATTGGTACTCTTCTGCAAGCTAGGAATGTATGCTGAGAAAAAATTTATTCAGTCAGTCAGATAGCTTGCATTGGTACTCGTCTGCAAGATTGGAATGCATGCTGAGAGATTTATTCAGTCAGTCAGATAGCTTGCATTGGTACTCTTCTGCAAGCTAGGAATGTATACTGAAAGATTTATTCAGTCAGTCAAATAGCTTGCATTGGCACTTGTCTGCAAGATTGGAATGCATGCTGAGAAAGATTTATTCAGTCAGATAGCTTGCATTAGTACTCTTCTGCAAGCTAGGAATGCATGCTGAGAAAGATTTATTCAGTCAGTCAGATAGCTTGCATTGGTACTCATCTGCAAGATTGGAATGCATGCTGAGAAAGATTTATTCAGTCAGTCAGATAGCTTGCATTGTAACTTGTCTTCAAGATTGGAATGTAAACTGAGAAAGATTTATTCAGTCAGTCAGATAGCTTGCATTGCTACTCGTCTGCAAGATTGGAATGTATACTGGGAAAGATTTATTCAGTCAGTCAGATAGCTTGCATTGGTACTCATCTGCAAGATTGGAACATATGCTGAGAAAGAATAGTTTAGCTCTATGTCAGAGTTTAGCAAAACAATATGACCTATGCAAGGATGTTTCTTTTTCTTCTGTCCATCTATCAGTGAATCATCAAAACATTTGCCATGTTTGTCTCACATCAGATAGTGCACAGAGGAAAAGTTTGGTCTGATTCTTGTATAAATATCTTTTTTTATACGTTTACACTTACTGTGCAGTATGAAGTGACATGCTATATATAATTACTCACCATAGCTTTCAGGGTTCTTGCTAGGATTTTAGAAGTTGAAGTCGGGGTCTTTAACCTGGAATAAGTTAGAGTCCAAGCTCAATAATTTTGAGTTGCATTCCTGAAATTACAATTACCGAGAACTGTTGTTCATTTATCAAATTCAGTTTAGATCAAGGCACAATTTTGTTGTTGCTTGAATGTAAAAAATGTGCCAATTTATTATTTCAATATGAATTAAATAAAAGAGACAGTTTGTGAAATGTATATGCTATGATCAAACTCAGTGATAAAGTTCTAATATGCAGGAGAAGACAATTTTCTTTTAAAGAGCTATTCATTAACAAGGAGAAGTGCACAATAAAAGTGCAACTTAACTTGTCATTTCAACCCATGGCTGATACATTGTTTTGTGTAAAACAGAATAATAATAATAATAATAATAATAATAATAATAATAATAATAATTAAAAATATTAATAATAATAATTATAATAATAATAATAATAATAATAATAATATGTAATAATAATAATAATAATAATAATAATAATAATATATGTACTCCACATTGGATAATATATGTTGACATGGCAAGGGACGATTCCACTGTAGTTAAAAACTAGAGAAATCAAATTGCAGTTTTGAATTAACAACCATATTTTCTGTGTGAGTGTGTTATGTAAAAAGGAGATTATTTGTGCATAATTCACTTACTTCCATTGAATTACCAATAATGTGTTAGATTCACACATTTTGTTTACTTTCGCAGATGTAAGAGTTGATTCCTTCAGTATTTCAGTCGGATTCTAATTTCTTGTTTAAAGTGGAATTTACATTGTGATGTTGTACTCATGATGTCTTACCTGATGTGTAAATAGTATGTTTGTTAATAAATAATAAGTAATCATTGGTAATATATCCTTGTCTAATCTGTCTTTTGTCCTTTTCTTCAGGAGCCATGGTAGCTCAGTTGTTGGAGCATTGGACTTGTAATCCAAGGGTCATAGGTTTGACAGTCAGTCACTTTGGTATTTTTTCCTTGGGAAAAGGCACTTGGTTCCTTTTCTTTGGCATGATATAGCGAAAAAAGAGTACTAAAATTGCCATTAAAATCAAACCAACCAACCATATCCTTTTCTCCTACATTCTACAATAGACCATACATGTATATTGCCAGTCTTGGAGTTTAAGTTGACTTTAATATGAATCCTAGAAATTGAAATAATATAGCAGTGTTTTCAAGTGAGATGCCAATAGGTATCTTGGAAAGTTTTGATAAATACTTCCTTAGACCCCTTGTAAACATATAAATACCTATTTTAATTTGCTCTCCTTATTTGTTTTTGTCAGACTGGAGGGTACAGCAGTTCTTTGTTTGCTCGAGGACTTCCAAGTTATGCCACATCGACTCCATTCAATTTTGGCCAAAAACACCCCTTGAGCACCCCAGCAGGGGACTCTGAAAGCACTACACTACAGTCTATCACACAGAGCTCAGCCAGTAGTGGAATCAGCAGTATTCGTAGTGAGGTCCGTAGTGGGGACCCAACTCCAGTACCACAATCATTCATGCCAAGGTACTCAGATATCACAGTATATAGAGTAGAATCTTGTTGGCTGAAACAGGTTTATCTTGAATGTTCTGGATCTGCTTGAACATGTTTTTCAAAACCAACAGATAGGTTATAATTATAATTTATGATTTTCTTAAAGCATGTATCCCGTAAACTACTTCTTTGGTCCCTTGGGTCTTTGACCATTCAAGATTCTACTGAAATTGGTTATGATTCATTATGGCTTTTACAATAGAAAATCATTTATGACTACAAATAAAGTCTGTTGAAATAGTAACTTACCAAATGTTGTTATTCAGGGACATGTCTTAAGAACAGAAAGAAAATATAATTTTCATGAATAGATCCATTGCAAACAAAGTTTGGCACTGCAGATTTGAAGGCAAGTAAGTTATAAAGTAGTCTATCACAGTACCTGTACCTTGCATCATTAAATTTTAATTGATTTAGTAGAGCAAAGACCAATGATTAGTTCATCATAACTAAACAACCATTGATTTTATTTGGTAGGAGATATTTTCTAAATTATTCATGGCATTTTCACATCCATGGACTTGGTTATGTTGCTTGTATCCAGTACAACTGTTGAACTGTCTACTATAAAGCTGAAATAAAAAAAATGAACATTTGAATCAGAACATGGTTTTAGGAATATTTGCTAAGAAAATTAGTATTCAAATATATATTTGTTTACCTAGTAAGCACCAACACTTACATCCAGACTTAGCTGTGCTGATCATGCTGTTTGGCGACATTTTGTGAAAGGAACAATGAAAAATGTTAACTATGAAATGCTGAATTAGTTTACAGTGAAACAAATTCAAAACTCACTAAATCAACTGACACTCAACCACCCACAAGGTAATCACAATGTCAAACTTATGAATAGTCAGATTGCTCACAAAATTGTCATTTCTCTTCATTGTCATACAGGTGCTTTTGACGAGAACATGTTGCATAGCAAGTTGATAAAGAACAATCTTATAGAAGGGGTCATATCAAAACCAACAAAGCCTATATGTATCAGTCAATGTATCCAAATTTAATTCTGGTATTTTCTGCACATGATTATGAAAATAAAATAAAAGGACATGTTTCTTAAAACAAAATTATAAAACCAGCTCTAAAACATTATTTTGAATCACTGGTTATCTCCATCACAGTTACAAAACTCTTGAAATGGAAATTTATAATTTAACAAAAAAGGGCAGTAAAACTCTTACTGCCCTTATTTACCTATAGTCTGCCTTCTGCACTAAGGTGGAGCTCTACAGATAGTATGTACTTCTGAGAGAGTGACAGGTGTAAGATGAAGTTGTTTGCATTTGCAACATGCACAATGGAAAGAATGTTGGGATACCTCTATGCTACTTTCATGTACTGTGGCTAAAATGTCTTTACATGTTGTATTTGTGTAAATTGTACATGATGTAAGCACACAGCTAACCAAAATGGCTGCTTCCATGTGCTTGAAAAATCAGCCTGAATTAGTCCAAAGTACACTAACTTTAGCAGATATTAAAATAGGGAAAACAAATTTTGCCAGAGTAGGCAATACCAGCTTCTGAAAGTGCAATGAATGAATTACAAAATATATAAAAAGTAAAAAAAAGTTATCAGCTCACTTTTTTACAATTTATCTTTGAAATCCAGGAAGTGAAAATGACCAAGTGAAGCTAGGTGCACATCTGAAGTAAGGCCAAGCTGTATATTCTATAACCCAAATTACATCCATCAATCATACATCAAAATAAAGGAATTAAAAGTTCTTTTAAAAATACATAAGATATACAAGGTCTTTTTTAAATAGTCAGGATAACCAGTAAGGAAAGCCTGGGAAATTTTTTTTCTTTAAAAATCTAACCACTGTAGAGAGCCACCTAAACAAAAAATTTCGGTCATACATAGTTTTAAGAGAAACAGGGAAGATAAAACCTACATTCATTTGATTCTTAATCTGAGACCCTCCCCCATTTACCCAAGACTTCAAAAATGTCATGTAGTTAGATTTAGATGACTGGGTTTACAGCGTTCTCAGTGCAGCGGCATGGAGTGTGTGTCAACAAATATTTAGACTCTGTTCAGAACTATTGAATGGATATGAAAATTTGGTTTTCATTTCAGCTCTAGCATACTGGCATATTTGTTGTCTGCCTTGTTGCTTGGGTGGTACCAGACAGTGGAAGGCTATATTAACTAAGCTGGTTTTTTTTGCAGATTTTTCTTTTCCTGGAAGATTTTTAGTCCTAAAAAGTTGAGCACCTAAAAAAAGTTTTTTTTTATCATAATAAAATACTTCTTTGTTTGACTTTTCAGACCAGTCTTTATATTATTTTTGTAAATTGTTACACCACAGTTAAGGACAAACTCTTCTGCTTTTGGCATATTTTGCAGCATGCATGTTGTGTACCTTTTCTTTCACTTCCCCCCTCACATCATTGTCTTTGGAGGGTTACATAGTGTTAGAGACATCTGTCCATCACATCGTGTCCATCATGAATTAAATTTCTGCTCAGTAACTTCAGAAGAACATAATGGATTGAAATCAAATTTGTTGTGAGTCTTTATATTGAAAAGACCTATCTCAGTTTGATTTTCATTATCTGAGAAATTTGACATAATTCTGGCCCCTGTTTGACTTGGAACTTTGCCCATGCATTAAGAACTGAGCTTTCATCAGTTGTACAATATTGGCGGCTGCATCTGTGTTAAATGAACACCTTTCTAGTTTTCAGTTTGAATTTCAGTACCAGTCATATTTCAGTTACTGTGTATAATTTGGTTCCAATGAGTTTTTGCTGTCTGCAAAAGTTTGAAAAATGTCAAGTATTGTATCAGTCTCCATTCTTAAATGATGTGAATCCAATTTTTTTTTGAAGTGTGAAGTTTTTGAAAATTTAGCAGCACAGCATAATGTTTGAAAATGTATTTACAGTAATAGTAACCCAGGTATACAGTACAGCATTGGGCAAATCACAAAACTTTGATGTCATCATACTACTGAATTTAAAAATAAGGTAAAATAACCATAATTTTAAATGTTATGATATACAGATTATGTGAAAGAACATGAAAAATTCTTGTTTTAGCACTGCATTCACACTACCTGGTGATGTCGTTCGACCTCTGGGATCGCGGTTGGCTGGAACTCTTACCAGGATGGAAACTCCAGGTACACTAGCTTTTTTTTCAAGGACACTTTAGCATTTACAGTCAAGAAACTTGATGCATGCATCTTGAAGACTATGACCCTCTTCAAGAGTAGTATAATTATCCAGTTTGTATGTTCCCCAAATCACATTAAATTCTTATAGCATTTAGTTCTTTATTTCTATCTCGGGTCACTTTCTGATATGGGGCTTGAAACTGGTATTTAAGGTAATCAAGAAGAGATCTACTCTTTGCAGTCGAATGTCATAGCTACTAATCACATTTCAGTGACCACATCATTGGTTGTTATTTCAACAGAACTTCTGTTGAAATCTTGTATGCATGTGAAATTTAAAAATAATTGACCTCAGATATATTTTTTCATAATACTGTGGTATTAAATTATTTTTGTTAGTATCAGTTCTCACTTTTAGCTTACCTGGCTGTAAGGCCTAGTGAGCATATGGCATATCCATGTGTCCGTCATCCATCCATCAACATTTGCTTACTACCACTTGGGAGGCCATGCTTTTGATCCAGTTTTGATAAAATTGGAATATAGGTCAATATCATCAGTATATTGGATGGGTTCAGATGTGAGCAAGGTCTATGCATATCAATGAAGTAATCCTGCATCTCATTAGTCGAGCCTCAGGAGGCAATATTTCTGATCTGGTTTTGATCATACTAGGAATGTGTGCTTATACTATCAAATTCTTGGAGAAGTTCAGTAATGAGCAAGATCCACATATTAAAGAGGTGGTCTTGCATTAGATTGGCTGTGTATTGACTTCCACTCTGTGAGACAGAAGTTCTTTTGTGTGAATTCTCTTTCTTCACTGTTGATTATACTTTCATTTTGGCACAGTTCTTAAATTACTAAAGATATACTGCACATTTAGCATGTCACTCGTGGTTGGTCCCATAGTCACTGGGGTGGGGTCATGCTGGGGTAAAACCAGTCAGTGGTATAAAAAAAGCAATAAGACCAAAACCTGTCATCATGGTTGTCAAATTAAAGGTCTTTGAGAGTATTGATGCATGGAATTGATTTTAATCTGCTTACAGACCCATGGAGTCTAAGGAATGAGGCCAAAAGTTAGAAACATAGTATGTCCCGAAACCATGTTGTCATGAGGATGAAATTGAAGGCATTGGATATCTTCATTAATGCTAAAACGTTTCTATTCATGATATGGGATTCAAACTTGGTGATTTCCCAAAAGCGTGTAAGTTGGTTGCAAGTTTTCTGAATTTCAATGCAACTGCAGTCTTCCCCCACCTCCACGTCAGAGCATGATTATATAGTCAAAAATACATCACTGCCCTTTTTTATGTTACGTTTTTCATTTTCCTTTGATATAGTTCTTAAATAACTCTAGTCATATTATGTATGTTAAAAAAACCTTTTTGGCAGAGGATCTTGGGTGGGGACTCGAAGAGATTAAAGAATTTGACATTATCAAAGAAAGTCACCATAGGTGTTCAAAACAGTGATCAAAAGAATTTGTTATGGTGGTGTAGATGATATGAAGAGGGACATGTTGGGTGTGTGTGTGTGTGTGTTTTTAATCTAAGGTTTGTACATGGAATCATATCATGATATAAAGAGGGACATGTTTGGAGGGTTGTGTGTTTTTTAAACTAAGTTTTGTACATGGAATCATATCAGGAAGGCAGATGGTAATCAGAGCATTCCTTAAGAACTGAAATAGAAGGTAAGTTGGCCAAGTAGCCGGGATGGGTGGGAATGGGGTGTGGGTCAAAACCATACTCTGCCAAAAGGTTTTAAAAGTTACAGAAAAGTTTTGATGGTCTCTTCTGAGCAGAAAAATTATGATTAAACATAAGATGCTTTACTCTGTTTCCTTAACTCTTGTGTGTTGCTAAATTGTCTTGTGCTGCATGACCTCAGTACAGATGAAGTTTGAAGGGCGGTAACACCACCGTAGTTGTTCAAGTGTCTGACTGACCAGTATTCTCAATTGACCTTGAAACTGTTGTAAACAGCTATAAACATCACATAGATATATGAATACAGTCATTTATTTAATCAACAATGGCTAGCTGCATCTTTGATATTCAATCACGATTTACTGAATGTTCTTTTCAGGATGACAATCATGTAATTTATTGTAAGTATTTTTTGCCAAAAATAGCTGGTAGTTGATAGTTAGACAGGTGATTTGTTGGGGGTTGTTGCGGAGAAGATGTGGGGATTTGCTATGGCAAGCCATTGAAACAGCACTACTTTAAATTGTATTCAATCAGAATCATACAGCATTCCCCAAAAAGCACATATTTTGCGATCGTATGCCATCAACTTTCCTCTAGTTTAGGCTTCTGTTTATTGATGTCACTTTGCATTGTAGGCAATGAGATGTCCATCGTTCCAAAGTCAAATCGCCCAGGATCAGCCAAAATGACCATCACAGTGCGCCAAGGAGAGAATAGTGAGTAGAACCCATTCAAGTTCGGATGTTGTATAAAAACCAGGACCTGGGATAATGTAGTTGGTTGAATTTGCATCCACCTAGCCAACTTTTGAAAATAAGGACAGAAAATGTCTTTGTTCCATACAAGGTTGGTTGATAGGTTTTTAGTGACACTTTGACACATTATCGCCAATATCTTGTTGTGGAAATGGAAAGGACACACCAAGGCAGCTGACCCAGACTGACCTGGGTGGGTACTGGACCCACAACCTTTGGACCTGTAATCACTTGAGCTGTAATGATAGAGCAGTAAGCATCAAAATTTTCATTGCAATACAATATATCATATTGCCACCCCAGTGTCACAATATGTATGATACAACATGAAAGGTTATGTGATTATGTACTTTTTGCCTAGCCTGATTTGGTATAGGTGAGATATAGGAGTCAGTTGTGCTGATGGTGTCTTTGTTTACCTTCATTAAAGTTTTGGTTTAAGTTTTCTGTATGTAATTGATTTCATATATGGACCATATAATCAGTAAACATTTGTCTTTTATCTCAACACACCCACACCCTCCCTTTTCCCCTCCAAATAATTCAAGTCTTTCCATATAGTCACAAGTCTCAAGGGAGTCGTGGTAGCTCAGTTGGTTGAGCATTGAAGTTGTAATCAAAGGGTTGTGAGCTCAATACCCACCCAGGTCAGTCAAGGTCGCCTGCCTCTGTGTGTCCTCAAGAAAGGCAGAAAAGAATTTCCAGGGGGCAATAAGTTAATTGGCACCATATAGTCATTATTGTGCTGAGGTTCCACCTCCTTCATATCGTAAGATGTGACTAATGGAGGCAAACTTCTTGCCCTGGGGCTCATCCTATGATGATGTTGATGGTGAGAAGGTCTTGGATCTTTTAAAAGAGAGTGCGGATTATACAAAAAATTTACGCTGTATTATAAGGATTTTTCCTTATTTTGGTTATATCTTTGCTTTATATGCCTTTTTGGTATACCTGAACTTACTCGGCACTTTAAAGCAGAATTGTGCTGATGTGCCATTAAACCCTATAATGCTTGCATACATACATAGATATACATACATACATACATACATACACACATAAACTGAATAATTTTGTTATTGCAGCAAGTTTTGAGATTCCAGAGTCAGAGCTGTTAAAGGATCTGGTATATGCCTTCCAAGGAATTGAGGGAAAGTGGATCAAATTTGATGCTAGTAAAGATGGTTACAGAATAGACTCACAGGTAAGGCGGGATAAAGTTTCTTATTAAGGTAAATATATGTATATCCTTCCTGAATAGACTCACAGGTAAGATGGGATAAAGATTCTCATGAAGGAAAAAATATGTAATATCCTTTCTGAAAAGCCCTGCTTTTTTGTTAGATATTTTTGTTCTTGATTAGTTGGTGAAAAAGTGGCTTTTTTAAAAGGAAGAACATAGTTAGCTTGCTGTTAGTTTTATTGAAGTAATATATACATTGTAAACATGTGCCATTTTATACAGATGTATGAGTAAATGTGTCAGGTTGTAAGTTGAATAAATTAATTTTGTTACAAAATCTTGGAAACTATTACACTGTTACAAAATCTTGGAAACTATTACACTGCACTGTTACAAAATCTAAGAAACTATTACAATATTGCACTGTTTCAAAATCTTGGAAACTTTTACACTATTACAAAATCTTAGAAACTATCACTGTTACAAAATCATAGTTGGAAACTATTACACTGTTACAATATCTTGGAAACTTCAAATATTACACTTACAAAATCTTGGAAACTATTACTACTATTACACTGTTACAAAATGTTAGAAAATATTAAACTATTACACTGTTACAAAATGTTGGAAATTACACTATTACACTGTTACAAAATCTTGGAAACTATTACTACTATTACACTGTTACAAAATGTTAGAAAATATTAAACTATTACACTGTTACAAAATGTTGGAAATTACACTATTACACTGTTACAAAATCTTGGAAACTATTACTACTATTACACTGTTACAAAATGTTAGAAAATATTAAACTATTACACTGTTACAAAATGTTGGAAATTACACTATTACACTGTTACAAAATCTTGGAAACTATTACTACTATTACACTGTTACAAAATGTTGGAAATTACACTATTACACTGTTACAAAATGTTGGAAACTATTACACTTTTACAAACTATTACACAGTGAGATCTGCTATACCAGGTACTTTTTGTATGCAGACCACCTGTTTGTAAAGGCCAAGTTCCATAGGTCACTATTTATTTGTATATAAATACAAGTAATTGACAAAGACCAGAACTTTGGTTTCCTGAGTGGTAATTATACACAGGGTTTACATGTTATTGCAGACTGGTCAATGGAAAACAATGGAAAAAGTCAGTAACAAGTAT
The DNA here is from genome assembly GCA_029931535.1 of Margaritifera margaritifera. Classification (NCBI taxonomy): domain Eukaryota; kingdom Metazoa; phylum Mollusca; class Bivalvia; order Unionida; family Margaritiferidae; genus Margaritifera; species Margaritifera margaritifera. Next base: position 493,432 of record JAQPZY010001200.1, read on the forward strand.
AAATTGCTACTTGTCATGAAGAGGATTTACTGAATAAACACTACATGTATATGTAAGTGTAGACATGATAATGTCCATACCCTCAGTGAACATGTTTCTCATGGCTACTCCATTTAAATTTACCTGACACTGACATGTCCAATGACCCAGGTTTTGATAGACACCAGAATCCGTGTTCAAAAGAAACAAAATGGGAATGCAAACCATCAGCACAGATATTATATAATGACAAAACAGTTGAAGATGGCATTGGGAAAGTAACATTCCCTTATGTTTTGACCTAAAGCCAGGTCTTCCTTAGGGGACAGTGCAATACATACACAGAGATAAAAACACACAAACACAGTGAGATATAGAACAACCAATATTTACATTTTGGCACAGAGAAGAAAAACTCTAAATGATAATGCAAAGATCTAAACTAAAGGAAAATTATTTAAGAAAACTAGAAATAACTACATGTCTAAGAAGGAATTTATTATCTAAGAAAAAGGCAGGCAAGATTTACTGAAAGCTGTTAGCTCAGTAGCGGTAAGCTGTTTGGGGGGAACTTGTTATCTACATCATTGCGAGGATGTCATGTTCCATATGGCACCATCTGTAATTTATAGGAGTGCATTATTTGCTGCTAGCTTTACATCCTTGATATTTGTGACTACAAGAAACTAAGGTAAAGTATTTACAATTTAAGGGAAGGTGGTGGAAAGTATGATTGTATGTATATACCAGGGTCCAGTGACATGTCAGTACAGTAGTGGTCACATGGTGCCGATTAAAGGTAAAGTTATAAAAATATAAAGAATTAATTGTGCGAAAAAAATGAAACCTTGGAAGATAAGAAAAATTAAAACCTTGGCACCATATAGCCACTGACATGGCATTGGAAGGGCTTAATATAGCCACTGTTGTGCTGGCATGCCATTGGAACGGCTTATCTTCCTTGGTTTTCATGGGTTGGAGGGTTGGAAGGATTTATCTTCCAGTGTTTAAATATTGGTCTCCAATTCTTTCCATTTACATTTTTAGAACTTGACTGTTTATTGGTGTCATGTGGCCATTATTGTGCTGACATGCCATCAGACACTGGTACATAGAAACATATATGCTTTAGGACCCCATCCCTTACAATATATATATATAAGGATTGGGCCTATCTTTTTTATCTGTATAATTTCAGTTCTTTACAATTTGTAGCTTCACCATAAAAAAAGCTGCATTCCCACCCTCACACCTCCCCCCTCGCCCCTGAAGATAGATTTAAATGAAATGACCCTTGGCTTGAATGCATTAGATTTTTGCATCTAAATAAACACTCATTATATTCACTTTATAACTGACATCTGCTCAATAAAGCCCTCTCCATTGTTGTACCTTGAGTGCAGAATTGCTGGTTTCCCACAATTTATTTCCGTATGCCCCCCCCCCCCCCCACATCTTGACTTCTGTGTGCCCCTGCCTAAGTACACTTTTTTGTGGTGAACAAAATAGAAAAATCTGCCTACTATTTTTCATCAGTGCACATCTGTCCATGTCTTAGTTGGCTCTAGCAGTGGCATATTTGCTAATGGCAATAAAAACTTTAAGATGGCAGTTAATTTCCATTTTAAGGTAACATTTTTGGCAATCAAAACAATAATGATTTGTAGTAGTCAGGTTGAATTAATGTCATAAGCGACCAAATTTCGGGGGTAAAAATCTTAGAGAAATATGCAATTTTTAACATTTAATCAATTAAATATTAGTTGCAGCATGGCAAATATTCAAAGATATAAAATCAAGTACAAAAAGCCTGAGCATAGAAAAGCTGTTTATTTTCCTGAAATTCGTGTGAGAATTTTCCGTAACCACTCGAAAACCAAAGCAGAGAAGAGAGTCTGCTTCTCATGACCTTCAGTGATAGAGTATTTAAGAATGCAGAGTGTATTTGCCCAGTGCTAAAACAAAACATACTAAATAATAAATTTCTTTTGGTATAATATCCATTACCAATCTTGAATGCTGCCATATTTACAAACATATTTTCACATGGAAATACTGATCAGACACTGATATTATGGCAATTAAATTACCTGAGAACTCCCGTACCTTCATATACAGTTTTTACATGATAACAGATGTATGCAGGAATCAGTGCTCATATTCATGCTTTGTAAAATTTCCATAAATATTGATGCATCAGTCTATACACCTTGTATTTCCCCATCCCATAATTAACACGTTAGTATTTCTTTCAAGACCTTGTTATAGATTTGCAATAACAGCTTTCATTATATTTACTTGATAATGATGGTTGTTGACTCTTTAATGTATTTTATGGGACACTCTCCCCCTTATACTGATGACATTGGTGCACAGGGATCTGTATTTTCTGCACACAGATGCACACAAAGTTAAGGTGATCTTTTAACTCTAAAGATAAGAAGAAAGCTTTCTAATATTTCAGTTTGACAGCTACATAGTGGTGATGTCAAATTTGAAACAGTCGGGGGAACAAAAGAAAGAATAAAATTCAACAACTTGTATGTTTGCTTCAGTGCAAGCTTTGTGCAAAAGCAACTGATAATATGAACACCTTAGTAAAACCAAACATGCATGGTGTAAGCTTAAAATGCACATGATGATGATGATGATGATGATGATGATGATGATGATGATGATGATGATGATAGTTACAATATCAGTTTTACATAAGTATCAATGATCTCATAAAATTAGCATTGACGTCAAGATTGCTAAATGATCCAATTATAGTGATAAATTCCATAATTCACATGTTTTAGCAAAAACATAACATGTATGTATTTGTGTTCAAATGGAGTTTTCATACAGAGTCCCTTTTTTAATGTCACTGCATCATGTGACCATGTGCTTAATTAATGTTTGGTGAGTTGATTGATTTTGCAAAGAAAGCTGCTATTTTTTTACATTTACAGTGGATGTGGGTACATGTAGGCATGAGAGTGGTTTGTAAATATGTATATATGTTAGTTATAAACAAATAAACAACAGTTTAAAAATCTATTAAAAATCTATTATTATTATTATAATAAATGCAGGCAGATTATAAGTAAACACTCAAGTTAAATTAGAGACACGGAATGGAAAATTCTATAGTGTGGCTCTTTTTATGTGTATCAGCTATTCAAACATGTAAATGTTTTTATGGAGTACTTGAGCACTTCATAAAATGTTCATAACAATAATATAAGTGTCCAAAGAAAAGATGATAGTGCTGTCATTAGGTACTTGAGAGAATGTTTGGCCATCTTAATTTTTACCTAATACATCATTTTTAGTATAATTCAACATATACATATGATTTAAATATACAGGATGTATTAGGCATAAACCAGATTATTTTGACTGTTTATTTCTGTAAGTACATTTCTATTTTTATATAGGTTGGGATTCCTAAATCTATACGACAGATGGTCAGTAAACTGTCAGAAAATGGATGGCTTTACAACAAAGTAAGGAACTATGTGGAATCCAGAAGTGCAGACAAAACATTTGGCTTAGTGGGTCAGGTAGGTTATCTCCCTTTGCATGCTGCAGTGTCCAAACCAAAATTTACATAATGCTGACTTTCCTCTGAAACCAAATTGAACCCGAAATAATTGTATGATCTTAAGTTCAGGCAAATTTAGCTTCAGAGTACACCCTGATTGTTCAGTATTTTCTATTTTTGTTAGCTCACCTTTCTTAAAATACAGAAGAGCTTATGCTACATGTATACATGGCATTGTCAGGTGTCAGCAGACAGCTTAACCCTGTTTTCCTGCCATTACCTTCAGCTTTAGGCATGATGGAACTTAGGTTATTCCTCGAATCATTCTGAACCATTTGGGGGAAAGGAGGTTACAGTTACCTACTTGGCTTATGGTTGTGTACAGTTAACTCTGATGTTAAAGCTTTTGTTCAAGGTACAAGGCACACTGCCTTTTTTTTGGCCTATCAGCACCATTTCATTATGTCTAGATAATGACACTTGTTGTCAAGACAGTTTGTTGGCAGTTTTCATTAAATTTTCTTTTTTAGAAAACTTTGTTGGTTGAATTGTCAGATAGCTATTTAAACTCAATATGCATCTCGTCCTCTGTTCTGTTGTTTTCCTGTCATCTGCCTTTTATAACCATCCGTAGTACAGCAAATCTTGATTGTTTTGACAAACTGTATGATGTAATGTTTAATCATTTTTTATTCTTGTAGAGTTTTTGTGCAGCATTACACCAGGAATTAACAGAATACTACAGACTGATAGCTGTCCTGGAAGCACAGGTATACATTTGATGATGATATTTGTTATGCTTGTATTTATTGATAGAAAAGTGGTTGGTTGAGAAATTATTTAATGAATGAGGAAGGTTTACCAATTTTCAGGAATATTTCTTTTTTGCAAAAGGGCATTATAGATAAAAAAAAAATTATGGATAATTTTGTGCGTGACTACAAATTTAATTGGAGAAAATTTTGTTATTTGCAGAAATATTTCAAAACTTCTCGAGTTTTAAGTGCAGATAACAAAATTTTAATGCAGGTCTTCATAATTTTACTGGAAAAACTGCTTGAACTATTGTTGAGTTGAGCATTCTGTCTGTTGCACTTATTTTCATAAAAACATTTAAAGTTTGGTTGACATGATCTAGAAGTTATTGTCCATCGCCTTTTCATGAAAAGCGGGGGACATGGTATCTGGATTTCCATCCATCACACTTTTCTTTCTGCTATATAACTTTAAAGCCATTTTCAGTTAAGAGATGTATACTTGTACATCACCATTAATAGGTGTGTTGCATACTTTTTTGGGGATCCCATCCTCAAGGCTCAGATATTTTAAGTTTTCCCTGTCATTTTCTTTTCCGCTATATAACGTTCAAGCCATTTTAGATTAAGGAAGATGAATCTTAGTTGTCATAGGTGCCTTGAATGAATGTATTAAATGAATGGCAATGTATACCAAATTGTATTTGGATTCATTACCAGTTTTAAAGATCTTGTTGATTAATTTCAAACATTCGCATCAATAGTCTGATTTAAGAGAGTTGCCAATATTGATATTTACATTTTTAGAGCTTTACTTTTATTGAGTCACTTTCAGCTGACTGACAAATTATGGTATAACCGGAATGGACTATATAACATCATGGTAGAGACTTTTACTGCTTACAAAGGTGAAGAAGTACCGATACGACAAGATGCTTTGCATCAGGAAAGTCATTGAGTGTGGAAAAGAAAGTGAGAAATTATCCCTTACAATGGTGCTAAAACTCAAAACTTTGGTAAAGATGAATTTTCTACACAGTTTACAGTTAATAAAACTGTTTTTCATGAGCATTTATTTTCCTTAAAGGTATGAAACATGGGATAATTATACTTCATCGTTAGGAGGCATGTCATGAACCACATCGGGGTTCCATATCAAGGTCAATGTCACAGATCAGTATGTTAATTTTTTCCCCTCACTTTCTTTTCCACTATAACTTTCAAGCCATTTAAAGTTAAGTGATAAAACTGGGTAGACTTGGCCATTATCATCAGGTGGTGTGTTGTGTACCACACTAGGGGTGGTGTGTTGTGTACCACACTAGGGGTCCTTTTTTATATTTCAAGGTCACAGCTCAGTATTTTAAGTCTTCCAACATACTTTCCATTCTACTGTGTAACATTAGAGCTGTTTGAGATTAAGTGATAAAACTTGGTATACTTATACGTCATCATTAGAAGGCATGTTGCAGACCACACTGGAGATCATATCTTCTAGGTTATGATAACAGCATAATATTTTTTTCTGTCACATTTGCATGTCATTCTGTGACTTGATACCTGATAGCGATAATGCATGAAACTTGGTATATTTGTATATTATTATTAGAAGGTGTGTCGTGTATCACATTGTTGATCCTATCTTCAAGGTTAAGGTCACAAGTCAATGTTTTTTGTTTTCCATCACACTGTTTAATGGCTTTCCATGTATCACAGTCAAGGTTTTACGTTGATGGTCAAGGTCACTGATAAATGTTTTCACCTCTGCACTTGCCTTGAATGCCCTTTGAGATAGACATGAATCATGGTTGCTTTCCATGTATGCCTCATTACTCTACAGCTCTGTCACAAGCGTCACAACCAGGTTTTTGGTGACCTCATCACAGTAAGTGGTGGACACAAATTTACAGAATTTTACTTGTTTCATTTCTATGGGGGGATAGCTGTAAGAGATATTATTTAGAAGACTGCGCTTGCTGGTCTGTATGTATGTATGTCTATTGTTACGACTAGGGGTAATGTAACAAAAGAAAACACTCAAACAAGCTTTCAAGATTTAAAATACAAATCTTTAATTTCCTAAAATATTAAAATATTTCAACAAACAATCAAAGTGAAAGAATTAAAAATAACTTGCAGTATAGAATATCTTTAAAAGTCCTAAATTGTTCTAAAGTTCACTGATCCGGAAGTCAATCCAAATATTCCGAATGAGGTATTTCGAATGAAGTAACCTTCACTGTACTAATGTGTTGATAAGAATAAGTTATATCCAAGTAATCCTTGCAAATATGGAATATCACAAGTTCTAGAAATGTGTCTGATAATTCCACGGAGCTGTATAATTATTCAGGTTGAAGAAACAGTACTAATCCAGAATGCACTGTATTTATAATAAATAGATTTCCAAAGAAGAATATCCCCCACACAAAATGAATCAAATTCGTTTATGACCTCTCAGTTCAATGTAACTATGAAGAATCCAGAATACTGCTATTAATCCTATATATATAGTCTCCCACTACGGAGAAACAAATTAAAACCCATTGCGTCTTTGATAAACAACTGGGCATTTCAAAATATTACAACCCTCTCCAAACCAATCAGAAATTAGGTTATGTGTGACATCTCTAAAGTACCAATGTACCAATGTTTATAAACAGTAAATAATGTATTTACTCATGGAATCTAGGTCAGAAGTTCATGTCTCTCACGCCTGCTAAAACCACGTGATATGACTAAGGTTTCGAAATATCGATCGAGCCTACCGTATGTATACTCACAAGACGACAGCTGTTTAGACTAAGAACAGAGATCATAAACTAATAAACTATACCATTATTAAAAGAAAAATGATATATAATTCCGTAACACTATCCATCAGTCAGGTAAGTTTTGCATAAGGTCAGTTGCCCAGGCTGGTAGTTTGGTTATGCATGTTCCTTGAACACTCTCCAAGTTGAATTATTTTTATGTGTCACGTTTTTTGGAAGTCTTACTGTGATTACATGTCTCTTCTTCTGTATATCTTTGCACAGCTTCAGCAGGAACAGGACCAGGGTATTAGTGAAGCTAATGGTGGTCTTACCCTGAGACGATTAGTTGTCTGGACATTTGACCCACTGTCGAGGCTAAAGACTCAAGCTGCACTTGTTGATGTTTGTAAAGGTCAGCAATATGACTTTATAATTTGTTAAAATCAATGTTTTGCATCACTGTAATATAACACCTGGCAATATCCTAAAGCAATGTCAGTAAGTAATGTTTAAATTTTATACATCTGCAAAAAAAGGTGTAGCACACGTTGTTATATCTGTCTGTTACCTTTTCTGTATTGCACAATACCTGTAGTTTTACATTAGCTACCTTTACTAAACATTGTGGATGGCTTGTACTTGGGGTAAGGAAGAAGCCTATTGAATTTGGAATTAAGTGATCAGTGGTCATTGGTCAAGGTCACTGACTGACAGGAGAAAAATGGTTTCTGTACAATAACACTAGTTTTGTATCACAGACTTAGACCTAACTTTGTGGATAGCTTGCACTTTGGGTAAGAAGCCAATTGGTTTTGAATCAAAAGGGCAAAAGATCATGGTCATTGACTGGAAGAAGAAAATGGATTCCACACAATAACATTAGTTTTATGTCACAGACCTTTTTAGGCTGAGAAAGAAACCGACAGATCTGGGGATCTAAAGGTAAGAGGTTAGCATCATGCTTAGTCACATAAGAAAATAATGGTTTCTGCAAAGTATGTTAAGTTCAAGACCCCATGCATTGACCAAAGGCCAAGGTCATTAGGACCCATTGATCAATAATCTGCATAGTCGACCATGCCCTACTAGTGCCTACATAGAGGACTGTTAAACACGGAGCTGGTATATAATATACTATTCAGGGTAATAGTGTTACAGGTGTGATATATAGAATCGGCAACTAATCAGGGATTGTCTTAGGTGGTGACGCTGTTGAAAAAATTGCTTTTTAGAGTAAACCTTAATCCTGAATTAGAAGGAAAGCAGTATCCGTTTTGCCCCATATTGCTGGTTATCAGGTTAGAGTATTTAAAACAGTTTGCACAGCCTTGAAAAGTCCTTGAATTCAGAGGGTTGTCTTGAAAAGTCCTTGAATTAAAAAAAAAGGTTTTCTTTAGGAAAAAGTACTCAAATTTCTGAAAAAAATCCATGTATTTCCGAAAAATGTCCTCGAAGTTTTTCAGTCTTGTCAAAATAAGACAGCTAACTCCCAAAACTGATGTAGATGAGATGATTGCACTCCACCCCCCCCACACACGCCAATAGTTAGTGTTGTCACTAAAACTGGTTTAAAAGAAAATATTTCATGATTGTGTCTAGTGCTTGAATTTGAAATTTTAAGGACTCGAAACACCATAATCTGTATTCTTTCTAAGTTTAGACGCAGTTAATTATTGTTCTTGAAAAAAACTAAAAGTTCTCGAAAGTGTTTTCTATTTCTTGATGAAATCTCTGTATGAACCATGTATTGTGATATCCTTCATCAGTCAATATGTCGGTAATTCTATCACCTCCTAAACAGCTGGGTGGAAATCAACCAAACTTGGTACAAAAGTCACCCATGTAGCGACCACATCTTGAGGAGGGGTATAATTTTTTGGCTCCACCCATAGGGTTCTTTGAAGAGGCAAAGTGTTTCAGGATATGGAGGGGTTTTATGTAATAAAAAGCTTGGTAATTTGCCATGGAATAAGGGCTATCTAGATAGTTAATAGAATATTTTCAAAATCTGTTGTTTAGCAGATATAAAAAAACTGAAATTTTAGTTTAGTTTCAATCACCGCATTGACATGGTCTTCATGTTCAACAAAGAACATTGTAGATTCCAGCCTACAAGGAGGCCAGATTTCTCGGATTAGGGTCACAGAATGATGAATATTAATTACCAATATATGTAATTCAATAAATTGCTGATGTTCTTTTCAGGTAAAAAGGGTGGGTCTTTAGCTTCTACTATCTATTCCTACATGCAGCATGGAGATCCATACATCAGGAACCTCATTAAACACATACTCACAATGGTACGTATTAATGTCTCTTCCATTATGTGTAAAATTCCATATGGCACACATTGAGATGGACATAAATATACATTTTTTGTTGAGCCTACATTCATGAAGAAGCAAGAAACAACGGTCACTGTCTGGCAGCAACAGCATGATTATCAGTTATAATAATGTATCTACATCAAATACATTGCCTGATCACATTACATTTGGATAACTTTATTTGCTACCTCCGAATCCAGTCCTCCCAGAAAGACGGAAAAATGTCTTTCTGTCTATATATTATATAGCCAAAGGGAAGCAACTCTCACAGGTTAACTCCCCTTTCTATTCGCTAGGTGGTTACTATTATACCCGGTATAAACCATTTTTTACTTTCGCTAGCCATGCTGTAAGGTGTCCTCTAGACAATCAAATTAAATTCTACAACTTCTATAACTTAAATGTTATCATCCACATTTCTTTTTCAGTGGTACTGTAAGTCAAAATGTTATTTTATATGGTGCATACAACATTCTTGTGAATTCCGGTGAATTTATTAATATTTTTGCAATTATCGTATCATTTCATTATTGTCGCATGTGATTTCGATCAATAACATTCAGTTTCACCTGAGAAATTTTCGGGTGCTGTACTTATCAACTATTACACTTCTAAGTTGTTTCGATAATGTGGTTACATAATTTATATATATATATATATATATATATATATATATATATATATATATATATATATATATATATATATATATATATATATATATTTGTTGTATGCACTTGTTTGTTCCTTGCATGTTATGTCCAGTACTTGCAGATGATTTTTTCTGTTGTTGTAATTTTACTCTTCTAAAACTTTGTCATTAAAATAAAATGTTGATTTACCGGTTCATCTTTTTAAAATATCATACCAACTTTATTATCTATTTAGTATATACTAATGTCTACCTGTCTTTCCAGACAGTCTCTCTTTTCTTTCCTTCTTCCCAGCTTGTCATACATGCATACATGTATGTATACTAGTACAAATAGCTACCAATCTATCTGTACAAAAGAAAAAAAAAAGAAAAAAAAAATTTGAACTGAAGTTACTCGATATTGTATGATAACCCTTTGATTTTTGGCTGTAACTTCTTCAAGAGAAACTTGGAGGATCACATTGGCCCTCTGGTAAGAATCCTTGACTAAACCCTGCATTTCCTTGTTTGCCTTCATCACCTTCACAAAGTCTTTTTACACACAGGATGTTTGATCGTACAGCAAAATGATTTTGTTTTAAATATCTAATCACACCTTTGACTTTATGGGTCAAGGCCAATGACATAGAAACCAAGTTTCTAAAAAAAAGTTGATTTACAGCAATGTTTCAAGCATGGGTATTACATGCAAGACCTTGTTGGATATGGGTAAGAATTCACTAAATGGCGTTATTTCTTTGTAACACCTGATGAATAAAACTTATCAAAATTTATGTTTTTAAAATTCAGAAAAATTATAATTTATGGGTGTAACATTTGATTTAATATCACAACAAAAGTTACAAAATAAGTTAAAGTAAAATATGGGATTTTTCAGCAAATCATGTTGTACTTATTTTACAAATAAAGAATGTTTGATTTCTTTTTATTTTTGCTTGTACCATAAAACTGTATGCCGATAATTAAAGTTATCAAAAAAGATATATATTAATAGTACATGTTGATATGTGAGTAAAAAGGAAGGGTTAGAATGCGTATATATTTAAAATATCAAAGACATATTTAGAGATAGATAAATGGATAGATAGATAAGGGTTTTGGAAATAGCTAAGAGAGAGAGGGGTGTTTAGGTAAAAAGACCTTGAACTGAAAAATTAAACATAACCAAGAACAGAACTGTTTAATTTTAATGTTTTATTATATCAAGTTTTTTTTTTCTCCCTAGATATGTTAGCAGAATCTCATCAACTACATCAACAATACTGAAAGCTAGACTTTTTGTAATGATTTGTTTATACTCACAACTGAATGATTTAGAACACTTCTTTTTATCTATTTAATTATTTGCCAACCAGTAAGTATGTGTTGGTCTACTGTAATTATTACATAAACAACAGATGATAAACATAGCATGTGAGTGCTTAAGTTTCAGTAAATTAGATGAGTTTTTAAAGAAATTTTGGTGGGTAATCATTAGAGATGAGTGCCTTTTATTTCCAAACTCACTTGTCAAAGAAATATCATGAGTTATATTATTACCAGTATCACCTATCACCATGAAATCAGTGACATGCATCAAACAATCTTTGACAAGCTGACTTGCGCTGACAAATCTGGGTCTCTGCAGTTTGTTAGGAGTAATCAGTGGAACAAATGACATAGACCCTTATCTGCTGGCAGATTATGCAATGGTAGATCAGGGTCTATTTTGTTTGCAGTTGGACCCGATTTAAAAGCGAGTGTATATGGTATATAATATTACATTCTCTTTGACAGGTGTCTCAGCCTATTTATGCCATTCTCTTTGACAGGTGTCTCAGCCTATTTATGCCATTCTCTTTGACAGGTGTCTCAGCCTATTTATGCCATTCTCTTTGACAGGTGTCTCAGCCTATTTATGCCATTCTCTTTGACAGGTGTCTCAGCCTATTTATGCCATTGTCTTTGACAGGTGTCTCAGCCTATTTATGCCATTCTCTTTGACAGGTGTCTCAGCCTATTTATGCCATTCTCTTTGACAGGTGTCTCAGCCTATTTATGCCATTCTCTTTGACAGGTGTCTCAGCCTATTTATGCCATTCTCTTTGACAGGTGTCTCAGCCTATTTATGCCATTCTCTTTGACAGGTGTCTCAGCCTATTTATGCCATTCTCTTTGACAGGTGTCTCAGCCTATTTATGCCATTCTCTTTGACAGGTGTCTCAGCCTATTTATGCCATTCTCTTTGACAGGTGTCTCAGCCTATTTATGCCATTCTCTTTGACAGGTGTCTCAGCCTATTTATGCCATTCTCTTTGACAGGTGTCTCAGCCTATTTATGCCATTCTCTTTGACAGGTGTCTCAGCCTATTTATGCCATTCTCTTTGACAGGTGTCTCAGCCTATTTATGCCATTCTCTTTGACAGGTGTCTCAGCCTATTTATGCCATTCTCTTTGACAGGTGTCTCAGCCTATTTATGCCATTCTCTTTGACAGGTGTCTCAGCCTATTTATGCCATTCTCTTTGACAGGTGTCTCAGCCTATTTATGCCATTCTCTTTGACAGGTGTCTCAGCCTATTTATGCCATTCTCTTTGACAGGTGTCTCAGCCTATTTATGCCATTCTCTTTGACAGGTGTCTCAGCCTATTTATGCCACACTTCTGCGTTGGATTTATGACGGTGAATTGGAGGATGTACATGATGAGTTCTTTGTGGCTGCAGACCCTACAGTGAAGAATGACAGATTGTGGCATGACAAGTACAGTCTCAGGAAGTCAATGATTCCCTCTTTTATTAACATGGATCAAGCTAGAAAGGTATTTGCAAATTTGTGCAATATTAATGGTAAAAGAAATTCTTCAAGGTGAGGTTTTCAAAAAACCAAAGCTGTTTACTTCTACATTTTTACAGTACAGTTGAACCTGTCTTTAAAGACCTCCCCTTCTGACAAAAAAATATGGTCTTTCAAGACAGTTGGTCTCATGGCAGGTCACAACACTATATAATCAATTAATCTGTGCCTTTTTCCTTAATAATGTACTGTAGTACACCAGAGTTCTACCATTGCATTATGCTAATCTGCCACTTAAGAGTTCAATGTTGCTTTTAGGCTTAAAATCTAAGTGACTGCAGGCGAAAACATCTCTGTTCTATTATATTGAGCCTGTGAGTTTGGAGTTTTGAAAAACTGTGGACAAATAAATTTTAAGAAACTAGATTTCATGATAGTTGTACAAATAATTTCTGTCTTTGAAATAGGAAAATTATTTTCAATTCTCAGATTAAGGGAGACTCTTGGTTAGCAGTGTTAGAGATGCTGCAAATTCGCACACTTGGAAAGCGGTGATGCACGAGAACTACCACAAATTAGTTTAAAGTCGCACATATAAAAATGTACTCTGTGCAGTATACGATTTTTATTTAACTGTTTACCCATAAAGTGCTTGTCATGGCATAAGTCGTGCCGCCAGTAGAGGTCTCGTAGCGCTTGTCTTGACATCTGTCGTTTTTCAGGTAGGCAACTGTTTACACATCCGAGTACTTCGGCTTGACAAGGAACGGTTTTTTAACTAAATTTGATTGGCACATTGGGCCCTGGAACAAATATTCTGTCGAGTTTGAACCTTGCATTCATGAAGGAAGTTTTACAAATGCATGTTTAAAATAAGGGCAACCTAGAAAACCCAAAATGGATGACTCCCAACATGGTTCATCAACAGATGATGATTTTTATTTGGGAAATACTGGCTGATGATAGTGATGATGACAAAGATGTTTCAAGTTTTGAAGTATGTCAGATTATTGGAGCTGGAAAAGTGTTACTGGAAATACCGGACAAGATGGCATGCCGGTCAACCCCCTGATCAGCGGTATTTCAAAATTAAATGTCGAAAAGGAAGAATACCAAGCCTAATTAAAATACAGGCAATTTAAAAGTAGAGTGCAATTTTCATTTCTTTTTTCAAACAATTTTGCCCTGAGGGATCTTGTGCTACAAAACTCTCTAAAGGTTAAGATAAATTGAATAAATAAGAATCTAAAAAGAAATTAAAAAGTAAGGATATTTATTTTTGATCAAAATACCTCTGTCTGAACAAGCAGACTATGGGGTTGATGAACTTAAAACCCTAATATAGCATTGTGGAACAGATACGAAATCTGGCATAGTAGTTAGCAAAGCACTGATTCAAGAAAGTGAAACTTTGGCAGAGCCCATGTTAGTGAAAAATCTTATTTTGGAGCAGAGATATCTAAGAGACAATACCTATGAGCTGTGGAAAATTGCACATAACAACCATAAAGAATAGTTTCCCAACTTGTTTAAGCTGGCTTAGCTAGCTATGCATATGTCCCTTCAGACAGCAGATTGTGAAAGGGGGTTCTCAGCACTGTCAGAACAATATTCATACGCAGATAAGGAACAGATTAAGCTCAGAAAAGATCAACAGATTAATGCTGATACTACTAGAGGAGACGCATCATTTGAGGATTTTTATCTCAGTAGAGCTCTAACAAAGTGGAGCAGGAAGAAAGAAAGAGATATTGATGTGTTAGGTAAATATTGAACTGTGGCTGTTTCCTCCACCCCCCCCACCCCCCCCCCCCCCCACATGTTTTTTTCTAATCCCTTCTTATTTTGGTGACAAGAGGGGAGTTCCCCCCTTTAGATAAAATCCTGGCAGCATCCCTGTAGTGCCTCACTTGAAAAATAAGATTATAGATTTCTCCAGGACCCTCTGTAGCATGTACAAATATCTAAATAAAAGCACAGTCATGATTATCAAGAGATATTTTGGGTTTCAAACTCGTGGCACGGGATAAACGTTAGCCAGGTTGTTCACTTGGAATGGAAATGGTTATGATAGTGTTTGCATGGAGATGTGGAAGGTTGGTTTAAATATTCAAAATAAATGATTTTAGCAATATTGTACTTTTATTTAGTCAGATGTAGATAGGTGTACAAGCTGCTGAGGGTCCAGGAGAAAACTACAGTAGTCAGATCTTACTATCAAATCAGTCAGGCATATAAATGTAATTTACCAATCAGGTGTGTATTGTCTCTCCTTTAAAATTGTGAGGCAAAAGTATCATTTATTTGGTGGCAACAGTCTCAGAAATGTTCTGTTTCTGTGTTGACATTTTTAAAAGTAATATATCACTTTATGTATTCAACTGAAACTTTGGCTTAATTTTACTATATGTGTAAAGTTTCTACCCAGATATTCTAGATTCTTCTTTAAATACATTATCTTATCATAGTACATTAAGAGTACATTCACTACATTGCCCTCCTAGGCTTGTTTAAGCAACAGAAGTACTAAAAAGTCATCTGCTTGCCAAGGCAGAAATCAGACAAGAATGGTCTCCCCTTGGATGGAGAAATTGGTGCCAAAATACAGTCAGTTTGTAAGCTACTACTTCCGCTTATGCTAGAAAGCACACTTTTTTTGCAAAGCCGCGCAAACATGGAATCCGCTCATGTCTTTTTATCAGTTGAGCAATTATATGGAATTTTGTCACACCAGGGAAGTATACTCCATCTATATTTCTGTCTATTTCATGCTTTCTTATCATTGTAGATAAATAATTCACACTTGTCTAATTTCGTCACATGACAAGTGTGCTGGTACCATTTTAATTGCTTGCCTTAGGATCCATATTACTTCAATTCAGCTCAGTACTCATTCTTGTCTGTGAATTCTTTCAAGCAATTGCTTTTATGACATGTTGTAAGGTCATGCATGGAATTTCCATAGGCATTTTTTGTTATCATAAGCACCCTCTTCACAGTACAACACAACACTTCACTGATTTCACCTGTGTATGCCATTGTTCCAGAGATGCTGCCATGGCATGCAAAATTTTTATGAATTCACACACTTGGAGAGCAGTAATGCGCGATAACTGCCGTAAATCAGTTTAAAGTCACGCATATAAAAATGTACTTTGTGTTTCTGTTGTAGTTTTAACCTTGCATTCAACAAGGAAGTTGTACAAATGCATGTTTAAAATACAGGCTACCTAGAAAACCCCAAATGGCCGACTCCCAACATGGTTCATCTTAAGATGACGATATCATTCGGGAAATACTGGCTGATGATAGCGATGATGACAAAGATGTTTAAAGTTTTGAAGTATGTCAGATTATTGGAGCTGGAAAAGTGTTACTGGAAATACCAGTGAGTGATTTTAAACCTGAAAATGATGTTGAATACGAGTCTGATGTATATGCTGGATGGACAAAAACACACTGCATGCCGGTAAACCTCCTATTCAGTGGTAGTTTTAAATTAAATGTAGAAAAGGCAGAATACCAAGCCTAATTAAAATACAGGCAATTTAAAAGTAGCAGAACCATATTCATACACCGATAAGGAACAGATTAACCTGACAACAATCAACAGATTAATGCTTATGCGACTAGAGGAGACATCTTTTAAGGATTTTGATTTCAAAAGAGCTTCAACAGAATAAATCAGACAGAAAGAGAGATGGATATTTGAGTGTTAATCAAATATTGAACTATTGCCCTTTCTTCCCCCCTCCCTTTTTTTTCCTACTTCCTCCTTTTTTGGTGACAAGGGGAGAGCTCCCCCCTTTTGATAAAAACCTGGCAGCATCTCTGTTGTTCTGCTTTCAGTATTGGGTAGGATTAAGTGCATGGGGTGTAAAGATTTCTGGCTGACTGATGACTGACCACTCTACCTGTGTATTTATTATATGGGTTACAGTTCAGTCCATACATATGATGTGTGTGCCAGCTGGCCTGAGGATGTATGGGTGACCATAATGGCCAGCTTGCTTTGAGCGAATGTTCGAGTGAGGAAATGGAACAGCTGAGGATGACAGTCCCATTAGTCTTGGTGCCACCTCTGTGGACACTTTCGTTGCTGCTGGCAATTTGTATGGCATTACCTTGGGCCAGTATCGACATAGTATGGTGGTCTATCCTGACCAGTAGTAGATATGCAATCAGCCCAGACCCCCCACCCCCCCAGTACAGGTTACAGTGATCTTTCCAGGGATAAACAGTACTGGACACAAGCACCAGACACCACCCTGCTATGGGCAACACTAGCTCTAGCATATCCTCAACCTATGCCTTCAGCTTCCAGGACTGAATATTATGATTGATTTTCCTGGCATACTTAGTTTCTTAATTTCGGCTTCAAGACACAGATATAACCTGGCACCTGGCTGTAACAGTTCCAGTTCCAGCTCTGACCGGGAGGCCAAGTATATCATGCATATCCAGCACTGGAATCGGGTATGGTTATTGATTTTCCCAGTATACCCAGTCATGGCTTCAAGACAGTGCTTGGCACCTGGTCATGAAAATTCCAGCACTGCCTGTGACCCAGACACCAAGTATGTCAAGTATATCCAGCAACAGAATTCATGAAATGTCTCATGCTTCTGAGTACTGGACCACAGAAGTATAGTGGATTGGCACCAGATGGTTACAGCAGTGGTTGCAACTTTGTCATGACCCAGCACCAGTTGCAGCATCACCTCATTTCCAGACTCCCGGTATCAGTCCTGGACAGTAGGTAATACATTGAATACCTGGAGATAAACATGCCCCAACATGGACTGACTCCCAGTCTTTTTTACTATTCCATATGACCTGTTTCACCTGCTTAGTTATTGCATCTTTCACAGGAGGCTCTCCTATCACCTCACTCTTCTGTTTAAGAAGATTCATGCTCACAAGTGCCATCTTCCCTTTCTGATCAGATGTTCAGAGAAGACTGTCCAGCCTTAAACACGCCAATCAATGAGGTTTTCAGGCTTCTGCCTCGAGTTTAGTCCTCATCTACCTTCTAAGCCTTCTTTGGTCTCTTGGCAACTCCCGCATCCATTGATCTCTTAGTCAAGAAAGACCAGCTGTCATTCAAGCAACTAACAAAGCTTGAATGAGCCACTGACATGCTTCATTGCTGTGAAAGGCCACTTGAAGACCCAAGTGTCAGCAGGCCTTTCCTTTTGCATCAGCAAATGCTATCAAATTGCAACCCAGTGTGCCGACCTTTCACCATGAATTCCATGCTGTCAACAGAGACATTCCAGATGTGAGACTCTCTAAACTTCCTTGGTGTGTATGGTCCAAAAGTCCAGCCTCAACACACAACAAATGACTCAAAATATTGTCGGTTGGTTGGTTGATTGGTTGTTATGGGTTTAACACCATTTTGTAGTGGATAGGATCCATGTTCAGCCTGGTTTTCATGGATGTTTTTAACATTCTGGACATAGCGTAAACCCTTTTGTCGAGAACCCTGCTGACAGTCATGCTTTGTAGTCACCCCCTTGTATGGCTTGTATGCTAACAGATCAGCTCAACACATTCTTCCTAAAGCCATAGCTGCATCTGTTAATCTTTACCTTGCAGAAATAGATGCATTTATCTCCACATCTGCTATCCTGAAAAATCATCACAATGTCATTCCTTGATCGCCAACAGGCCACCAGAGAGGCAAACCTCACACAGATCCAGCAACCCAGAGCCCAGCCATAATTTCAAAGGAGAGATCAGAGAAACAGGAAGGACCCTCTAAAGCATGCCAGATGTGGAACACCACTTCCAATCCATTTCTCGCGTCAAAGACCCAGTTTCCATGGATCATGGACAACAAAACACAGAGTTAAGACTGGTTTTGACCCAGTTTCTCTTCCCACCAAGCCTCAGCAGAAATCATGATATGCTTATGCAGCCGTTTTCAGACGTGGGAGGGAAAATTCAACACTTTTGCATGGAATGGAAGAGACACTGCTTCACTAACCCCATATGTTATCAGTTGTTTCAGAGGCCTCCAGACCATATTCAGTGCCCCTTCCTATCTTCCTATTATCAAAGGCTCCCTTCACTACAGACATCTCAAGAGACCAGTACAAATTGGATGTTCTGCTGCAAGAATCAACACTCTCCTTGCAAAAAAAGGCAGTTGAGATTAGGGATGAAACGATTAATTGATATATTGATGCATCACTACTTTTTCCATATCAATACCCATATTGACACAAGAGGTGAAGAATCGATACAAAACGACACTAACCCTTACAAGTTACTTTAATCTTTAGCAATCGTGAATAATTATTAGTTGTTTGTCTTTTTATTCTTTAAGTTGAAAATTCATCTGAGACAGCTATCGCAGGCCTATGCACTTATTTCTGTCAGATTAAAAAAAAAAAGAAAAATTACTGACAACACCTACAGGTCTTCTACAAATTAACACAAGGTGACTAACTCGCGTGGTTTGAAATCCCCCCCCCCCCCCAATTACCATGCTAATTATGTTATCCTGTCAGTATGTTCAGCCACTGGTAACATATATCAACATAAAGGAGACATTCCAGACTTGTTCCACATGTATGATTTAAATACTTTTACTTTACTGATCATTTAATAACCACTTTTACATGAAGCTTCTCTGTTGCTTCATACCTTGTATACATGGATTGGATTTGAAGACTACACTTCTGGTGTGTCATGCAGTTAAATAAGTTACATTCAATTCTGATTGGTTGTTATTTGTTTGTTTAAGTCCAGGGTAAAACAGTAACCACCAATCAGAACTGACTAACTTATTCACTGCGTGACACACTGGAAGCATGGCATCAAAACATAATCCAAATAGATACAAAGTAACAGAGAAGCCTCGCACAAAAGTGGCTGTTAAATGATCTGTCAAGTACTTAAGTTGTACCTCGGGAACAAGTTTGAAATGTCTCCTTTTACATTGATATATGTAATCAGCAACTGATCGTGCTGATGGGATAAAAAAAGAAAAATTTAGCACAGAATTGGCGAGTCACCTTCTTAATTTGTAGATGGGGAGTGGGTTTTGTCAATAATTTCCTTTTTCACTGACAGAAATGAGTGCCTGTGGCCACAGCAGTTGTTTTACATCTGCATTAAGTACATTGTGATGGATTTAGTTGTTAGTCATCTCCACTCCCTCACTTGGACTTGTTCAATATAAGATTTTCCTTGCATGAGGAAATTGAACTATTTCTTCAGTTTTGAAGATAACACTGTAATGCCTCCAAATTTAAGTGAATACATGGAATAAGATGTTTTTAAAGCATCCATGCAGTGCAAAAAAAAGGGCATGGTGATCAAGAGGAGTTCTGCATCTGATCAAATGTTTCAGCCTGAAATGGCCTAAAAGGTTGAATGAAAATCACTGACAAGTAATAGGTAGTCTCTTTGGAAGTATATTATTTTGGGCTTATCTTGTCAAGGATGAGAATGGCATGTAAACAGATGATAAGTCTATGTCTGTCTGT
This sequence comes from Margaritifera margaritifera, assembly GCA_029931535.1. Lineage (NCBI taxonomy): Eukaryota > Metazoa > Mollusca > Bivalvia > Unionida > Margaritiferidae > Margaritifera > Margaritifera margaritifera. Next base: position 513,706 of record JAQPZY010001200.1, read on the forward strand.
AATCTGTATACTGGAAATACAACCAATATGTTAACACATATAAAACAGCACCACCCTACCACTGACAGACCTTCGAAAGATGAATAGACCATCAAGTTGATATGTGTATCGATAATGTATTGTATTGTAGGCTGTGTATCGTGAATCATATTGATTAGTGGCACAAGTGTATCGTTTCACCAGTTGAGATTGTCCACATGGCAAACTCGTCAGGATTTTACTCCAATTTTCCAGGTCCAAAACCAATGGCAAGTTTGTCTAACTCTGTCAGCCCTTTCGTTTGGGCACCATGTTCAGAACGAAAACATCAAGATTGGTTCTCAATATTGCTTAGGGGAGCATTTTTCAGAGTCAGCCTCAGTGCCACAGATAGCTGTCTTCCTCCTTTGGCGCCTCAACAAGATTGAGTTAGCTCCTATCGTTATCAAGGGGTACCTTTCCACAGTCACAGATATGTTTTGAAATCATGGAAAGAGAATATAAGCCAGAATAAGGACCTAACTGACGTTTTTGCAAACTTTGACTTTTCTCAATGGAAGGCTTTAGCCTTTTTGTCCGAAATGGAATATTCAGTTGGTTCTGACATGGTTTAATAAGCACCTTTTGAACCAGTGTCTAGAGCCTCCTTGACTCACCTAATGTATTATGATTGGATAAGTATTATCAAAGAAACACAATTTAATCCCAAAATTGGTATTTCTTGTCATGCCTATGTAAGCTGAAAGCTACATCATCATACTATTCACAGTTGGAACACTTGTAGAGAAGTTCAATTCAGTTGTCATGGAGAAATTGACAAAGCCAAGTAAATGCAAGTTATATATACCTCATATTTTGAATAAGAACATTACATTGAAATTATTTATGTTTGTTTAGTTAAGCTAGTTTGTAGTTTGCATGCACATTTCATGGAGAAAAGTAAAAAAAAGAGTGGATATACTCAAATTATGTTGTCTACAGTAACATTACACTAATAGTTCCATTCATAATAAATGTAGTCAAAGTCATTAGTTTTTTTTACCTCAATCTTTATGTAAAGAATTTCAGGGAATTCAGATGGTTATATCCACACTGTAGCAAATATATTGTGATCAGTCCATCCATGTGTCTGCTGTCCATGAGCTGTTGTTTCCTCATAACCAGAATTCCAACCTCATGTATAATCTATTCAGCACAATGTGAAAAACAAATAACTAGGTACAAACTTAAGGTAAAAATAAGCATGAGAACTAAAGGTATGACTTTGAAATAAATGTATGACCAATCTGATTAAAATTAAAAACTACTTGTTTTAACATACATTTAAATTTACATTTAAACATACATGATACCCAGGGAAGGTAGTTTTTTAAAAATATATGCCAGGGTACACTGATTACTCAAAGAGTTTATATGAAAACGATACAAAATTGTAAACTGCATCAGTGTATGACAACATAGTAACAGTGCCTTCCCAGGGTCTTGGGTATGTTTTACCGGAACAGCCCTAAGTTGATCTGACAGGCACTGATAAAGGTTTATGTTCTGGTGACCTTGGGAATTTCCAGTCCACCTATTTATAGATTTATAGTAACCTATCAGATAAAGCATTGCATTAGGTCTTTGGGAGAGTTCTTGTTAGAAATGTTACGTTTTGAATGATGTTTAACATTTTCATAAATGTGAATTGAAAGGTCAGCAGAATGTGACCTGATATCAGTGTCAGTCAGATCTCCATTATTTAGGAGATCATGATTGTAATCAGATTGATGTATGACTTAAGTGAGATTAAATACTTTCTTAATCAAGAAAATAGCTTATTTTACACAATCAGATTGATGTATGACTTAAGTGAGATGAAACACTTTCTTTGTCAAGAAAATAGCTTATTTTACACAATCAGATTGATGCATGACTTAAGTGAGATTAAACACTTTCTTTGTCAAAAACATAGCTTATTTTACACAATCAGATTGATGTATGACTTAAGTGAGATTAAACACTTTCTTTGTCAAGAAAATAGCTTTTTTTTTCACAATCAGATGGTTATTACACTGATAGTAAAATGAAGTTACCTTTTCTGATAAAGTTTGAATAATCATTCAAATAAGAGGTTGCAGTGGTTGTTGAAATCCATAACTACTGACTATATTATGTACTGAACTGCAATATAGCAAGAATGATTGAACATTTGATGAATGTGTGTTGGGGGATGCGTCGAGGGGGGAAATAAAAATGCTAATTACATTTACAGTAATTTTACTATCTGCCAATTTCAGTAACAAGTAGGATTAAGATAGCCCAGTGCTCATTGAAAATGAATCATTGCTGAGTAAGAACATTAATTAATATTCTGTAGGCTTTAGGTTTCTGAAACTTAAAGGAATTTTTTATATATCTGTCAGCTTGGCTGATTTGTTTAGTAGTGTCAGAGAGAAAGTGACACGTAAGACAGAAAATCGGGTGTCATGATATGCGACTGTGCTATATCTGAATTATTGTTATCATGAAGCACATTATAGTGAGGTCCCCATGTAATATACATGTATATAATGAACTTTTGGATTGCACCATGCTGCCATGGACCATCGCTTGGAAGCAAACGATATTCCCACTTTTAACTATGTATAGGTTTGAAGTACATAAGGAGTTGAAGTTAGACATACATCTTATACAGACCCTGGTCATGCGCCTGGAGTATGGGTATTACTTTTTGGTCCTAACTTGGAAACTGTTGAGATTCCTACCCTATAACCATATATACACTTTCTGGACATGAAGTGACAGATACACCGTTGCAGTGTTGCAACATTGGCCCCTTGGGCAGGCCACACTGCTAGTGGCATAGCTTGGAAGTATGGAGATATGTAACAGTGCAGTTGATCTCATTTCAGTTTTTAATGCAGCTATCAATTATGTTTTGTTGTTTGTTTAGCCTTCCAGTTACTTTTTCAGGAATGTGTATGTACAGTAGCCCAATAATGTATAATTCCAGATTCTGAAAACTGGGAAGTCTATTAATTATCTGAGACAGGTGTGTCAGGATAGGACCACTATCAAGGGGAGGGAGGCTGCCATGAATATGGACATGAGTCAAGGTGAGATATTTGTCTCTGAATTATATCTGTAATATATCTGTAATCATTAACAATCAGTACATTGTTATTGGTGAGGTGAAATTGACTGTAACAGGGTTCTTGCTTGACACATGGACAATCATATAGGCTTCATAATCTACATTCAGTAGCACTTGGAAAACTTCAAGTGACAAAGCCTAAATTTTATGTTCTCGTTTTTGGTTAATGAATTTATTGACTAAAATAGGTAGTCTGTCAGCTAGAAGAACATATAGGCTTATGTGAAAATTCTGATTCTCACTGTAATTATTGAAAATAATGAACACAAACATGTAAAATAGATAATATATATTTATAGTCAAAACTGTTCTGTCACCTTTACTCAGTGGTCATCTGTTCACAACTACCATTCTAATTTCCCCCCAGCAAATTTCCTATATAAATGTCCTGTATGTAACGGTCACCTGCGGTCAGTGTCCAGTTGTTTCCTAACCAAACAATGGTTTCTTCTGGCCTTAAGTGGTCACTGGTGCATATCTATAGTGACTGCTCAGTCTATGCAAACTAAATTTTTGCTTCGTAAGGAAGGCATTGTTTAGATAAAGGAATATGATGTGAATCGATGTGCAAACATTTCTTATCTCACTTGTACTGTCACAATGACTGTAAATCAATGGTGTCAATATGTCAGATTCGAAATTGAGGCAGTTTTTATCATTATGGTAGAGGGTCAAAACAGTTCGTTTGCTGGATGGTAGGTAAAGTTGTCGTGATATCGGAGCAGAAATGTAAGTTGCCTTTTGTGCCAGTGTGGCAGGTTTAGTTCGATATCTTCATTTATTTGCCTGTGAATTAAAGCTGTCTCTGAACAAAAAAGTTCATCTTTGAGAAGAGATACAGGTTACATCCCTTTTCATTATGGTCAGGGGTCATTCAGTATTTAAAACTTGTCTGTAAAAGCAGGCGAAGTTTCGGTTTATTGGTTACAAAGAATAGCTATATACAGCTTTTGATTTCCTATTCATCACAGGCTTCTCACATAAGCTGACTGCCTTTTGATCTTGGCGAACTGAGGAACTGGCTAATCCAGATATTATTATTAAACCGTGAACACCTGTTTCCAAGTGAAACTTTGGCAAGCTGGCCGACCAAAGAGTCAGTCCTCTGTTTTACAGTCATATGTTAGCTGCCAATCAGTAGGGAAATTATTGTTTTGTCATGACACACAAAACAAACTAAATAAGTGATTATTTGAGTCAGTGATTTAATTTATAGGATGGATTAAAGTGATCAGGATACAATAATTTTGTGTGGAACATAAATTTGGGAGAGAACAACATATACATGTATTTTATGATTTTGTTGAATAGGGCACATCAAACAATCTTGATAACATAATAATAATAATAATAATAATAATAATAATATTCGGTGCATGGTATTTGTTCAAAAACCAATTTTAAAAGGTGAAAGTATGTACAGAGGTCACCTGTGTACAAAGGTCAGTTTGCGTTTTCCCATGGGTGGCTGCTATTGACACGTTTGACTATGTGTGTGTGTGTGTGTGTGTGTGTATATATATATATATATAGAGAGAGAGAGAGAGAGAGAGAGAGACGTAATTATATCACTGTAATGAACACTTGTTCCTTTTCAGGAAAGTTTTGTTTGTTCTTATATAGTTTTCATCTATGATTCTGAAATAAAAGTTTAAACCCTGTTTGCGTTTAGAGAAAACACTGATGTACTGCTTCCTTATTTCTAAACCCATGTTGAAATTTTCAAGTTCAGTAGTTGCTGATTTACTTGAAATAAAGACAAAAATTATGAAGACTAATTTTTCATATGCCTTTTTGTACACATCTCTCTTGACACTGAATAACAGTTGCATCAATTATTGAATATCAAAGAGCATAAAGGGTGTATATTTAAAGCATTTCTGGGGCCCTGGAGGACTGAGTGGTAAAAGATGCTCGCCTTTACAGATCACTCACATCTCGCTTCTGTTCACGTGGCTTTGATTCTCGGCTTGGCCAGCATGGGTATGTGGGAAAGCTTGCCATTAGCTTCCTGTGGATCGGTGGTTCTTCCTCCACTAAATATACTGGCTGCCATGTATAGTCTATCATATGCTGAAAAATGGCATTAAACCCACAAAACCAAACCATTAAAGCATTTTTTCTATTGCATGAAGAAAGACTTCTTTTAGACAGGGTTCAAACTGTAGTACTGTTCAGGGGAGCCATAAAAGTGTATGACAGTGTAAGAGAGGTCACTTAATGCTGGTACATTAATGCTGGGTACATGGTACATTAATGCTGGGTACATGGTACATTATTGCTGGGTACATGGTACATTAATGCTGGGTACATGATATATTAATGCTGGGTACATGATATATTAAATGTTTTGTGAAAATCAAACATTATCATAGGGTATGTTTTATATGAAAATGCATTTTAGTGAGTAAAGAACTGTAATTTAGTGAAATGAAGTTGTTATTTCACAAGTAATAATCATACATTGTGAAGGGAGCCATGACCATACCTAGTTACATCAGGGAGAACATTATGTTGTGGTACCTTACATTATATTGAGGTGCTTTACATTATATTGAGGTGCCTTACATTATATTGAGGTGTATTATATTATATTGAGGTACCTTACAATGGATGCCCACTGTATTAACACCAGCTCTGATAATGATATAGTTATGGGTTGAAAATGAACAAGGTTTTCATGGTCGAACCAGTATCAGAGTAGTATTTGAAACTATTATCTTTTCAGCTCAATGGATGTTCACACAGGATACAAGTAACGAGTTTCAGGACATGATTGACCAAGTCTACAAGGAGACCAGCAGACATTTGATTGATGTCCTCCACACTAAGTACAAGTTCCTTGACCATCTGAAGGTAGGACAGTGGATTAATATACTTTTCCTTGTTGTTGAAAATACCATTCACCTGTTCACTTGTTAATTTGTAAAGTTAGCCAGATTCTTCACAATTTTGTTGTAGTAGTAAATCATGTATATCCAGAAGTTTCTGTGTTTTATTTTTGTGCAACAGTTTGTACTACCAAGTGCCAAAATCATGAAAATTAAAATGCAGAATGTTCCAATATAGTAAGGTCATGAAAATTTAACAACACAAAATTTCCCCATTCACAATATTGTGTATAGGTCATACAGTAGTTATGGTAGAGGTTTCAGACTGTTTTCAATGATTTTAAGTTGATTTGTGGAAGCACAAAGTTATTTGTATTTTGGGCCATCCTTTGTGAGCTTGGCATGGAGATGGGCATTGTAGGACAGAGTGGAATACATAATCCCAGGAAGCATGGGGAATATGCAAGTATGCTGCAAAACAAGGCAATTAACAGTTTTACAGGAATTCAGGAATACACTTTTGAAATGTTAGAATTTGTATTGATATAGTTTTAAGTATCTTCATATATTTTGGTCTATAAATTGTATGGGTTTCTCGATTATAACATACTTGACAAAACCTGGTTTCCCTCCATCTGTGGGATTATGCAAACTCTAATGCCCTCTATATATGGGATTATGCAAACACTAATGCCTTCTATGTATGGAATTATGCAAACACTAATGCCTTCTATGTACGTGAATATGAAAACTATAATGCCCTCAATATATGGGAATATGGAAATGCTATTGCCCTGCATATATGGGATTATGCAAATGCCCTCAACATATGGGATGATTATGCAAACATAATGCCCTCCATATATTGGATTATGCAAATGCTAATGCCCTCCATATGCAGGATTATGCAAACACTAATGCCCTCCATATACAGGATTATGCAAACATTAATGCCCTCCATATACAGGATTATGCAAACACTAATGCTGTCTATATACAGGATTATGCAAACACTAATGCTGTCTATATACAGGATTATGCAAACACTAATGCTGTCTATATACAGGATTGTGCAAACACTAATGCTGTCCATGTACAGGATTGTGTCAGCACTCATTCCCTCTATATACAGGATTATGCAAACACTAATGCTGTCCATATACAGGATTATGCAAACACTAATGCCCTCCATATACTAGATTATGCAAACACTAATGTCCTCTATATACTAGATTATGCAAACACTAATGCCCTCTATATACTAGATTATGCAAACACTAATGCCCTCCATATACTAGATTATGCAAACAATAATGCCCTCCATATACTAGATTATGCAAACACTAATGCTGTCCATATATAGGATTATGCAAACACTAGTGTTCTCCATGTACTAGATTATGCAAACACTAATGTCCTCTATATACTAGATTATGCCAACACTAATGCTGTCCATATACAGGATTATGCTAACACTAATGTCCTCTATATACTAGATTATGCAAACACTAATCTGTCCATATACAGGATTATGCAAACACTAATGTCCTCTATATACTAGATTATGCAAACACTAATGCTGTCCATATACAGCAGTATGCAAACACTAATGTCCTCTATATGCTGGATTATGCAAACACTAATGCTGTCCATATACAGCAGTATGCAAACACTAATGTCCTCTATATACTGGATTATGCAAACACTAATGCTGTCCATATACAGCAGTATGCAAACACTTATGCTGTCCATATACTGGATTATGCAAACACTAATGCTGTCCTTATACAGGATTATGCAAACACTAATGCTGTCCATATACTGGATGATGCAAACACTAATGCTGTCCATATACTGGATTATGTAAACACTAATGTCCTCTATATACAGGATTATGCAAACACTAATGTCCTCTATATACAGGATTATGCAAACACTAATGCTGTCTATATACAGGATTATGCAAACATTAATGTCTTCTATATACTGGATTTTGCAAACACTTATGTCCTCTATATACTGGATTTTGCAAACACTAATGTCCTCTATATACAGGATTATGCAAACACTAATGCTGTCTATATACAGGATTATGCAAACACTAATGTCCTCTATATACTGGATTATGCAAACACTAATGCTGTCCATATACAGGATTATGCAAACACTAATGTCCTCTATATACAGGATTATGCAAACACTAATGCTGTCTGTATACAGGATTATGCAAACACTAATGCTGTCCATATACAGGATTATGCAAACACTAATGCCCTTTATATACAGGATTATGCAAGCACTCATGCCTTCACACTTGCAACACTAATGCTGTCTATATACAGGATTGTGCAAACACTAATGCTGTCTATATACAGGATTGTGCAAACACTAATGCTGGCTATATCCAGGATTATGCAAACACTAATGCCCTCTATATATGGGAATATGCAAATGCTGGTGCCCTGCATATATGGAATTATGCAGATGCCCTCAACATATGGGATTATGCAAACATAATGCCCTCCATATACTGGATTATTCAAACGCAAATGCTGTCCATATACATGATTATGCAAACACTAATGCCCTCTATATACAGGATTATGCTTTCACTCATGCCCTCACACTTGAGCAAACACGTATACAGGCAGCACAAATACAGTCCCTGTATTTTCTTTGACAGCTTCTGACATTTTTAAGAAAAAAATCAAATAATCACTCCCCAATTTTATCTAAGTTGACATGCAAACAAATGATTAGTGATATATAATAAGAATGTTCATTTCCATTTTGTCATAAAGAGAAAAAATGTATATCCCAAAAATAAATTTACACAATATTTCCTTTTCCCAACAGGCAATGAGAAGATACCTCCTTCTTGGCCAAGGTGATTTTATTAGACATCTCATGGACTTGTTAGAGTAAGTGTATTATTTATGTGATTTTGTATGATAAATATTGTAACATTTGATCATAATACATGTATAATCAATGGAATATTTTACTGTTGCAAATACATGTATTACAGATGTTATAGTATGACAATGGTTGTTATGTTTCACTAATTATTATTATTGTTCTCCAAACTCTAATCAGTTATATTTGACCAAATTCATGAGTAACATTTTAAAAAACAATGAGTGCCATAAAGGCACATTCAGAGTTTTTATGATTGTCTGTAATATATATACAGTAGAACCTGTCTTGAAAGACAACCCTTTCTGCCAAAAAATAATGGTCTCAAGACTGGTGGTCTTTCATTACAGGTCATAACACTATATAATAAGTAAATCTGTGCTTTGAGAATCTAGTCTCTCAAGATAGGTGGTCTCATAGCAGTGGTCTCTCAAGACAGGTTTTATTATATATATATATATATATATATATATAGAGAGAGAGAGAGAGAGAGAGACAGATAAAAACAAACATGACACAGGATGGTGCAGCAAGTCAGAGAGATTGGCCAACAAGTGCTTGAGAGATCTATGGATCCCTTTCTTATGGCAGATGACACAAACAAATAAATATTACAAACACAAAAAAGATAAAATATCTTTTTACATACTGTTTTGTTATGGTGAAACCAAATTCAAAGAATCTAATACTAATAAATTATATATATTGTACAGTATATAAATAGATACATCCATACAGCTCGAAATCACTTGTCCAGTTTCTCTGATTTGCTTTGCTGCACTTTGCTTTAACATTTCCCCTATAATTTTTCCTTGACAAAAATGATCTTTCAAAGATCTGGTGCTTTTAGGAAGATTGTTTTTTGCTATATAATGAGTTGCAAATGATTCTAAATGTACTCTTATCCCACATAGGATCTTATTGTTTCAGTTTGTCCTTAAGGGTGTATGGCATTGATGGAGTGATGGTTATGGGTTTAGGGAGAGATGAGTAACTTGTAAATGTATTAGGACAATGCTGTTTGCTGCAGAATTTAATTTCTTGACATATGATTGTGAAATATTTATAGAGAGGACCTGGCAAAGCCAGCCAGTAACTTGTACCTTCATAACCTGACAGGGATATTGGAGACGGCAATAAGGGCTACCAATGCCCAGTTTGATGACTCTGATATCCTGGCAAGGCTGGATGTCCGACTTCTTGAGGTCAGTGAAGATATGAAATATTTATATATTTCTTAGACATATTTGAATATCACAGATTTTGTTGTCAAATTAAACCAAAATCAACAAGAACAGATATATTCATACTTGGTATAGGCGTCAATGTTAATTTGTACATTAATTCTTTGAAACAGTCATGACAGGGTTCCCATGAATCATGAAAAAAGTCAGAGAATTTTAAGTTTTCAAGAAAGTCGGGGAAAGTGTATGGAATTTTATGCTAAGTCGGGGAGAGTTTACATTTTTGTCAAAAGTCAGAAAATTCAGGGAATTTTTTACCCTCAGTCAGAGACATTTTATTATGGATGTGAATGCAGGGATTTGTGTTGTGTAATGTCCATGGCTATAAGGATGTGAATGCAGGGATTTGTATTGTGTAATGTCCATGGTTATATGGATTTGTATTGTGTAATGTCCATGGCTAGGACTGTTTTCCTAGCCATGATTTAAAATTTCCTACAGTGCAAAATGTTCGGATTACCTCAGAATTTATTTAAGGTGTTGATGCTGTTTTTTTCCCCCCAATTCTGTAGACTTTTGGTTAATTTGCATCTTATCATTTAAATATGGTCAGTTCTTTTGTTTTATATGCTTAACAATGAAATGTGTGTTTTGTCTGTGTTTGACATGAAACAACTGGTCAAGGAAAATTTACTTTGGTGTTGGAAAGGTCAAGGAAAGTCATGGAATTTAGATTCCAGTAACCTGTGGGAAACCTGCATGAAACTTCATGAGTACATTCATCATGAACAGTACTACACACTAATAGTAACATATATTTACACTTCATTGACTATGTCAAGTTTCTGCATTTAGCTACATTTCTCTGACACTGTTGCACCTTGATAAGTTCATTCATGTTCAAGACAGAAAGTCACATACTAAACAAGTAGATCACAGTAACTTACTATTTTTGCAGTAGTGACAAATTTCAACTACATCATGGAATGGTAAGCATGTAGCATTCTGTTAAAGTCTTGTTTTCAAATAGAGACTGGTTTTCTGTCTTTTATGAAGAGAAGAAGGAAGAAATGAGAGTTAATTAAACATAAGTATTGTTAGTAAGTAGTATAAAATTAATGATGACATTTTCTGTCAATTGCTGTAGTTAAAAGACAAAAATGTCTTTAAAACAGGTTATTGTAGTTGTATGTCTCTATCATATTTTGTGGAGGGAGTATAAAGTGTTATCCATTTCTTTCTATTCCATCTGTCATCCATCTCTTCAACATATATTTAATTTCAGCTCTGTAACTTCTGAAGGGCATAATGGTTGGAAAAAAAATTGGTAACTGACTTTTTTATTAGTAAGTCCTAGATCAAGTTTAGTTTTCAGAATTTTCTGTCCAAGTTTGATTGAGTAATATAAACCTATTTGACAGTGAAAGTTTTCAATGCATCATGAATTTCAGTTCCACTGAATTACTTTTGAAGGACTTAATGGATTAAAACCAAATTTGGTATAAGGCTTGTTTTTCATCTTTTTCTGTACAGATTTGACCAGGTTATGGATGATGTCTTACTTTGACCCTGCATATTGAATCAAGGTTTCTTTTGTTGCAACTCATTTGTGGGAGCATCCTTGTCACATAGACTAATTTTTTGTTTCAATACATTTTAAGTCATTCATTTTGCTAGCAGATATTTCCAGTTACTTCTGATACAACATGGAAACCAATATTTATTTGGGGGGTTTTTTTTGCAGGTTTCTCCAGGTGATACGGGATGGGATGTGTTTTCATTGGATTATCGTGTAGATGGTCCAATTAGAACAGTGAGTTTTATATCTAGTTGGAAGATAATAATTCAGATGTAATCCTGGTATTTATAAATTTATGATTAATGACTCTGTCAATCTTGCCACTTATCTTTTCAGTGTTTCTTTAAAAAAAAATCCGCAATGAGATCTATATTTATATTATAAAATCTCATTCAGTGAAAACTGTAAATTCTGCTTTGAACTGTTTTCTTTTAAAGTATAAGTTAAGGTCATTGATTTCACACTACAAAACTTAACTTCATTAACAATATGTTTACATCAAAGATTGTGAGCGATTTTTATTTTGTTTTGTTTAGAACACCACATCGACATTCCCACAAGTGCATGTTCTTGTACTTTGGTCTCCTGGTTTGTAATTTTTTTCACCTTGATATTTGTTCCATGACAGGTGTTTACTCCGGAGTGCATGATCATGTACCTGAGGGTGTTTAACTTCCTATGGAGAGCAAAAAGAATGGAATACATACTTGCCCTCATCTGGAAGAATCAAATGACCAATTCTAGGTTTCTCAGAGCCATACCAGGTATGATTTGTGAAAAGTCAGTTGTAAAAAAGAATGTCTACTACAGGCAAGCAACTTGGATGGGATGGAATCACATATCTTGAAACTTCTGATCCATATTTCAGATGGGCATAATCTGTGCCATTGAAATGTGTCAGGAAACATTGAATTGAGAATGGATCTGAAAAATCCTTTTTTTTATTTTATTATTATTAAAAAAATTTTTATTAATAATTACTTCCATTCCCAAAGTCAATTTGATGTGTTTCCACCCTATATTTGAGAACAAGACAGACCTAGGCAAATGTACAGCCTGAGAATATTACGGTTTTCAGCCTTTTTTAAGCCAGCATGGATATTATAGTGTGTCTGTATATTCAAGTGATTTTGTTGATTTGGCTGATATAGAATATTTGGACCTATATATATGCAGAGTTACTTCCCTTGACCTGGTATGCTCACCAAGAGTGTACAAGAACATATATCATTCAAGATTAGATTTAAATTATTGACTATATGTTATATAACACAAATGTGTACATGAAATGTGTTTTTTCATTATTATATCTAAAAATTTCAAACTTAAATGTATTTTAAGGAGAATGTGTGTCTTCCATTTAAGATAGAAGAGGGAAAATAAGAACTTTCAAAAGCTGGATAAAAGGTCAGTTATACAGATTTATTAAAACTACAGAACAAGGCATACTTAGGTAAAAGAAGCATTGCAAATTAAAGTTGAGATCTGCAAGTGTTACTATTGATAAAACTTTCTGAACTACAGTGGTACTATTAAAGAACCATTTTACTTAAGTGTAATTATTTTGTTCATTGGCCAGTTTTATGCTTTTTTAATAATACTAGTATTAATATTATGATAATATTATTTCATTGTTTTGTATGTTTTTGTTTGCTTTTCACAGAGTTGTCAGGTATTCTGCACCAGTGTCATGTCCTTGGAAGTAAGATGGTACACTTTATACAGCAGACTCAATACTATATTAGTTTTGAGGTTAGTTCCATGTTAAACTTATTGAAATGAATGTGTGTGTGTGTGTTTGTATGACTTTGAAACGGGTAATTTACCACATTTACATTTCATTGGCAATCATTTTGCATTTCATTTGCATTTCAGTTACCATCTCGTTTTTTGTTTACAGTCTCTGAAATGCATTCTGATTTTGCATTTATCACATCCATTCATTGTTGCTACAAAAAAATTCTTCATATGGAATGCATTTACCAAAGTTGAGATTTTTACTTTTGATAGTATTATATGGAAAGAATTATTGTTTTTATATCTTATTTTATTAAAAATGTGCTTTAAATAAAATAGCAAATGCATAAAATTTAAAAGACAACATTTAATTGATGATAAATAAAAATATAACTGCAAGTGCAATAAATATACAGATATAATTGTAGAATATTTGTCAGCAAATTTTATTTCTTATTTCACTTCGTTCAAGTAAAAATAGTACATAATATTTCTGATCAGATTTTTTTCAGACTTGTTAAGTAGTCTTATATGATGTAGGGTGAGTTTGATTATGAGCAAGATCTATGCAGATTAAATAAGGTAATCTTGTATCTGATTGGCTGAGATTGTTGCCAATTTTGCTCCACCTTAAGCTTATATTATCATTGTTATTGACAGGTTCGATAATAAATGACAGATCTGCTAATCCTTATGATTTAACCGTAGGTCTTACTGAAATGACCCTTAAATTATGGACTTACGGAATAATAGCAAATATTATGAAAATACGATCATTGTGGTCAGATCTGGAAATTGGCTTGTCTGTGTGTGATCCAGATTCAGGTTTCACATTAGGTTCAGTGGAGTTGGTCAGGGAACCAGTTTAACTTTTACAGTAGTACCTCAGATGCTTTAAACTGCGCACATGTTTCATGCAAAATGCCTGCTTGATCAAGCTGGTTCTTATAGCATTTTCTAGAAATTACATTCAGTGCACCAAAACACTTTGAAGACAAAAGGGACAATAGGCCTCTTAAAACATTTGAAGAGTGAGTATAGAAGTATAAAAAGGAATATTCAGATTATTGGGGGGAAAATCAGGATAGGCAGCAATTACATTTATTGGACATCATGTCGTGTTGATTTGAGTATGTCTCATGGCAGGAAAGACGATTGTCAGTGCCACTTGAAATTCAAGAAACAAAACAAACCCAAAGACTTCATAAAGTTGAGAGATCTATCAAGAAGCCTTTGAGCTTAATGGGGTTTAGAACTGCAGTTTCTGAAACTGTACTGGAGGTAATTAAGGTCGAGGTGTACTTTACAAACATTTTTGGTTGAATATAATGTTTGCCTTCACTGCATTAGTCTCGGATCACACTTCTGAAATTTTTAAATGCACATTTCCATGTAGACAGTAGCAGTACATGAAATTTTGTTACACCTTACTTAAAATTGGTGTAACTTCTGAAAACATTTCCACTGCCTTACTGAGAAGGTCTTGCTAGGGTTGGCAGTTCTGAAATGAGATCATTGCACATTAATGAGATGCCTTGCATAATTCTTATCCAGTTTCTTTAAAATGTGGCATATGGGTTTAAATCACTGAGAGCTAGGATGACTTTGATTATGAATGAGAGCAAGAGAATGTGCATATTAATTATGCCATTTTATTTGGAAAGAATTCTTTTCTGGATAAAGTAAAACAGGTAAAATCAACATGATTTAAAGTTTGGGAGATAGTTTACATGGGATGTGTTCTTATAATACTACACAAGCCTGCTTCGTGAAATGGTCAACTGTTATGTGCTATAAGGTGAGCAGTATCAGGCCCACTTGGGACTCTTATTTTATTCTGGACCCCTGTTAAGAAAAAGTAGGAAGTGTATAATTCTGTTCATTTGTGACTTAAGGTATTGGAGTGTTCCTGGGATGAGCTTCTAACAAAGGTTACAGAAGCAGAAGATCTGGATCACATCATCTCAGCACATCAGACCTTTCTTGACACCGTTATTGCACGATGTCTCTTGGATGAACAGTCCAGGGTGAGTATCCCTAGAATTAAAGCTCTCAGCCTTCATGTTAAAAATGCAAACATAATTGTTCCCCACCTTTTGATAAAAGCAGGGGGACATAGAGTCTTGATTCAGTCTGTACATCCAGATGTTCTCACTTTCTCTTCCACTCTACACTTTCAAGCTGTTTGAGATTTAAGGTCATTCTCAAGGTTCAGTATTTTATGTTTTCCATCACACTTTCTTATCCACTCTCTAACTTTAAAGCCGCTTCAAATTAAGGTACGAAACTTGGTATACTTATATATCATTGCTAGAATATGTGTTGTGGATCGCATTGTTCCTATTTTCGATGTCCAGGTCACGACTCAAAATGTTTACATATCAATCACATTTTCCCTTTGGCTCTGTAGCTTATACTATTGCAGATTCAGGGATGAAACGTGGTATGCTTGTAAATCATCACTAGAAGGTGTGTCATGTACCATATTACGGGTGCTATCTTCAAGTTCAAGGTCATGACTCAGTATTTTTTGTTTTCCATCACACTTTCCCATCTACTCTAGAATTTTAAAGCCATTTGAGATTAAGGGGTGAAACTTATTTTACTTATATATCATCACTTGAATATGTGTCACATAGCAGATGGGTATGTTATCTTCAGTGTCAAGGTCACAGCCAAATATTTTATGCTTTCCATCACACTTTCCCTTTGCGATATAATTTTAAAGCTGTTTGATATTAAGGGATGAAAATTGTTAGAGGCCCTATCTTTAAGACTAAGGTCACACATCAGTACTTTATGTTTTCATCACACTTTGCCTTCCAATCTATACTTTTTAGGCTGTTTGAGATTAAGGGATGAAACTTGGTATACATGTACGTCATCACAAGAAGATGAGTTGCATATCAAATTGGAGGTCTTATCTTCAAGGTGAAGGTCATGGCTCAATATTGTATGTGTCCATCACACTTTCCCTTCTGCTATAAAACTTCAAACCTGTTTGAGATGAAGGGATAAAGCTTGGACTACATGTACATCGTCACTAGAAGGTGTGTTGTGTATCGCATTGGGGGTCCTATCTCCAAGGTCAAGGTCACAGCTCAGTTTTTATGTTTTCCATCACACTTTAATTTCCACTGTATAAGTACAGAGCTGTTTGAGATCAAGCAATGCATTTTGGTATACATCTAATAGATGTTATCATTAGTAGGTGTGTTGTGTACCTCATTGAGGGTCTTATCTTCAAGGTCAGTGTCATTGTGTTTCATTTTTAAAGGTCAGTAATCATTTTTTAGCTCTACTGGTTATAAACCAGAGCTGATGGGATTGTCTGTTGTTCGTTGTCTGTCATCCATCCTTCTGTTAGCACAAGTTTGTTATCATTACTCCTCCTAAACTATTGGGAGGATTGCCTTGAAATGTTAGTCACATTCATCCCATGGTCTAGTTGTGATAAATGAAAATGATGCTGCTCGGACATCCAATATGGCCACTACAGTGGCTATCTCGAAAATCTTGTTATTGCTACTCCTCCTTAATGCATGATCATATCAACATGGGGTTTACACAAAAAGACTTCGTATGATGTCTACTTGTTCCTAAATGAAAGTGGTGCTGATGTGGTGTCCAATATATCCGCCATGGCAGCCATCTTGAAAAAATCTTGTCACTGCCACATCTGCTGAATGGATGGTCATATCAGCATGAGGTTTTTACTGAAAGACTTCTTATGATGTCTAGTTGGTCCTAAATGAAAATGGTACCAGTCGTACATTCAATATGGCTGCCACAGTTGCCATCTTGAAAATCTTGTTATCACTACTTCTCTTGAATGGATGGCCATATTAACATGGGGTTTTCACTGAGACTTATTATTATGTCTAGCTAGTCCTAAATAAAAATGGTGCCGATCTGTCAGCTAATATAGCTGCCATGGCAGCCATCTTAAAAATCTACTTGAACAGAAAGTCATATTGATGTGGGGTTTTCACAAGAAAACTTCTTATGATGTCCGATTGGTCTTAAATGATGCCAACCTGAAAATCTTGTTATTGCTACGCCTTCTGAATGGAAAGTCATATCTTGAAAATATTGTCATATCTACTCCTCCAGATCGATGGCTATATCAACATTGGATTTTCACCAATAGACTTATTATGTACCTAGTTGGTCCTAAATGAAAATGGATGCCATTACGACTGTCATAAAAATCTTGTTGTCACTACTCCCCTTGAATGAATGATCATTATGCCAGAGTTTTTTCACCAAGTCCTAAATGAAAAATGTGCCAGTCGTACATCCAGTACGGCTGCCACGACAACTGTCTTAAAAATCTTGTTGTCACTACTCTCCCTGAATGGATGATCATTATGACATGGGGTTTTCACCAAAAGACTTCTAATGATGTCTACTTTGTCCTAAATAAAATTGTGCAAAGCTGACATCTAATATGTGTACCACAGCAGTTAATTTGAAAATCTTGTTACTGCTGAAGAATATCAGATATGGTTTCAACACTTGACAATTAAAAGGATGAAATGGTCTTATCTTGAATTCCTGGAAATTCTTTTCACCCAGTAGAGTGTCAGTTCCTTCGAGGGACTCATGTTTTTTATACCCCTTTTCTGCACTTTTCTTTTAGTCCTCTTTCAGATCAGACAGTGAAACTTCGTTACTTTAAATGTCTGCCCAGTAACTTTACAGGCCTGCCTTAAAGGTCATAGATTTCATGATGGTAAACTTTTATGATAATCACCATGGTAATTGGGGGACAAATATTTACTGAATTTCCTTGTTGTGCAAGGATTGGTATTATATTTTAGTAACACATTTTCCTCTTTAGAATGGGATTCTTTTCTAGGTTTTAGCTTAATTTTGTATGTTTAATTGAAACATATCATTGGATTGTTACAATAATAATATATATAAAAAAGTATAGATTAGTAAAATAGCTGGAGTGTACAGTTTTATCAGCATGTATTCATATACCTTTTCAGTATTTGATCAACCACATTGATACATTACAGGGAATCTAATTGTTACAAATGAGTTACTTTGTAGCATGCATTCTAAATTAATACATTTCAGGTGACATAGAACATAGAAATAATATATTGATTAGTATATACAAGTATAGGCATTGTTAAAATTGACTTCTGGATAATTGACATCATGCAGTTTTATTTTTTTTAAAATTTCTGATCTATACAGCTTCATGCAGATATGTAAATTTCTGCATCCATAATGATCTTGATAGCTAAAGACTTGTTGATCCTCACTTTGAAAGAGGCATGGGGATATTGTGATATAGACTATGTATGTACTTGTGCATGTGTGTACCTATATTCATATGCATGTATTGTTCTTGAACTCCTCCACTGTTGTAGCTAGACACAAGCAACTTTGGTCAGTAATAGTCCAATGGGTGTAGATTGTCCAGTGGGTGTGATAGTATAGTGGGTGTATATTGTCCAGTGGGTGTAGATTGTCCAGCAGGTGTGATAGTCCACTGGGTGTAGATTGTTCCAGTACTATTGGATTTTAATCTCACTCCTGGGAATAGGGTTTGGTGGGGTGGGGTGATTCTGCATTAATTTCAAATAACTCGCGAGTCATTTGTCTGAAATGTATGAGAATTGGTATGCGTGATCTATGACCTCAGTGTCGACCCATATTACACTGGGATCCTGGGTCATGCACATGGGTCTTCTCTACCCACCAGGAAGGTATCCTCAGGGTCATAAAAAAGAAAATATTGATATATGCACCCTATAACCACAAATACACTTACTGGGCATAAAAAGACAAAATTATACATGCAACTGGCATTTACCCAAGAATATTCCTACTCCCAGGAACTTAGCCAGGTCATAACTTGTAAACATGTAAACAATTGAGATCCATATACAGTGTTTACACTTTCTGGGAATGAAAAGACAAATTTATGCATGCAACTGACATCGACCCTGGTGTAAATCTTTAGCTTCTGGACAATAGCTTTGAAACTATCCAGATCTCCGCCCTATAAACATGTACATATTTATTTGGCTGAAGAGACAAATTTATATACCTAACTGACATTTGCCCTTAGAGCAGTCCTTACTCCAAGAGTTTCAATTTTTGGTATGGATGTCAGAAGGGGGAACCACAACGATATATGTTTTTCAGAAACAATTCTGGTCTAAAAATAACTTGATACTTAGAGTTCTGTCTACATTTTTTTTTGTACACCTTTACGAGAGTCAGTTGTATGTTTCCACCCACTTCATTGTACCAATCAATCAAGTACTATTTCCATGCTGTTATATTCAAGTGGAACATTTACCTGTACATTGCAAATATGTATAACATTGCTGCTATGATATATCATATAATCTGCAACATTGCAGAAAATTTTCCAGAATAATCCTCATGATATGACACTTTTTACCTAAATATCAAGATTGAAACAAGTTTCCTCAGTGTTTGCTATACAAGTCCAGTTCACTTGAATGACATATTAACATTTGCAATTTTTATTTTAAAATTGTTCCCATCATTTTAATGGCAAGAATCTTAAGATCTGAACCTTCCAATTTTTTGGGGATATTTTAACAGGATGGTACAGATGAAAAAGCTAAACTTCAGGTTTACATGTGTTGCACATTCCACGTCTATAACAACACATTTGATAGCACTGGTCAGATGATTGATTTCTTGAAATGTTCGTTGAGGCAGAAGCACGAGTTATGACACTGTTTACATGTTACACATAATTTATATGATAAATTTGAAAAAGAATTTTACCCATTTCAAATTAATTAACTGCTTGCAAGGGTTACCAAAAAAGCGTATCTCTTCCTACCTCCAGTTTCATCCATTGTTCAGTGTAGCGTAAAAAGATGCAATGCACATTTGTCTTTCATGTTTTTTTTTCTTCATGTCATTATGTTTACTATTGCTGATGAAGAGTAAACAAAAAAGCCTGTTTCTGCTATACATATACAGTCTAGTCTCATTGATTTGACCTCTGTTTATCCATATAATTGAAACAATTTATTTAAGGTCTCTCAGAATTAAACCAAGTATCATACAACATTCTCTTTTATTAGCATCTTGACATAATTTCATATAAACACATGTAGTACTGTGATATCACTTCATATAAAAAGTACGTCATACTGTGACATCACTTCACATAAACAGTAGTATGTCATACTGTGACATCACTTCATATAAACAGTAGTATGTCATACTATGACATCACTTCATATAAACAGAAGTATGTAGTACTGTGATATCACTTCATATAAAAAGTACGTCATACTGTGACATCACTTCACATAAACAGTAGTATGTCATACTATGACATCACTTCATATAAACAGTAGTATGTCATACTATGACATCACTTCATATAAACAGAAGCCATGGTAGCTAAGTTGGTAAAGCATCAGACTCGTAATCCAAGCATTATGGGTTCGATACCCACCCAGGCCAGCCTGGGTTGGCTGCCTTAGTGTATCCTTGGGAAAGGCACTTAGCTCCCATTTCCTTGGCAAGATATAGCCAATAATGTGTTAAAAGAAAGTGCTGTTCAACCCTAACAAACTTCATACAAACGGCATGTGATATACTGTGACATCACTTCATATAAACTGTATGAAACACTGACATTACTTTGTAGTAAGAGTTTGTCATACTGTGACATGACACTCATCAATTCCACAAAGCAGTGTAATTTTAGTAATACAAAGTGCTTAACATTATATGATTAATAGAATCAGACACTTTTTGTTTAATAAAATATGCCATTCATTTAATATTATCCAACTTGTTTCATAAATTGCATTTGAACAAACTTGTAAGGTCTTGTATTTGCCTGACAGTTAAATTTATCCAACATCTTAAAGGGAAAAGTTTGTTTGGATTTATGAGACTAGACTGTATGCTTTTCTTATCAGCCATTGAAAATATTAGATATGCATTTTCTTCTCAAGAACTTTAGGTTCTCGTTGTGAATTGGTCTAGGTTTTGTCATGTGCAAATACAATGGTAATATTCACCATAGGGTTTGAATAAACACCTTTGATGTCTGAACTTGCACTCTTTGTTTATTGCCAGCCAGATAATGTTCTTGGAATTTCTCACAATTTTTGAAAGGTGTACTGTATTCTGCTGGATAGACATACCTGGTCCAAGAAAATCAGGAGTGTGTCTATTTAAGACCCAACAGACAAAGTATTTTGTTTTCACTGAGTGCAATTTTAGGTACTTTACAGTTCTCAGTTGTTGATGTGGACCCCTCCGGATAAAAATAGGAACATCGGGCTGTGCAACACAGTATGTGCTGATGTAATTGTCCTGCCAAAATATGATATAAATTGAGTAGAATTACAAAGGACACATGGCATGACACCTGCAAGGTCATGTTTTGTTTTGAATTCATCTATCCATGGATATCTTGTGCATCAAATTTGACAGTTGAAAGATGTGAATTTCACTATCTTGATTGAATTCCTTATGGGATATATCTAAGGCAAAAGTAGGGACTTTCATTTATTGAAAAGAAATGGGGGAAGGGGCATTTATTGTGGCATGGGCGTTTATTATGGCAGGAGCATTTTATTGTGGCAGGAGGCCGGGGCATTTATTGTGGCATTAATGTCTATTGTGGCAGGAGTGTTTATTACGCAGAATACAGTAGATCCAGTTCACATAATACATGTTGTTTAAAAGATGTGTTTCACAGAATTGTGAATGTTAGTCACACATTACCTAGATATTCACCAAACACAAAGTTCTCAGGTACATTAAAGTTTGCCATAAATAATAAAATTTGTTTCCGTCTTTCACTGGGCACTGAGGTTTAACATGTCTGTATGCACCAGTGTGTTTATGAGTTTGTGACATGAGGTGTTTCAAGGGTATAAAAATCACTCTGTAAAGTATGCATTAAACACGTACGTTTTATTAAGTTTCTCCATACCTAGTATGTTTTCCTGCCCATACATTGACCAAATTACCTCACCAGTGTGTATTAACTTATTTCAGTTTTACTAGTGCTTGCTTGTTGGATGAAATAATATCTTTTCCCATTTTTAATATTTATTTGTGTATAGTTGTTCAAACAAAACAGAATGATTTATTTTTAGCATAGTTTATTGTCTCACCAACATCAGCATGGTGAGACAGATATCACTTTACTGCTGGAATCAGTGGCATTGTCATAATCAACTGTGTTCTGTCTCATCAATATTAGCATGGTGAGACAGATATCACTGGAAGCAGTGGCATTGTCATCATTAACGGTGTTCTGTCTCACCAACATTAGCATGGTGAGACAGATATCACTTTAAAGCTGTCAGCAGTGGCATTGTCATCATCAGCGGTGTTCTGTCTCATCAATATTAGCATGGTGAGACAGATATCACTGGAAGCAGTGGCATTGTCATCATTAACGGTGTTCTGTCTCACCAACATTAGCATGGTGAGACAGATATCACTTTAAAGCTGGCAGCAGTGGCATTGTCATCATCAGCGGTGTTCTGTCTCATCAATATTAGCATGGTGAGACAGATATCACTGGAAGCAGTGGCATTGTCATCATTAACGGTGTTCTGTCTCACCAACATTAGCATGGTGAGACAGATATCACTTTAAAGCTGGCAGCAGTGGCATTGTCATCATCAGCGGTGTTCTGTCTCAAAAATATTAGCATGGTGAGACAGATATCACTTTAAAGCTGGCAGCAGTGGCATTGTCATCATCAGCGGTGTTCTGTCTCACCAATATTAGCATGGTGAGACAGATATCACTTTAAAGCTGGCAGCAGTGGCATTGTCATCATTAACGGTGTTCTGTCTCACCAATATTAGCATGGTGAGACAGATATCACTTTAAAGCTGGCAGCAGTGGCATTGTCATCATCAGCGGTGTTCTGTCTCACCAATATTAGCATGATGAGACAGATATCACTTTAAAGCTGGCAGCAGTGGCATTGTCGTCATTAACGGTGTTCTGTCTCACCAATATTAGCATGGTGAGACAGATATCACTTTAAAGCTGGCAGCAGTGGCATTGTCATCATTAACGGTGTTCTGTCTCACCAATATTAGCATGATGAGACATATCACTTTAAAGCTGGCAGCAGTGGCATTGTCATCATCAACGGTGTTCTGTCTCACCAATATTAGCATGATGAGACAGATATAACTGGAAGCAGTGGCATTGTCATCATCAACAGTGTGGAAGTTTTGTGCTACAGTTTCTTCAAGTCAGACAAGGAAGGGGGTATATCAGCACATGGATACAGGTTCCATGGAGCGCTTGTTTATACAAGTCCTCAAATTTAAATAATACTTAATCTGTATAATAATTGTTGAATCTGCATTTGCAGAATCTGCACATAGTAATCACTTTGGCATCCATGTACATGTCCATATAAACATCCATCCATCCACACACCCTTGGTCATGATAAAGTTTTTTTGATTATGCTAAATGTTAGAGTTTTATATTCTCTTGCTAAATAAAAGATGGGAATGATAAGAGAGAATCTCATGTTTTGTATGATTTCAGTCCGAATAATATAATATATTGGTCATTTTTTTCAATGTCTTAGTGTTATATTCATCGACACCATTTGTAGTTTCTATGAATCAGACTCGATTTACATGTTTGCTAGTACCAGTCTGCAGGAGAGATTTAAAATCATGATAAATCTTGTTTCTTACATTTTTTTGCTGTCTGATTTTGTAACATTTTTAAAAAAAAAAACTGAAATCAAAACAGGGCCTGAAAGTTACAGTGGTCAGGTCCGGTACCGATTTTGTTTAGCTGTGGACCTGTCATATGTTATCAGCACTAGCCCGTCAGACCTTTATTATTTCTTACTTATTCCTATAAATTGAAGAAAATATTCTTTTTAATTACAAGACGTGTCATACTGCAGGATCTCAAACATCCCAGGTACAAAAAGGAAGAAAACTTTGATAAAAATAAACGTATTCAGACTTTACAGGATCACTTGAAATAGACTTAGCCATGGTTAAAGTATGATCCTTGTTCAGCATGTACGGCATACCCGAGTCAGTAAATTGTTCAAGTGCCTTATTCAAAGGCATGTCCAGTTTTTATAATTTGAAATGAGCAAAGAGCATATTACTTGCACCAGAAAGGTTATTGCTAGTAAATCAAACATACCCTCTCCATGATCAAGACCCTTACTGTTCAAGCCTTTACTAAGTTGAGTGCAGATCAGAAGCAAAGGCTTGAATGTATTCACAACACCGCATATGGTGATTAAAGCTGGAAAACCTTTCTCTGATTTTGAGGTAGCTTGTAACATTCAGCAAAAGAATGGTCTAGATTTGGGACAAAATTACATCAACTGTCGCGGCTGGACATCTTTTCTCAACTCCTTACTTTGTTCCCTGAATGGACCAATACAAAGTAGTTGTCTAAATTTTCAGTTTTCATTAATTTTGTTATTTTTTCCTGTCTTTGGTTGATCTTCATGCATTGTAGTAAATATTTGCATGAGACTTTGCTGTTGGACCAGTCCTTGGCTTGTACGGACCTGGGCAGTGTAGGGTCCTACTGGTGCTGGACCAGTGATTCAAAAGTGAAATTTTCAGACCCTGCAAAATATTTTTTTAACAATAGATGGCACAACAACAGGTTTTAGCCAATTTAATTTTTGTCAGAATCAAATTGCATAAAAACCTGTACATTAAAAACCACCTGGGATAAGTGAATTATATTTTGGCTATAATTAATTTCTCTATTAAGAAATAGAAATACAGATCCTCTTGAACACCCTAGATCACTCATTTGTTTTGTTGCTAAGGGATTTCAAATCCATCCATGTATATGGCATAGTGTCCATTCTCTTTTACCAAATATAGTTTGTATTACTAATAATATTATAAGAAACTATTTTCTTACTAAAATTAGTAACAAAAAGTATAGATCCACTCCCCTTTGAGGTCAGTTTTATACTTCAAAGGCAGCAACTCAAATTTAGATAAATGAATATCACTTCAAGTTGTTATCTCCCATAGACATTGTTCACTGATAAAAAATACTTGCATCAATAGTAGAAAATGCGTTTTAAAGGAAATCACCACAATAATTCCTCAAATAATGTTTCAGATGTTAATATAAATTCTTTAGTGACATATAAAGAAAAGAAAATTTAGAATAATAATATAAAAATTATTGAGAGCAGTCTGTTTAAGATGGTAAAAAGGACCATGAATAGCAATATCTTTATGTTCTTCCATCTGATCTTAAGTAAATTAGTATCACTTTAGTGTTCAAAGCCATCAGTGTTTCAGTATTTTAATTTGATCTTGACAGAAAGTTTATATCTATATTAAACCTTATTCACTTGAACTACAGATCTCTTTAACTAATATATAAGATCCACTGGGTGTTCTGGTAATCAGGATTCTGCTGTATGTGAATGGTAAAATACTTCATTGTAATCAGAATTATTCTTGAAGAAAAGGCTGTATTTTATCATTTATTGTAATATTTTTGGATTCTGTGACAGTTGCAGCTTGGCTGTAAATTACATGTGTTTTATATTCTTGGCTTTTTTATCTACAGGTCCACATATGTTGCTCAGTAAAAAAAAATAGAATAGATTTTTGTTAATTGTCTAATAGCATGATTATTCATTCTTTGTTGTATCACATGCTGGGGTTTTGTAGGAGATTACAGTACATACAAAGTGGATTGACCATTTTCTATCCGTGCCTGTATAGCTGCCACTATATTACACCCCACTACACTGTAAAATCCAGTCATGTTACACTGTGCCATGTACATTGTGCTTGATTTACAGCATGTTGAATTATCAAACTCAGTAAATCATGTTAGGGGCCAATCAAATACATAAAGTAATTAAAAAATGGCCAGAAAGATTGCAGTATGTGCCTGTGATGTGGAGTGTAATTGTGTGCAGTACAGAAAGTGCAAAATGTACACCAGTATATGTCATTTAACAACAATCAGTAATGCCTTACAAGTGTAATAGGGTTGTTCCACTTTGCAGGTACTATACGAGGATTGCATTCTGATATTCATGATACCATTCCAGGGTATTCTGACTCAGCTGAGGACCATATTCGACCTGATTATTGAGTTCCAGACAGCCCAGGATGACTTCTATCAGGCAGCCAACAATGAACTGATGGCCAGGCTGCACTACAAAAAGCTACAGGAGAAAAGGACAACTGAGGTTGGTATTCTTTTGCTCCAGGCTAGGACACTTCCACTTGCCTGACACCAGGATGAAATTAATTCTCTGTTGGGCACTTTCCATTTTCCAGGACAATTTTTAAACAAAAAAGGGGAGATGAGGTTTGTAGGTCTAGATATACATAGCAGATATTCTACTGGTCTTTTTTATCTCGCTTTTTCCGCAGAGAAAAATATGAAATGTAGTGAGCATGATGTCATCTTTTGTCATTGTCATAATCATCATCATAGTTCATGACATCTGCATCAGCTCGCCGTTACAATTTTGTGCAAGTCCTGAACTAAAAAAAAAAAAAGCTAGACACAGCATTCCTTGGAAACCTTGTGCTTTTCCTGTTAGTTGTTAGAGCCCCATGGTGAAAAAAAGAAGTTTTATATTGGTGATGATTTTTTTTCCACTTTAAAGCAGAATTCCGCTTTTCTCCTCACCTGAATCAGATTTTCCTCGATATGGTCCATTTTTTAATATCATCTCCGATCCAGTTTTTAAATACCGGTCCCATTCTGCAATGATCCTTGTAATAGTATTTGTTTCATATATTATTTAACAGATGATCATTGTAAAGATCATTCTGATTGGTCAAAAGTTTCTACTCGTCCAATGAAGCTTCACATAACGGAAACTGACCAAAATGGAAAGAAAGAGGCATGCTTGCAAAACTGCAAAACATGGCGTCTCGAATTATAGATAGAGACATAGACACAAAAAGTTTAGATAAAGGTTTGAAAAATGTGTGGAAATGGGAATGGCTTCAATGCAAAGTCAGTGGGAATGTAGTTGATTAATTTGTACGAAAACTGAACGCCAGAGGTCTGGCATTTTGCAGTCTTTGCCAGAAAGATTCAAACTACAAATTAGAGCTGAAAGAGTTTGGAGCAGCATCTCTAAAAGTAGCTACATGCAGAAAAATTTAAACTTGGAAGCACAAATTACAGCCTGGGTCAAATTTATTCGTTATTCTATATTTTTCACAGAGAAAGCATGTTTTATTTATGATAAGGACAACTCTAGCATTGAGCATCTTAAATGAGAAGGAGTTGGATCAGTATGAGTATGATTTGGAAGTTAGAAGATTCTGAAGTGATTCCCTTCCAGAATTTAAAGAGAGACAACCTATAGATAACTGGTGGAGAAGTGGTGATATTGTTATGCCAAATACCCTTGTCTATCAAAAATGGTCATGTTCCTTTTATGGCCCACAAGTAGAGTCATCCTTCAATGTCATGAATGATATTATTTATTCCAAATCAGGGATGATAAACATTGAAACCTACAACTCAGTACAAAATATTAAATATGGTCTGAAGGCATTAGAAAAAAGTGTGATACAGTATTTTAAGAAAGATTTCTTACATGAGAGGGCAGATCTAACCCTGTGTCAGAATATGCGAACTACATGTCGACAATACAAGGAGGAGCTTGAATGAAAAAAAAACTCTTGTTGAGAATGAAAAGAAAAAATATGATCATTGAGCCAAAAAGATCAGTGGTTACAAAAAGGAAAGCAAAATAAATCTTTGCCAGTGCTGCAAAAAGAGCCAGGCTAGCACATCAGTATCAACAGGTTGTGTCCAGTGGGGGAAGAGACAAGTGAATTTATGTGAATATTTTTATATAGTTGATGTATTTTATTTTTGTACAGATTTGTTATGAAAAGAGAAAAGTGTGATACAATATGTGCTTCAAAAATTAACAAATTATTGGCAATGACTGAATTATTGTGTGAACACTGACATGCACATGTAACAACTTCAGCACTAATAGTATTGGTGAACAAGTAGATGTGACAATGAACATTGTGAAATTATTCAGGTATTGTTCAAAGTTGGGTAAGTTTGTTATATTTTCAAATTATTTTTTGTTGGAATAAAGTAATAACTTTTCAAAATATAATGATAGTAAGGGCCACCAGGAGCAGTTTTGTATGCTCTCAGAGTCTAATATGCATTTTTGGCCAGGGGCCTTCAACTACCTTGAACCCTGATGAGGGGTTACTGCTCATTAAGACCCTGCTGGGGGAGGACCCCAAACCCCCCTTCACATTTTCTGTTTCTTCTTCAAATACATTACCCGATCATAATACCTTAGGAGAACTACTACCTTGCAAATCCAGCCCTCCCAAGCTAAAAACATTTTAGCTAAAAGCCTAAAGTTATCTGCCTACCTAGGTGGCAGTTAGCTTGAGTGATCTTCCCTTGGTACAGGGATTGGCACTAAATCCCATGCATACATCAGTTACTACTTCCTCTTGACTCAATAGAGAGGCCTCGCAATACCACTACAAGACTTTGGAAGTTTTCCACAAGAGAGCGCGTTGGAAGAGTTTTTCACTACTAAGGAAAGTATACTCATTCGATAATATTCCAACTTTTCTTTCTTGCTTTGACGACAAGTTCTGTCTTTTTTTCACTTTCTCATCTGCATGCACACACATAGGCGCTTGCATACTGTACTTGCACGGGTTGCCAATACATCCGTCACATGGCTATAGCCTTCCTTTGCAGGTATAGTGTGTAATCTAGAAAACTTATTAATATTGCTGTATCATTTCCGCATGGTTGATACATACCAGTAAGTTTTATATGTTCACCTAATCTTAGTGTCCACCTCATGGTTATGTAACTTGACACGGTACTGACAGCCTGTATAAGCCATCATTTGGCTTTACCTACAGGTAACATTATAGTATATTGATATTATTGCATTAACTTCGTATAGTATTTACACTCATTTACTTGTAATGGTATATTGTGTTGCTCTGCACATGCATGTTACAAGTCATTAAGCAGGATGCGTGAGGGGCTGAACCTGTTATCGTCTGCTCTATTTGTCTTACAGATTAGACCCAGAGCAAGACTCAAAGTAAATTGTGTAAATGTTGGAAACAAGTGATGGACATCCACCCTACTTGTTTTGTTTGCTCTGGCTGTCAACCAAAGAACACTTGTAACACATGCGCAGCATGTATGGAATCTCAATGGGTTGCAACATTAGGGACACCTAAAAGGAAGGCGCTGAAGCACCCATTAAAGGATGAATACATAATAAGTATTCATGCAGACGTTGCCGCGCTACAGGATTTACTTGCAGAGACTCCACTCTGTTCGTCAGATACAAAGCATCACAAGTCATCATGCACTGCTACTGCCGCAGTTCCTACTTCACCTTCGCAGCATGATAAGCCCCTCTTTGCCACAACAATAGGCATGGTATCAGGGCTCAATGACATATCACCTGATGTGCAACAAGATCGAGGGATGAACAGAATATCTCATACTTCAGATTCAATGTCCAGTTATGAGGATCAGATATTTCGTATCCCGTCTCAGAGTTATGAACCGGACAACGTCAGGCTACCAGAATGACCTCCGTCCAGTCTGCTGAACCACCATAAGGGCACGCATAGGGATGAAGATATTATGTATAGTGCCTCTAGGCACTTACTGCACATGATGCACAGTCTAGTGCCTCAGTACCCAAAGGATGTCACTTCTCTGCTTTCTCAAGCCTTTGGCACTCAAAGGGAACCTTCGCTTAGCAACTGCCTGGAAGTCACTGTATCTCATTTGGGGTGTTCTGC
The DNA here is from genome assembly GCA_029931535.1 of Margaritifera margaritifera. Taxonomy (NCBI): domain Eukaryota; kingdom Metazoa; phylum Mollusca; class Bivalvia; order Unionida; family Margaritiferidae; genus Margaritifera; species Margaritifera margaritifera. The sequence continues at coordinate 543,896 of JAQPZY010001200.1, forward strand.
TAGCATGGTCAGCTCTCACCCTTGACATTCATCTCCTGCCCCATCGCAGGTGGTACAAGAGACGTTGACATCTCCACCTTTATCCACCAATGATGAAACCGGTTCCTTATCCCACTCGTCTATAAGACAAAATAGAGCAGACAATAACAGGTATAGCCCATCATGCATCCTGCTTAATGACCTGTACCGTGCACATGCAGGGCAACACACTATACCATTACATGTAAATGAGTGTAAATACAGGTATAATATTACAACGTCACTATTAATACTTACAAAGTGGACGTTTGGCAATATTACTGGAATAAAAGTTACCTGTAGGAAACGTCGATAGACTATCTATACAGGAAAATCATTGAAGTGTTACCTCTAGTACTTACGAAGTGGATGCTATGATAACTGTTTAGAAAACTTACCTGTATGTATCTGCACCTGGTGGACTATACAGCAAGTAGGTTGTATAGCACACACAATCTCGGCACCAATTGTGTATCAGCATAGCTATTGATACTTACGAAGTATACACAATAATATCAATATACTATAATGTTACCTGTAGGTAAGGCCGAATGATGGCATATACAGGTAGGCAGTATCGCTTCACATTACCTAACCATGAGGTGGAAGCTAAGATTAGGTGAACATATAAAACTTACCGGTATGTATCCACCATATGGAAATTATACAGCAATATTAATAAGTTTTCTAGATTACACACCGTACCTGCAAAGGAAGGCTATAGTCATGTGACGGACATACTGGCAACCTGTGCAGGTACAGTATGCAAGCGCCTATGTGTGTTCGGACGATAAAGTGATAAACATACAGAACTTGTTGTCGAAGCAAGAAAGAAAAGTTGGAATTATATAGATTGAGTATACTTCTCTTAGTAGAGAGAAACTCTTCCAACTCGCTCTCTTCTGGAAAACTTCCAAAGTCTTGTAGTGGTATTGCGAGGCCTCTCTGTTGAGTCAAGAGCGTGCTACACTGCATGAGCAGAAATAGTAACTGAGGTATTCATGGGATTTAGCGCCAATCCGGCCACCTAGGTAGGCAAATAACTTTTAGCGTTTAACTAAAAAGCTTTTAGCTTGGGAGGGCTGGATTTGTGACGTAGTAGTAGTTATCCTAAGGTATTATGATCAGGTAATGTATTTGAAGAAGAAACAGAAAATGTGAAGGGGGGTTTGGGGGTCCTCCCCCAGCAGGGTCTCAATGGGCAGTAACCCCTCATCAGGGGGTCCTGGTGGCCGAAGGCCCCTGGCCAAAAATGCATTTTAGACTCTGAGAGCATACAAAACTGCTCCTGGTGGCCCTTATTATCATAATGTTTTGCAAAGTTGTTACTTCATTCCAACAAAAAAATAATTTGAAAATATAACAAACTTACCCAACTTTGGACAATACTTGAAGAATTTCACAATGGTCATCGTCACATCTACTTGTTCACCAACACTATTAGTGCTGAAGTTATTACATTTGCATGTCAGTGTTCACACAATAATTATATATAGGAAACTAACCTAATTGTTAACATCATAGTCATAAATTTGAGGAAATTCAAATAATTCAATCAGCGATATGAATATACCTTTTCCAATTCCTTACTGCAACTTTAAGAGAGGGACTATGTTTGCCTAAGACTGGGAAGGAATGAAGTACAGTCGTTGGGAAGGTAGGGGAAATGGTATATCTATCCCATTAGGGGGAAGGTATGCTAGATGTGGCCCAACCACCCCCCTCACATGCTGGAAAAATTCCGCCCCCAAATAGAGTCAAACAGCTTCACTCAAAAAACAAATTGATAATAGTTAACAAATATAACCTTAACAATAACAAAACGACTTGTACTTACTAACATAATTTTAACCAAATCTGACAGGTAACAAATATCAATGTAACAATCAAATAAGAGAGAGTTATGTCCCTTAAATAAGATGTGAGGATGATGAGAGGCTATGCCATTAAGGCACAAGGGTAGAATAGCTCACATAGGAGTCTCAGAAAACAAGGGCATAAGAATAAATCTACAAGATACAACAAGAAAACAGATACATATACTAACAAATGTTAGTTTAAAATACACATATCATGCAGACACCCAGTACAAGAAAACATTTTTGTTGCTTTTATTTGTACAAGATACCAAATATGTTTGCTTCCCCCAACATTTATTCTGTGCTATGTGTGCATGTTTTCTGGAGTGAGTATATGCCAAGATCAGCCTGTGTGTTTTATCTTGGCTAGTGTGCATAACAAGAAAACGAATAACTTATCCATAATCCAACAGTTCACTGTGATGTTTTACAAATTTTTTTCATGACTGTGTGCCAGGATGAACCTGTGTGCTTTTACTTGGCTATTGCTCAGTACAAGAAAATAACCTATTTTGCACCAAACTTTTTTTTTTTTCATAAATTTTTTTTAGAAATAGCACAAATTCACAATAGATCAATCTAAGGAAAAAGCCAGTCCTAACATATTACACATATGAAGGAATAGCACTTGTACAATATATGTACCACACATTCTTGCATATTTAAAAAGGACAAAAATATATTGATCCATAGCAAGAATCACTTGAAAACTCCAAAATAGGTAAGGAAACCAGCCATAAGGTGTAATGCTTGAAGAGGGGAGTACAAGCCTGTTTTGAAATGCAATTTAGACTCAGGGATGGAATGAATGGAAACCTGGCAACAGAAATCTAAACAAGTACATTTCTATCAGAAAGAAAGATGAACCCCGATCAAAAATATTTTTTGTTTTTCACTCAGAATTCTGTTTCATTTTGTGGTAAAAATACCCACACTGCAGACATAGCTAGTTTCTCATAGCTAGAGGATGAGGTGTCCACACACAAAAACCCCAGCCAGCACTGCACAACAATGGAGCAGCCAAGGGGCGAAGGAATGCTTGCTATTTCACCTAAGACACATTCCATCATTTTACTGTATTTGACTACCAGCAATGGTCTCATACACATCTGCGTAGCAAGACAAAACTAGCCATATTATTGGTCAGTTACTCAATGGGATCACTGATAAGCAGTGATTGATTGACAGTTGTTGATAGGTCAATTCACAGATGTGATCTGCCTAGGTTTACAAAAGTCAAAAAAGTAAACTGCACATATAACAGACATGATTTTGGTTCTTTATTTAAAAAAACCCCAAAAAACAACAGTTTTTCTAAGTAAAATATGTTTCTTAGATAATACTTACCCAATCGTAATACCTTAGAACAACTACTACCGCACAAATCCAGCCCTCCCAAACTAAAAACTTTTTAGCTAAAAGCTTAAAGTTATCTGCCCATCTAGGTAGTAGTTAGCTAGAGTAATCTCCCTTGCAACAGGGATTGAAGCTAAATTCGATTTATACTTCAGTTACTACTGGAGCAGGAAGCATGCTCTCTGATAAGAATGTAACTGCGGGGAGGCTGGGAGGGTGTATGTGTATTATGATTGGGTAAGTATTATCGAAGAAACATATTTTACTTAGAAAAATTGTTTTCTTCTTCAAATACTTTACCCAATCATAATACCTAAGGAGAATAGGTAAGAGGTGGAGGGAGTTACATCCCCTTACCCCGGAGAGGCCTTCTCCAGTTCCCTAAGGTATGTGAGACAACTTCTAGATGACCTGACTGGAGAATAGACTCCATATGTTGGGGAGCAGCTTCAAAGGGAAAAAATGTAACCTCCAAAAATCAAGTGCAAGTCGTGAAGCCGTTTCCTATGAAGCTGTTGACCAACCAGGGAAGGTAACCTATTGCGCTATGGCTAAAGGTCCTACCAGGTCAAGCTGAGTCTTTTGGGATGAAAGATCTCAGAGATAAAAGCTGGAGAAAGTGGACTCGGACCTCCATCTCACACCATGAATGATGTCAGTCAGAGAACAGTTTCGCTCAAATGCAATGCTTGTGGCAACTGCCGTAACTTTGTGAACCAAAATATGTAAAAGACTCCTGTGAGTTGGAGTTATTTCCCGATATGCGGAACAATAAACCCTTTAATCCAGGATGAGAGTGCCTGTGCTCATATGTCGTCCTTTCCCTCTCTGAGGGGCAAAAAGAGGAATGATCTCCCTCAATGGGCAGGCTCAGTATTTTTCAGGTTCCACTTGAAGAAGTGTCTAAAGTAGCCAGAGATGTCATTACAAAGGTTTGGTTGCCCATGAACAGGCGACTGTTCTTGGCAATGAAAGGAGGAGCTGTCATGAGTGATACTGACTCATCTTGTCTGAACTATAAGTAGTTGGGGTTGACTGATAGCGCATTTATTTCGCTGATGTGGCCTGCCATCGCCAATGCGATGAGGAAGCGGGTCTTGTATGAGAGATGAACCAATGAGGCTCACAAGAGCAGTTCAAATAGTGTGTTGTTCAGCCATGTGAGTACCCATGATAGATTCCACTTAGGGCATAGCGCCAAAGGCTTTGGTTGTGTGAAATCAAAGTTTGCTGGAGATCGGATAGATGTTTGTTTTGTCCCACATCCTGTCTTCCATGATGATGCAGCGTGTCGGAGATGGCCTTTGATAGTGATTGGTGCTAACTGTTTCTCGTCAAAGAGCCATAGTAGGAAGTTAGCTATTTGAGGTATTAATGCCTGCAGTGGCGTAATATTTTCTTGGGAACACCATTGGGTGAAAACTCTCCATTTGTCTTCATAGACTTTTAGAGTGGAGGACCATCTTGCTCTAGCGATTCTCTCCACCACTGGTTGGGAGTACTGTTTGTTCTTGAGGGCTTGTTCAATATGAGCTAGGCATACAAGTTCAGCAACTCTGCTTGGGATGAAATGCCTGCCATTGTGGTTGTTTTAATAGATGCAGAATGTTCCGATTTTCCTGGGGATTTCCGCAGGCAAATTGATGAGGTCATTGATCCATGATTTTTCCCACTTGAGCGAGGCAATCAGGATGAGACGACACTCCGATTCTCATATATATTTATAAAGACATAGGCTTGAAAGTTTATATGAATCAATCTCCTTTTAAATAGAGTTTAACTTCAGTATTTATCCACAATTTTGTATAAATGTTTTCAGATCAAATTATCGTTGTCCCCCCCTTCTTATCATTTCTCGCATTAACTATAATGCGTTCAATTCATGTTTTAAAATATTAATTTCCTTTTGTGTGATTTTTCTAATTTCTTGTAGGAATAAGATATCAGTGATTTATCTTTTAACAATTTTATTAGCTACTTTATGTTATGAGTTATTATATATGTATTATAAGAAAGAATCTTATACGCAGAATCAATTTTGTTGTTTATATATTTTGTACATGAAGTCAATATTTTTTTTATTTATAATTTCTTGTGGTTTCCTGTCTCAGAGTTCGATATTGGTTTTTTTATCCTTTTCCCCTAGTTATTTTCATTGATTTTTTAATTTGGCACATTTGTTTTCTCTATATTTTTAGCTTTTCTTGTCTCATTTTTGTTTTCTGATTGGGTGTTGTGTTTTGTATCTGTTTGTGTCATTCTTGTTGTTTTGTTTGTAATTTTGGATTCCTTTCTGTATTTGGCTATTGGGTTCTTCTCTTTTTGTTATCGCCAGATTTATCTTTTTCTTTATTTCCTGATTTGGACAGTGAGTTTGGGGGAAGAGATCCTTTCCTTTAAAGTCTGGACTATCTTTTTCACTTTCTATGATCGTGCTTTCTGTGATCTTGAGTTGTTTGAGTTCATATGTTAGATAGATCACCAATAGTTCCTTCTGTTGGAACTGATTTCTTTTGCTCTGTTTTGTGCATTTTCAGTGCTTGTATTTTACTTTCTGTTTTCACTTCTGTCTTTCCTACTGGCTACTTTTCCCAGTGTTTTCTCTTTTGCGGGGGTCTTCATTTTCTCATTTCTCTTTTTCATAGTTAATCTCTCTCTCTCTCTTCTTCCTTTCTTCTTCTTTTCCTTCTTATAGTTCGCTAAGAACTTGGAAAAGATTTAATAAAGGTTTGAAAAGCTTGATAGAAATTCAAATCTGTCTGTCCCCCATGTTGTTGATGCCAGTTTAGTTTTTTTTGTGTTTCAGATTGGGTTCAGTCATTAGTCAGTTGTGACAAAGGTTCTGAGGGATTATGTGGATTGATGGAGATATGTCTTGTGTTGTTCTGAGAAACACATCACATTTTTGGACAGAAGTCATCTGGCTACTTTTCATGGAGGATTCCTTGTCCGATTTCCCAGGGTTTTGCCTTTCTACTATTACTTCATCTACTACTTTTTCGTATGAAATGATTCTCTTATCTATTGCTGATTTGACTACTTAAGCGTACTTTTTGACTACTTTAGCATACTTTTGATCTTTTTGGTTTTGTGATTGTTGTTGTTGTGAGTTACACTCAGTCCAAACATGACCAGTTTGTCCACACTTAAGACAAGGGCAGTGGTAAATGCACCCTGGGTACCATGTCCTCACTTTAAAACCCAGAGAATAGAATAATGCTGGGATTTTTTCTCATCTCCTTTTGGGACCTTGAATAGGCATACCCCATTTATGATATTGGGATAGGTTTTGTAGCACCCTTGGTTGTGTTTGTAAACTGTGATATTAAATGATATTGGGATAGGTTTTGTAGCACCCTTGGTTGTGTTTGTAAACTGTGATATTAAATTTTAGTTCCTTTTTTTCGATCAGGACATTATCCAGAATTTCTATAGGCAGTCTTGATATGTGGATAGTTGTGTCCTTTTTCTCTGTCTCTCATTCTTAATGGGTGTAACCTCTTCTATTTGTTGTACTTTTCCCATTAGAACCATATGGCCCACTGGGGAAAATGCATTTTGTTCTTTAGGGATCAGTAAAAGCTGACCATTTCCAATATTTTGTAAGCCTTTTATCTGGGACATGTTCATCCCTTGTGCTTCCAGGCTTGTCAAAATGTCTGCCCCTTTGAGCTGTTTCTCCCTTGGAAGTGAGCTCTCATTTAAAATTTTACAACCTTGCCTTCTTTCTGCAATCAGAAACCTTGATGCATTGTTTCTTCCTTCCTCCTCAGTTTGCACATCATAGTATTGGCTCAATTTGTGAGTGTCCAGAGGGGCATTAGACCTTGGGGTTGCCATAGTCTAAATAGTTTAAATAGTCAAGACGATGATATGGTGCAAAATGAATAATGAATCACAAACAAAACTTTGCAGAAGGATTGATTAATGAAAAAAGGTTAATAAAATGAAAATGATAATGAAATGATACCTTAATCTAATGTGTATGATGTATGACATGTGAACAAAACTCTTCCTTGAACTGTTTATGTCCAATTGTAAGAATGTGCACTAATAGAATCTTTTGTGAGTATTTCTTGATCTCGTATGGCAACTACATTGAATTATAAAGAATTACATTTTGAATTTTTCCTGCTCAACTTCGCAATGCAGACTGTTTCATTTTGCTTCTAACACCTCATCAGAATATTTTAGATCATTGCATGTACACAGGATGACTTTATACCACCAGTGAAGTGTTATGAACTGGTTGTAGATCATGTGGTCTGAATTGGACAATCAAAAGGAAGGGGCTGGTAAGGAACTGGTAATCAGCTGATTGGGTTAAAAACGGGGTGTATGTATAAAGGTGATTAACTGAGCTGTTCTCTCTGACTGTTGCAATGAACAAACCTTTAATTAAATATCTGATTGGGCAGTGGCATACCTGATTGATTTGCTTGACATTCCTGGCCTGACATCTGTTCCAGATAAACAGATTGGTTTGAAAACCCTGTCTAATGTAGCTCTATTTATCTGTATGCCAATGTATTGATTGATGATTATAATGTTACACCCTTATCTCACAGTGCTTTTGTTAAATGAAGAACTGCTTTTCCAGGGAGATTGGGGCTTGACAGAGGAGATGGAGGAAGAAGAGAGACACCGGAAGAAAGAGTTCCTCACAGAAATTATCAAATCAACTCGTGCTAAGCTTGCCATTTTGGCTCAGTCCTACCAGGTAAAAATTAATCCATATATAATTTGTCTTCATGCAGGGCTCAAAATTACTGCTAATCTGAGATAAGTAAATTCATCAATAGATCACTAAAACCCCACCCCTCACAGATCCGTTGGATCAGAAACATTTTATGCTGGTCACTATCACAACATAACAAGCAGACTTGTGTCAGATGTATCTAATAGAACATGTGATGACATGCTCTTTGATCTTTAATTGATCTGTTTATTGTGTTAATTGGGTATCTGCCAAGATCCTGCACTTGGTGAGGTACATTTAATGCCAGCGGTTGAATATGGCCATGTGTTCTTCATGCATCAAGTAAATAAGGGTGCTGATTGTCAAAACAGCATGCACGCCAAACTAGCCTGGTATCCCAGACCAACGTTCAAATTTCAATGCTGGTGATATAAAATCATTCAGGGTATAAACTAGTACCAAAACTTGACCAATTAGAAAAGGTGGTGTTAGCTGACTCGATGAATATAATTCAGAATTATGCTGAATACAAGGTTTTATTTTAAAATCATTGTTGATATAAAATATTCAGTTCATTGTGAGGTGACAACTGGAAAGATCTGGAGGTTCTTGCAAGTTCCACCGCCGAAAAGTCAGAAATTAGATGATGACAAGAAAGAGTGCATTCGTAGATATGATCTAGAAAAGAGAATGAAAAAGTACATAAAATACTGGGAAAACGAATAGAAATGCCTGAAATAGGACTCGGGAGGGGGGGGGGGAGTAAGTGATGTACATTTTCTGCACTGAGTATACTGAGAAATATGAAAGTGTGTGGATCAGTAAAATTCAGGCAGGATCAGTAAAAATGTTATTACAGTAAAACCTGTCTTGAGAGACCACACCTTCTGCCAACAAAAGCAGTCTCTCAAGACAGTTAGACTCATAACAGGTTTGTGCAAGATGACCAGTTGTCATGGTTTATCCTGTCCATAAGTTAACCTCCCATGTCAATAAATTTCAGAGTTACTTCAAATGTAGCAGAATTGCACCATAGTAACTTTGATTAGGCTTAATATATATATATATAGAGATAGATAGATAGATAGATAGATAGATAGATAGATAGATAGATATATATAGATAGATAGATAGATAGATAGATAGATAGATATATATAGAGATAGATAGATAGATAGATATATATAGATAGATAGATAGATATATATAGAGATAGATAGATAGATATATATAGATAGATAGATATATATATATAGATAGATAGATATATATATATAGAGATAGATAGATAGATATATATATATAGATAGATAGATAGATATATATATATAGAGATAGATAGATAGATATATATATATAGATGATAGATAGATAGATATATATAGATAGATAGATAGATATATATAGATAGATAGATAGATATATATATATAGATAGATAGATATATATATATAGATAGATAGATATAAAAGAATTAAACCATCCAAAAACAATATGTACATTGAGAGACAAAAGTCAAAGGTTTAATTTGCCAACAGCATAAAGAGATTAACTCGGTAAACAAATGGTATAACCAGCTTCGCTATGATGAACATATGATGGCTTGATGTGTTGGTTTTGATAACTGTAACATCAAAAAAGCAACAAACAACATAAACCTTTTACAATTGACAATATAATCCAGAAAACAATAGTCACTTAATAAAGACAAAGACCTCATCCACCCCAGACATTTTGGATTGACTTCAAAGACAAACAAAATACTTCACTGCTACATTGAAACCCTTTATAAAGATTCGACATTGTGACATTTTCAGCATTGTGTGGTTTTTAGCAAAAGATAAAGAAACAATATGAATCAGCTATGTATGTCCTTTACTGCTTCCTTTGAAAAAGGAATGGTTAATCGTAATGGGGATTTACCTGTCTTCAGCACTACAGTGGCTGTTAGTGACATGTAATTAATTTGGTTTTACAGTCTGTAACATATGACACTACCTGCATGACATTTGGATTTAATGAAACTGGTAGCCAGACTTAACTTTTTTTATTTATAAAAAAACCTCCTAAGTGGTAATGTTTATGAAGGATTAAATAAAGGTCAGTGGTGTTCATCTTTGTTTTTGCCATGAAGTTAATAGCAGTGTTGATTAGAACAATCTGCACTTTGTATGCAGACCCTCCAAAGTGGTTGTAGTTGCAAAGGATTCAATAAAGGTCAGTGGTGTTTATCTCTGTTTTTATGATGCAGTCATTCATAACAGTGTTGAAATGTATGTTTTGCCTAAGAACCATGGTCGCTGGTTGAGTTCTTCAGGTGGTTGTTCACAGCAGTGCATTTGTTCAATAAGAATAGATCCATATATGATGATTATGGTTGTAAATGACAGGTGGTTGTTCACAGCAGTGCATTTGTTCAATAAGAATAGATCCATACATGATGATTATGGTCGTAAATGACAGTTGGTTGTTCACAGCAGTGCTATTGTTCAATAAGAATAGATCCATACATGACGATTATGGTCGTAATTGACAGGTGGTTGTTCACACCAGTGCATTTGTTCAATAAAAATAGATCCATACATGACGATTATGGTCATAAATGACAGGTGGTTGCTCATAGCAGGAAAGGTTTTACTGTTGCTCAGCGGGGAAAAAATCAGAATTTTAAGCCCTGCTTCATGTATCTTTTCTTAGACATACTCAATAAAACTGTACTGTTTTTATCAGCTATATTCTTTTGAGGTTTTTGACAAATTCATTATCTGCAGTGCCTTAAATCAAGCATTTAACGCTTTAAAACTTCAAACATTTTTTTTACAAAGCAAATTTTCCTTTGATTAATATCTACATGTATAACTTTAAAACACAAATAACTTTTTTTCAAGATGAATTAAGATAGATTCAAATTTTCCAGGTTTAAATGACCTCACTGAAAACATTATGCAGTGACTTAAATTTCCTTTCAAAATAAATGAAATAAAGAAAAATCTTTTAATCCATTCCCATTTTGTGTGAGCAGAATGTTAAGTTTGTTTGCAAATATTTATTACCTTGTTCAGATGTACATATTTTTCCTGCTTTTATTTCTAGGATATGGTACAGCAGTTTTTGGCCATGGTCACGAGTCATGAAGATGTTAGTCTTCGATTCCTCAGTTTTCGCCTGGATTTCAATGAACACTACAAGGCCTCTGATCCAAAATATCGAAGTCCCCTTACTACCAGAGCAAAGAAGGTCACATGATGTTGAGCTTTTATCTGATCAGAATAGTCTTCACAAGTGCAAGAGTGATGCAAATAAAGCTCGACTTTCACTGACATTTCAGATATAAAGACTTTTTGGGGAGGAATCAGAAAATCATACATGTGATATTACAGCATTATTCAGCATGAATTACATGAACAAACTAATCCTTGGCATTGCCATATTAAACTTGTTGTTTTGTTCCTAAGAGAAATAATAAAAGATTTATGTATGATACTTTTACCTAATAATGCCATGTATTTTTATTGGTATATATCGATCAATCTAATGCTGTGAAAAGTAAATGGAGAACTGATGAATACAATTGTAATAATACATGATATATTTGATACAAATTAACCAAGCAGTTCAATCATTTAGAGTTGATTTTATACTCAAAATTCATTAACTTTTTAGGGTATGAAGTAAACTTTTTTGTTTTTTTGTTTTGGGGCAAATTCAGTATATAGAATTTTTAGATTCAGGTTGAGTCTAACTATCTACTAAGACCAATAATTGATTGTTGAGGCTTTAATTTGTGGTTTGTAGCAACCATGAAATCTATAAAAATTGGTACCTCCCAATGAATCCCATGAATTCACAATAGCTCCATAAAGAGAGCATGAACCAAACAGGTGTCCAGCAACCATTATCAATTGCAGCAATTCATCATATACCTGCAGAGGTATTGATGATTGCAGATACATTTGTAAATTTATGTTTGTTTTGTTTATTGTTGAGTCAGCATAAACATTAAGGGTTCGTGCTAAAATCTTAAGGTAATATCTGCACATGATTTAATAAGTGCACATCCCCCTCTTTGGTCAAAACTCTTATAAAATTATTCATTATTGGCACTCGTCTTGCTCGTGGCATGCCACATGGGAGGAAAGCAGCTGCTAAAACTCGTGTAGAACATCAGTTTTCTTGGAACTTACTACCATGTATGCCTGGTGCCTCCTTACATCTAAACTTTGAGTTAAATGAAAATCACAGATTTTACATGCTTTATTCATCGCGACCATGTTGGGAGAGATAGAGAGAATGCACCTCCACATTGAAGAACTCACAACACTCAGAACATCTCCAATGGGAGTTAACTCTTATAGCATGTACATACACATGATGGAAAAATAGATTTGTACATATCTGGTGTGCACTTATTATGATTAGCTTAAACCTCACACAATTTACTACAGTTGTGATTTTTTATGCACACAATGCGATTATTATGTCGAATGCAGGGTTTGTAGGGGAGACACTGCCAGCCGTGGATCCCTGTGTAAGTATTTACTTGTATTGGTGTATCTTTATCTGCAGTTTTTGTATGCATAAAAAACTTGTTTTCCAGAATCAATGGCTGGAACAATTACTACAGATTCTATCAGTATGATGTTCATTTTGTTTCAAGAATGCTTCATAAAATCAGATGGTGGTTTTGAAATTAATAAAGTTATTTTGTTATTTACTCCGCAAAAAAAGAGTTATTGTCTGTGCTCAAGTTGATGATGTTGGAAGCATTTTAATGAAAATGATTATCAGCATTTCTTGTGGTAAAAATGCTTAACATTGGATTTGTTCTAATTTGTAGAGTTATCTCCCATTAATCAGATACAAGTCCATTCTTAATGCAGTGAAACCACTTTGTTACAATTGCTAAGGGACCAGTAAATTTGTTCTTTAAGAGTAAATTTCATCAAAGCAAGGGAAAAATATATAAGGTTGTGTAATATTTGAGACTAATATTAGTTCTTTGCAGTATAAAAAAAAATGTAAAACATTTTTTTAAGGGGTGTCTACTCGTATGTTTGCTTCACTAGATTGTATTGATTATTGTGATGTTTCCACTGGAGGAACAACTCAGATGTCCTATAATCCTCCAAAAGCATGAGGAAAAGTCACCATTTTTGTCTCATTGTTTCTTATTTTCTTTAAGCATTTAAGATGTTGGATGTTGCCTTACAGTAATCACCTCTGTCTGTCTGTTCACACTTATTGTAACCACTAAAGCTTTGTAACCTTTACACATGTTTCGATGCCATTTAGTAGAATCATCTATGACACATAGATGTGCCTTTTTAAGGATTGGTCTTTTCAGGTGTAATTTTGACATTGATATTGTCTTTTTTCGATCAGTTTTAAATCTCCCCTACAGCAGATCCTAGTAAACAGCATATTGCAGGAACCATCTAGCATTTTTTATGCAATTTGGTATGTACATTGTCTGATAAACCTAGATGTGCCTTTTGTGGGTTTTGTCTCATCAACTCCATATTGGATAGAGTTATGGTCCTTGGCAATTAACTTCACATTTTCACATATGATGTTGCTTGTAACCAGTATAGCTCAAGCACCATTCAACATATTGTGATGCAATTTGGTATGAACACTGCCTCATAGACTTACATGTGTCTTTTATTGGTTTAGTCACATCATCTCCATTTTGGACAGCTGTGCCACTTGATAAGCATATTTTTGTCTTCACGTGAACTTGGAATAATGTTTGCAAGAATGTTGATTGCAATCAGCATAGCACAAGAACCATTCAACATATTTTGAAATTTGGTAAGAATATTGTCTCATACATCTAGATGTGTTTTACAGTTTTTGTCTAGTCTGCACCATTTTGGACATAGTTATGGCCCTTGTCAATCAACTTCATATCCTTTTATGAGTTATTGCTGCAATGAGCACAGCTCAAAAACCATTGAACATATTCTAATGCATTTGGATGTGATTATTGTTTTATAGACCAATGTGTTTGTCCATTTTTGACTGAGATATGGCCCATGTTGATAAACTTCAAATCTTTATCTTTACATGGGGGGGGGGGCCTCATGTGACTGAGTGGTCTAAGGCACTTCCCTGTACAGATCACTCTCATCTGACCTCTGTCCAAGTGGGTTTGAGTCATGGCTCGGCCAACATGGTTATGTGAGAAAGCTTGCCAGTAGCTTTCCATGGGTCAGAGGTTCTTTCCCTACCAAATATACTGACCACCATGCATAGCCTAGAATGGCAGTTGCATTGAATTTTTTTCTAGGTTAAGGTTTTCATTCTTTATTTATAATATAGTTTCTATGCTACCATAGGATTTGCTTTGATATTTTAGAAGCAGTGGTTTGGGGTACTTGTATATTTTATTTGAGAAGCATTACTTTGGCAAAACAAGATGGAGAAGAATCTCAAATGGATCTGAGAGCCAAGGTAATTCATTTGGTAGAGCATCAGACTTTTAATCCAAGGGTAATGGGTTCAGTACCCACCCAGTCCCGCCCGTATTGGTGGCCTTGAGGAAAAGTACTTAGTTCCCATTTCCTTGGCATGATAAAGCTAGTAATGTTTTGAAAGTGCCATTAAAACCAATCAATCAATTCAAATGGATCTATGGAATTTCATCAGTTGAGGAGCCTTGAAGAATCTTATTATGAGAGTGTGTATTTGAGTGAGAGAGAGAGAGAGACAACATTGTATGGATTGTGTGAAATTCGTTTAATTTTCTGTACAAAACCTTAAAGGTATCATGGTAAGTTTCTTAGAAGAAAATGTAAATATAAGCTGGAATCAAAAGGATCTTTTTTTCAATAATATAAATTTTCACTTCAGGCTACAATTTGCGTAGGTGTTGTAGTGGTATTCCTAATGCACAGAACAACTGGAAGTTTGGGAAACTTGAAAAGCAACACACAAGAAAACATCTTTATACATTGTTTTTATTTTTTGGAGCAAGTCATTTTTTGTAAGCTGTGTAATAATTTTCAAAATAATATACAGAGAAATTGTAATATACAGAGAAATTGTTAAGTAAAGATATTATTTAACCTTGGATTACTGTCTTTTGTCTGTTTCCTTCATGTACCATATGTAGAGGTGCACAGTATTACCTGTTGATCGCTGTATTTTATTTTGGCGGTATGTATCACAGTACTTTTTCACTGTACCAGTACTTAGGTAGTTTCTGTCAGTAAGGAACACGTTAATCATATATGCCGTAACCCCCACCCCCCACCCTGACAAAGTCCTGTTTAAAAAAACAAAATTTTCAGCAATCTTAGCGGGAAAAAAAAAATTCCCACAAAATAAAATTTAAAATTTTTTTTTTTACATTTCTTGATCACAATGATATATGTATGAACAGTAAACAGTCTTGTTCAGAGCTCATGCAAAACTATCCTCGGGGCAGTTTATACAGTTGTTTTAAAGACAATTAAAAGGTAAGGTGGTCACAGATAAACAGACACCTTTCAGAGATTTACTGAATTGGCTCACAATAGCAAGGGTGATGTGTCATGTCAAATCCTTTGAGCACTGCTAAGGGAGAGCCCATTAGGCTAATTTGCATAGGTAAAGTATCCTAAGTGGAACAACCCAATTTCTCTGAAGTTAAGTACATCAAACAGATGCGTGTTGAAAAACAAATGTTATTACACATCACTGACTGCATTGAATGAGAATATTGAAGCCATCTTTATTAAAGTTTGTGATCAGCAGTAACGTTTCTTTGATGTCGGATTTTTACTCCATATATAAAATTCGAAACATGATTATTTCTGTAGGTTGAACAACAGCACCATTCAATCTCTAATGCAGTGTTGCATCCAGGATCCAAAGGTCATGGGACACTCTGTCCCTCATCCTCCAGATTTGGGAAACACACAACATTTTAAAGGGACAAAGGAAAATTGTAGTACATAATGCACTAGAAGTGCTAATAAAATGAGATAATCTTGTTTGCTTCTACAGTTTTTCCACCTTAACTTTTTCATATTTTCCTTGGACATTGCAATAAACGTTTTATCATGTGATCAGATAACTCGTGAAAACATTAACATGTTTGAATATCTGGTTAACCTGAAATGAACTGCACCATGGAATTTATATAATTTAAAAGTATTAAATCATAAATCAAATGACACCTTGTGTATTTGCATAAATTAGTACCTTTTTTCATTAATTCAGCTTGAGAATAAATTAAATCTTCACTGCCGTAGGTGTGGCTTTAACCTGGAAAATACGTTACAATAGCGGCGGTCAAAGACTTTAGCAACTCGGCCGACTACCACAAACCTTGAATGTTTTTATTGGCAGATTCATTGTTTTGAAATGGTTATTCATTGCCATCTTACAGTTTTTATCACTTTTAGCGACTTTGGCCATCGCTTGCACCAACATAGACGTGGATGCACATTTGCGAAGGAAAAGTGTAGGCATATTTGTGAACACAAATATCACTTGCATTACCATCAAACCAACTACTAAACTATTGAAAGCAGCAAAGACTACATGTAATTAAAACTACATTCCACTGTCCAATGGATTTTAAAGACAGTAACTTGGTGTATTTTTGTATTTATTGTATGTGAGGTTGTGACCATGTTTGTGGTGATGTTATTTGACAATTCTAAGTCTACCATTTTTATTTTTTAATTTTTTGTAAGTATATTACATTCTTCAGAGAAAACAGATTGTATTTTCTTTTATTCAGATTAGAATTTCCAGTCATTTGCTATAGGCTGATTTGAAAAGATAGCTTATTTGGATGACATCGCTTTTTGAAGGTCACGCACACTGAGCCCCCTTGGGACCTCAAAACACACTTTTTGAGTCTCAAAAAAACCCCAACACTGTCTGGGAATATGGCAAGTATGGGAAATTCGTGAGTAATCTTGTTACAGATTTAATGATATTTAGAGCATATTTTCATTTTTCATGACAAAATAACTTTAATTTTTTTTTTTTTTTTACAAATCAGTTGTATTTGTCACAAATAAATTTTGAATATTACAAATATAATTATATTCATGATCCTTTAATCACATGTTTGACACATGTCACGTATGCCAACGTGGTTGCCAGATGAGATGTTGTGAAAGATATTCGGGCCAAATCCAACTTTTGGAAACATTTCGGATTTAAAAAAGATATAATTTTTTGTTTATTTACTAGCATATATTATGTGTTAGGTACATGTATTCCTTTGTAAGACTGAATTATCCTAAGATTTTCAGGACAGCAGTTTTCTGTTTGAATTTTATGTAATTTCCCAAGTCCACTAAATATTTTCTCATTTGTTGAGTAAGTGTGTTTTATGTTTACTGACCCGCTCTGGTAAATATCTTGCCCGGGTGTTTTCATAGTGCAGCTAGTAAATTGTAGGTTTCATTGTCAACACTTCCTAATTTTATGAACAAGCTCTCTAATGTCAGCACAATGTCAGAGTGTCATCTATAGTGTAAGCTTACTCATCCCACTTTATTTATAGTTTTTAGATGACAACTTATACAACAATTAACATAAACATAGCAAATTCATCTACTATAAAGTACTGACTATTTATGGGGGGGGGGTTGCAATTTAATTTTGAGCTAAGGTATTTTATTTTCTTTTGTCTCGAGATAATTTTTTTTCTTCAAATAATATAATGGATATAATATGGTGTTATTTTGCTATAAATCAAAGCAAGATATTTTTTCCAGCAATTGACAAACAGAAATATTTTTAAAAAAAGGTGTCCGGCCCCTGCTTTAGAAGATTAAATTGTTGGTCCCTAACTTAATCGGAACATACCATGGTACATATCGCAGTATGTTCAGAAATACAGTGGTATACTGTGGTACAAAATTTGTTGTGGTACCCAGCTCTAACTGTATGTACTTCGTTATTAGTTGGGTCCAACTACAAACAACATAGACCCTGATCTGCCCTCGAATAATGCACCAGCAGATCAGGGTCTATGTTGTTTGTTCTTCTCATTACTCCTAACAAACTGCAAAGACCCAGATCTGCCAGTGCATTATGCAGTGGCAGATCTGGCTCTGTGCAGTTGGACTTGTCTTATAGGTGAGTATATACAGTAAGTTACAGTACACAAGTAATCATTTCCCTTTGGAAAAGAATTTTTTTTTACCTGATATGGAATAGAAAGAATTGGTGGCTCATAAGTATAGCAATGTATATTTGAATTTTAGATTATTGTTTGACAAGGATAAGTTGAAGCTTTTGTAAAGAATCAATGTTATTTTCAACAAAGGATTCTAATATCCTCACATAAGGACCACCAGTAGGTCATGAGTTGCTATTGTTGTTTTAGGGAAGACTGCCATTAACACCTTAAAGCACAATGGGTACCTTTCAACATTCACAATGGATTTATTGCATCGATTACATTGTACATTGTTTGGAGACTTGTAGAGTTATGCATGAAGAGTAAATATTTTTTAGTAGTAGTTAAAAAAAGTGCATTATCTAACAAAACTAATTTGATGTTCTGTACATTCCTTATTTGTGCATCTGTCTGTCTGTCTGATTGTTATTATTCAAATTTTTCAGATACATACCATTAATTTAAATCAACATCAGTATTAATAATACTCTTTTGATCATCAAGGAAAATATTGGGTCCATCCCTAAATTCACTTTCATGGATATTTCAGTACATTTTCATTTCATTGGTTTTGAATAAAGTATGCAGTAGACTGCAGAACTATCTTGTCCTCTGCTTCATCTTTGTGTGTACATTCCAGGATGGAGTATAGGGGTTGAAATTCTTTGGGATATTCTTTACATTTTCCTCCACAATTTCAAACGACGTGACTGGAAGAAAAAGAAAATCATACCATTCATATAATACTGTAATCCAGCTTTTATGAAAAGTATGTGACATTGTATTCACATTCGTGTTCATCCATCATTCGACTTGTCTTTGCTACCATCCATTGATCACACTTTCTTTTACACTCTATAACTTAATGTGCTATTTTAGATATATCTTAATATGCCATTTGAGATAAATTGATGAATCTTGGCACACTTTTCTATCATTATTTGAGGGCGAGTTTCTACATATTTAAGGCCAAAGGTAAATGTTCATTTTTGGCTGTTATGTAATTCTAAAGCTAGAATCTATTTGAGGAATAGGAATGAAAATGGTCGACTTATTTCTCTCTTTCACTATGTTTGTTAGGTATCACAGTTAGGGTCATATCTTTATGGTCAAGGTCACAGCTTAAATTACTGACTTCCTTTTCAGCTCTAAAATTCTTAGGCCCATTGAGATACAAGAAAACTGGTTCACCAAATAAATGTAAGTAAGTATAGTCCTTCAAGATAAAAGGCAAAGATCTTAAAAAGGTTGTAAAAATATAACACTTAAAAAGTTGCTTAATTCTTCAGAAAGATAAACCTTTCCAAATAAAAGTAACAAATTATCTTACAGTGTATAAGGTAAAGGATGCCAAAATTCTTTAAAAAGTATTTACAATAAAACAAAATGATTAAAAGTGTAAAGTTCTTAAAATGTAGGATCAATTTTTTTTTATATAAACTGCATTTTTTTAGGACAAAGATTTTACTGGCGGGACATCATCAGAAAATAATCTTTCACTTTCTAAAAGACGGCAGTTGAATTTTGATTATGTAATTGTAAGCTTTTACCCTTTTATCATTTTTTTTTTTTTTTTACAGAACCTTTAATATTTTATCTTGTAAGAGAAAATGTATACTTGAATTTGGACGTGATTATCTTCCTGAAGATTTCAGCAGTTTTTAACCAAAACATATTTGTATCTTTTTCAGATCTTTGCCTTTTATCTTGCAGGTATTCATATTTTACAATTATTTGTAAGGGTTTATATTCCTTTTTTTTTTCTTTCTCTCCAGTTTTTCCCTTGATTTAATTTAGAACTACTTTTAATCGACACTTTAATGCCAGGATTGTGCTGACATGTCATTAAACCTTATACATATGTACGTACATACATACATGTATGCATGCATACAAATAATTATTCCAGCAAGGAATTGTTTACAGAGGATGAAGGGCTATTATGCTGAAGGAAGGGGCACTTTTTCCAGTTGAAAGACGATGTCAGGAATGCATTTAATCATTTTTGGAAGCAGAAACAGACAAAAGCACACCTGCAAGTTTATGTTAGAAAAAAATGGAATAAATAGAAAATCGCACATTGAATGTGTTTTAGGCATGGAGAGAGACAGGTGAGGAGGGCTAGGTCGGTGTGTGTGTTTGGAGACTGGGGTGCGGGAAACTTGAAGGGTGCTGAGGACGGAGGGGAGGGCACTTGAGGCGATGGGGGGTGGGAATGCTCCTCTTTCTATCTTGTTGGATCACTGTACATACATACATACATACATACATACCTCTGGAAACTCTTGTATATGCCGGATATGTCCGACGGTAACGATATTTTGACCGACCACAAAGTTCTCCTGTTGGACATTTGTAGTTATGAAGGTAAGTCTTGTTCTTTTTCTTAAATATCCAGGCTGCACACTTGTACAAACAAAGCAGATTGAAGTATACACTGCCACACCCGAATGATCCCATGTATAGCGTTATGCACACTGCCAGTCATCAAACAGAATCTACCCTTTAAATTGTCGGCATTGCCATAACAAAAAATACTGTTGCCTCTTTGATTCCAATAAAAAGTAATGATGCAGAACAATAGGAAAGTAAAGACCAATGAAGCAAACAAAGCACAGAACCAAGTTTTGTTAAATGGTTGCTTAGTAGTAAAAACGGTCAATAAAATAAGGTTATTTATCGTAAATTTGCCATTGATTAAGTATTTAACAATTAATAACATCATTGGAAAGACAGTGTACGATAGAGCTAGAGTGATGTAACTTAGTTCATGTATGCATCTGTAATAACAGATACACTGCATAGCACATTCTGTATAACAGGTCAAGATCGAGGTATACTTGAAGACCTGAATGTGTGTAAAATCCTGCTGTCAAGGTCCAATATTCACATTGTAGGTTTACAGACTAGCCTCTCGCATTCAGATGTGATATTAACTTTCAAATAATTTCCATCCCATTTAGTCGCCGATAGTCGATCATGTGACGTCAATACGTTAGGCAGGGAGACATAAATTCAAAAACTTCTTTTTGTCTCCTTGCTTCATTTGGGTCATATCCTTTTTTGTAGCTATTATTTGGAATTTAGTTTAATTCTGTGCAGTTATTCCCCGTCTGGGAAACGCACACTAAATATATCGGCAATAATGAAAAATCACGCAGCTTGTTTGTGTAAGTACCGATTAAATACTTATTATACTTACAATAAATACTAATACCCTGCAGGATTGGGGGTGCAAAATGGGCCAAATGCGCCCTCACGTAAGTTGTAAGATGCGACTAATGGAGGTTGGAGCTGCGGTGAATGAGTGATTGTGTTCCGGACTCGTGATCGGGTTTGAATTCTAATTTTGGATCACCCCGGGTCGGCTACAGTGGTGTGTCCTTGGTGAAGTCACTTTACTCCAATTGCCTCAGGACTAAATAACCTACTTGTGTTGCTGTGCCACACAACACCAAACGAAGGCAAACTAAAGGTAATTAAATTTGCATTACTTTTAAACTCCTCCCAGCAGCCATCCCACGAGCACCAACCCCTCACCCCACCCCCTGATCTCAAGGTATTCTTATTATTACGATTCATTTACGTCGGAAGATTTGTATGTATGTACACATGTAAATCAACAATGTTCGGAATCATTATGTATTACTCGTCATGTAAATCAACAATGTTCTGAATCATTATGTACTACTCGTCAATATAACAGATTCTAATGTAAAATGTATTCATGCAAGGTAATTTACACATACTCACATATTTTCCTCTTATTTGTCCCTGGTTCTGAAAGAAAAGAAATGTTCATATAAACTAGAAGTTTTCAGTAAGTCTGCAGAATATGAGATTGCAACAAGTATTGCCCATCTGTCATGAAGTGGACAAGCATTTTCAGAGAGAATTTTATCAATCACCATGCCACTTAACACTGTGTGTGTGTGTGTGTGAGAGAGAGAGAGAGAGAGAGAGAGAGAGAGAGAGAGAGACCTACCAACTATCTTTTTTATTAGTTGTCTTTTCCTTGTTTCGCAAGCTCGGTCGCAAAATTGGCTTCCGGGATAAATGAGTTGCCTTGTGCAGTACTCACAAACAAATGGGTCTTTTGGTTGATGCATACGAGCTGTTAATGATAACATATTTTTTGAACAAGTGTATCATTCAATGCTATCAGTTATGTAATATGATTTAAACAAGTGTATCATTCAAAGCTAACAGTTATGTAATATGATTTAAACATTCAGATATGAGATAATCAATTTTTATTTCCATCATCTCAGTAGATGATATGAATATTACCTGTATGTATATATGTATGTATGTATGTATGTATGTATGTATGTATGTATGTATGTAGATAAGAAGGTAGGTACAGTATACCCACCTGTTGTGTTCGGTTGTAACTCTGTTGGCGTTTTTGTCACCAAACCTGAATCGGATGTCACGGGTGTATTGGTTCTGATGGACTTTGTGGCTTCTCTATTGATATGTGTATCGCTTGTGGCCTCCTGGAACAGAATATGCACGCTTTAACCCAAATGAGTATGCGCCCACTACTTCCGACAGGGGCATCTTCATTTTATTCTGTATATCCATCCATCACCTTAAGTTGGTTGGCACAGTTACACACACAAATCTTGGACAAATGAAATTTGGTTGGCGTGGTTCTACACTCATAGATGACCTGACTGAATTTTCATGGCATTATGGCAATTTTTAAAAATCTTTTTGTTGTACATTTTTTAACTTTGATTACGATTATTTAAAATGCACTAAAAGTAGACAAGTTAAACGTGGTGCATGTTTGTATACATATGTAAATGACCTTGTTAGATTTCCATTACTTTAAAGCAATTTTTATTCATCCGACATAAGGTGGAGCGTATTATGTTACGATGTTGTCGGTCCGTCCATCCGTCTGTCTGTTACCAATTTAGTTTTCATCTACAGTTACCAAATTTTCTGGATAGATTGCACTTGCGGTAACGACGATCCATATCGATATCAAAAGGTCAAATGTCAAGGTCACTAATTCAAAGAAGAAAAATGGTTTCCGCACAGTAGCCCGAGTCAAGGTCACTTTGACTGCAAGAAGAAAATGGTTTCTGCACAAAATTTTCTGTTGTTGTCCATGTACCTTCACCAAGTTTGTAGATGACTTACATGCTGGGTAAGAAGGACACCTTGTGACTTTTGGTGTTAAAGATCAAATGTCAGGGTCATTGTTGTTAAAAGAAAAATGGGTTTTTCGCAGTAACTTTTTTTCTAGAGTAACATCTTAACAAAACTTTGTGGATGACTTGCACTTAGAGTAATAAAGAAACGTATATATTCTGGAGTCTAAATGGCATAGGTCACAGTCATGGTAAGTCAAATAAGAAAATAATGGTTTCTGCTCATTAACTTTACTTTAAAACGGCATACCTTTTACCAAATGTCGATTTCATTAAGACCCATTGTTCAATAATCTCAGTCAAACACACCCTACTAGTGCCAATATTGAAGACTATTGAAAACGGTGAGAGTTTATCATATGCCGTTCACGGTACTCTTGCTTATTTTTGAAACAAGTTTTTGAGCTTTTTTGACTGAAACTTTTCTTGGTAAAAACATTGCTAGGATATTTATGTAGAAACTGCTTGACCTAAGCAGATGACGTTTGATATGCATGTCATAAGTAGATGACCTGATTATAATTTTTGTGGCATTTAAATGATTTTATTAAGTTTGATCATGCTTTCGTATATATTGTCTTCAGTATGCAAGGGGGGGGGGGTATACATGTTTTACAATAAGAAATCTAGTCATTTTGTGAATTGCTTCTTCTACAATACTGGTATTAAACGGGCGTCATCTGAAAATATTTAGCACCACAAAAATGATATTTTCAATTGGAACATTCAGTCACTGATACAAAGCTATGAACTTCTAATACTTCTTTGAAAAATGTACACTTACGTTTTAGAAGAAAAAGCTGATGAAAATTCTTTAAAACCTTTCTTCAGGGCATAAAAAATTAGTACGGTTTGCTCAGCGTCGAGTGTGTCTACTTCCACTCTGTAAAGCAGAGGTATTTTGAGGTGCACTCGATGAAACTGTATTATGATATATCATCTGAGAAAATCGTGGACTTTTTGAGGGAAGGTGGTTTATATAAAAACAATGTTGACCATACGTTTTGCAGAATGTTACATGCTACCTTTATATTTTATTTTGCATATCTTTTACAGAATTTTAACATCTTTGCCTTTTATATTTTATTTTGTTGTACTTCATATTTACATTTATTTGGAAGGATTTATCTTTCTACATTTTTGTGCAATTCTTCAGTTTTAGATTTTGATAATTTTACTTTTAATTCACACCCTATAGCCATTTTAGCGCTCAGGCGCCGTTCAACGCTAATTCATGAATAAATATGGCTTGCTCCGCCCTTTTTCTGAGGACCCCAGTCCACACATGGTCAGTAAGCATTTCTGTTATCGAAACACAATACTTCATGTGTGGAGTGAATGATGGGTAGACCTGATAAAAAGTATGAAATGGGAGCAAGACAAAGAATAAAGTAAGTACAGAATAAATTAGAGCGATCAAATTGATCCTTGGAATGCTCTGTATCAGAAGACTGAGGCTGACTGTAACAGTTAAGTGAATAAATTATCGCTTTACTTATGTTTACTTATTTACATAATCATATGCTTTTATTAACGCATTAGTTTTAATACCTCCGATGTGTTAAAAACAATTAAGATTATAACAATGGTAAAACGTGTATTACTAATTGGGTCAAAATACACGTCATTATTTAGTATCTTTAAGAACGAGTGTGTTGACCTGTTCCACGTGTCAGATGAAATACATAGTTTTCTCAATGTCGCCATTGATACTTATATTGTTCCTTATACAACGACTACGCGTGGAATACGTTCAAATTATGTGTAGGGTAGGCTTCAAAAATGTGGCTCAGTGCTCATCAGAGTAAAGTTTGTTCTCTTTTGTCAGTTTAGCTTTTCATATTCTAGAAAAGTTGTAGCAGACGGGACACTACAGGCACATTGGTCTCCGAAAAGTCCATTACTTGTTATGCAATAAATCTGACACTTTGTGCATGGGGTATGGAAGAATTTAACTAGTAATATGTAACGATATAGAATCGGAACTTGTGCGCCTGTGCGATTTATTTTGGTAATCTGTTAATCGGTGAACCTGATTTCTCATATTTCTGTTCATTTTGTGCTGCTTTTTGTAATTTTTTTTTTTTTTTTTTTTACTTTTGCTTGTCAGTAACACCGACAGAAAGTCGCGCAGATATACCGGAAAAGAGATTCCAGGCGTCCAGGTTCCAATACGGTGAATGAAGAGTACTTTCTCGAATTATCTGCATCTTGTATATTAGGCCATTCAACACTTTTAGGAGAGATGATTGATGTTGCATATAAATGATATAAAGACAAGTAGTAAATATATGCCGTGAAGGACCACTGACATTTTGTATCTTTTTCTCTTTTACAGCCCGTATAGGGATATGAGAACATTAAAAAAAAAAAGGAATCCATGATTAGACCATCAAGACTTGGGGGTGATGGGTGACGTGTTAAAAATTAAAAATCACAATAGACCATCAATATTTGTGTGTCTCACCATCAGATATAGGAATAAGAAAACAATAACAATGAAATTTAACAATTACTAGACCAGCCAGACGGATTACAAGTTATAAAATGTCTGCATGTCTGATAAATGCACATTTTTCAGCGACTGTTGATGCTAGAATTGTAATATGATGATTGTATACTTCTCTGTTAGTACCACACCCTTACAAAAAAGCTGATCATGGCCTATATTTAATCTTTTCCTGGGTAATTTTTTTGTTTGTCTCATCGCAAGATGAGTTTTGACATCCTTCGAAGAAAGATCGTCGAATGTAATATAACTTTAAGTTTGTATAGGATAAATTTAAGCAGCTCCCACCGTTAAAGTTTTTCTGTTCAGTTTTTAACCATGCCTTAGGCAACGTGCATTCGGATTTACACTCATTGCTGTAAACTTTGTATAAAATGGAGCTAATGTTCAAATTCAATGTTTAATTTCTTCCAATCCTCCAAAAAAGTTTTTTTAATATTGCCTCTATGTCCAGTTTTGCAACTCCGTCGATGAGTCTCCAACGTCATGACTCTTGTAATGTTTATTGTGCTCTTATTGATTAAAAAAAACCTCTTTGTACCCGTTGTACTTGTTCATGATTAAAATAAATTGCTCATGGTTAATTTAATGGTCACTTATGGCTTTGCTTATCATGTTGTCGATACTATTCAACTTACTAATGGCAGATGTTAATATTTCATCATGTTATAAAACTTTGTTGTTCATCAATCTTTCTTTACAAGCTTTTACAACAACCCCTGTTAATGTTGCACAAAATCCACTAAAACACAACGGTGGCTATTCCTTTAGCACCTAATCTAGCTACTGTAACACAACTGCCACTGTAACCATGCTAACATCCAACGAATGAAAAGCTCTATGCTACGTTGTATTTCTAACACCTCTGTAGTGTTTGATATCTGTGATCAAGTCAGATTTAAAGATTAGCTTTGCAACTTCGTTAGGATCCAAGCATGCTGATAAAGGTAAACCTAGCTTAAATAGAAAAATTTCAGTGAAGTGTCTCATACTATTTGATGTCATGTGATCGACTTTCAGTTCATTCAGTAAACTAAGTTGTCGATTGGAAGAAATCCGCTAATCAATGAGTGTAAATTGCAACAATCGACAATAATGTTGACATTTTTACAGCTCTAGGTTAGTGTGTCATCTTGATATATTTCTCGTCTATATTTAACAGCCCTTTTTATGTCAAGATTGTATCCATTATCTATTTGTTCTGCGTGGAATAGCCATGTTCAGTTCCTGTTTGTACTCTCCAATTTCTGTTGGAATGGATATTGCTAATTTGTGTTAAATAAATCCCAATTCCTTTTCAAGCTGACTCTACCGTACAGTCTTCGCACTTCTGGTACACATTGAATTATGCATGACTATTGTCCATCTATCAACGATAAAATCTTCGCTTTTTAAATAACCAAAACATTTTTGAGGTGGTGGTTATTTTGATTATTCAAATTAAAATCTGCAAGCGAAGATGAAGATTACAACTGTAGATAGTACTTTGTTCAATAGAGATAAATCTGGCTTTTGAAAGGATTAAATAATGAGAATTTAGCAAATACACAAACTGCTCCTACTTTAACCATAACAGATTCATTTCATTCAAAATTGGTTAAAAATGCTTAGATATACTAGAGAAACGTTGGAAACCAAGGGCCTGGACAAAGTCCAACACAAATTAAACATTCATTAGAACCCACTGTTGAACAAAGACAACCAATACAATTATCTGGTGATATAGAGATGCAAATAATGAAATAAATGAGTTGTTTGATTAATAGGTAAGAGAAGATGAGACCAGCTTTACTAAGACGAGCAAAAGAGATTCAGTGCACAAGAGAAAATATAATTAAGGGTTATATAAATGCTCAAGTGCTTGTCAAATCGAAAAAATTGAATCTATGAGATTTAATATTGAACTGTCTGAGAAAAGGATTGCAGCGTTAAATAAGGCATCAGCAAAGAAACGGTCCCAAATGAAAAATCTATATGGTAAGAACTGTTGGAAAGTGTTAAAAATGGAAAAGCACAATTAGTTGTATATCTAATACAGCTGGAGGGAGTTTTCAGAGAAAACATTGAAAGGATTAATGAAAAGGTTAGGAAAACACTACCACAGGAAAAGGGCTGAAACAACTGTTTAAATCAAAGTATTTTACAGTATATGACTATATAAACTGTCTATAGCAAATTTTGTAAAAGGTTTAGTAAGAGGTGGTGATGAATGAAATGCTACTCCAACAGGAGGCAGAGATGATTCATTTATTGGCACAAAATAAAATGCATCACAAATATTGGTAGAATTTTAAACTCGTGACGCACTATTTTAAATTGTTTCTGATTTATGTAATTGTTGGTCAGATTAGATATATCTTCATCAATTAGAGGTATTGCACTCTCGCTCAGTAATTTTCAAAATATAAAATTTGTATACTTATTTGACTAACGCTCGTACATTGTTTTCTATTTAGTGCTAGTAGGAAAATTCCACAACATAATGTTGCCATCAACTCTGTCTAGTTTAGTTTAGCTCACGTCACACTGTGTTCTGTATCTGTTCTGAAAATCTTCACTATCAAAGTTTAAAGTCTAGCTATTAAAACATCGAGTTTCAGTGTAGTGAATTTTACCTCGTTAAATATTTGTGCAATTGCCAGGGTTAACTCAAACGTTAAACTGAGTTGCAGGACATGGGTAAGGTTCTGTATTTGTTAGCTGTTTGAATCTAAAGACCATTTGTAAGTTTTAAAAATATATATGAAATTGACCTGTCTTGAGTAAATACATTCAGCCTCTATTTACTGTATTTCCAAATTCACGCGTATTTCTCTGTAGATTTATCTTTCTTATCTTTTCACTTTCTCCACTGTAATACTATTTTAATCGCGTTGATTTTATACACTCTTAACATCTCTGGCGTTTTCTATTTCGTTTCTCCGTTTCCTCCTTTAGTTTCTTCTCGATTACATTTTATATATTAAATTAAAACTCTAAGAAAGTTGTATCTTCTAAATCTGTATATCTACACATAATGAAAGGTGTACTGGTGTAAAATTTCTTCCCAAATCAAGTAAATTTGGTTATTTTTGTGGCGCGTATTTGTAACAAAAGGTTTAATGGATGTATTAAAATTGTCCATGGTAGGTATTTTATCCAGAATAAATGCATACTTTATGGTGTAACTGCTATATCAGTGAAATTTGAAAGAAGTTTAAATGCCCTCATGATTTCATTAACACTTATGGGATTTTCTTTACCTTTTATCTTTAAAATCTAGTAAACCAAAATTTTTGTCTTTACCATTGTAATTTTTTTTCAGGTTCTTTTAGATTTTGTAACAAATCAACTTCATATCTTTGAATGTTATCTCTTTTAATTTCATCAGTTATGTCGTTTATTACTGTGCTAAGATATGGTCTACTTTCTGGTCGCCTTAACACGCTGTTCATGAGTACAATTTTGTTATTTGGCATTTTTATTGGGATATACTTTTTTCCCCAGCTAGTTTTGTTATTAATACATTTGCATATTTATTTTGTGTCTTCTTTGGGTTCTAATGTGCAGTTTTGTTTCCACACGTGTCACAGTTTAGAAACCAGTTATCTTTCAAAATTTTGAAAGTTGTCACACTCCTTAATGCTTTTATTTATGCACTCATCTCAGTCATCTCCGTTTGAGATGTCATTTATTTAATTGTGTTTTGTTTTCAGATGGTTCCTAACTGTTAAACGATTTATCATATCCTTTCGATTTCACAAGTGCATACTTTGTACAGTTCAATCTTTTGGTCTTAAAAATATTTTTCAACTTTATATACGTCATCCTGTTTGTCGTTTAGAGATACCTCTTGTTCATAAAACATGACCTCTATATCCTCTCCCTTAAAGTTTGGCACACGACAAAATAACCTAAAATTACTTTCCTAATTCTAAATATTTCCTCTGTAAAGTTGGGAAGGTGGCCCTTTTCAAAAATTGTTCTGTAGTTTGAAATTCCATCTGGTTCACATATTTTAAATTTAGGTGTACCAAATGTATCTCTTGTCAAATAACTAAATAGATTGATTTATATCCTTCGTCTGTTTTCTTGCTTGCTTCAACTGGGGTTGTGTTTATTGATCTGTGATGAGTGTTATTGTATCCCTCAGTTAGCAATGGTCAGATGGCAACCCATTTTTTGGTTTCATTTTGAGTGAAATACTTCCACATTTTAGTCTACTGTGTTCCACTAAACCTTTCCACTACAAATACCATTTTGTCTGATTAAGTTGACAAGTATTCAGTGTGTTCCTTTTCCAGCAAATCATTAACTATTCTGTTATAAATCTATTTCCTTCGTCAAACTCTATCTTTCCAGGTTTTGGCCTTAACAAAAAAATCTCTACAACCATTGCATGCGTCATCTTCCTTTTTTGTTTTCTTTTATTCAGCCCAAGTTTTGTTTGAGAAAATATTAAACCATGTTAGAATGTATTTGTATCCATTGCTGTATTTTTCATATAGTTGTATGTCAATAATGTCTACCTGCCACAGGTCATCCACGTTAATGACAAAATCTTATGTAGCGGAATCTGTTTCTCGCTTGCTTGTGTAATGTATTTAGTTAACCATTCTTTCAAGTCGTTGTATATATATTATTATTTTTTTTTTTTTGGTCCCGTTTAATTTGTTTCCACAATTGATTGATATTTGTGCAACAGGCATGTGGATTTTTGTATCGTCGTACAGATGCATTAAATAATGTCATTTGTCAGTCATTTAAAATGAAATGAAAACATATAGAGAATACTTTATACTTGATAGATTGTCTTTAGGTGTTACCTACAAGCCATCTGGACGACCGTCTAAAACAAATAATTTTATTTTATTTTCCAAAATTTCCAACGTTTCATCAATCATTTCAAGTGTATGAATGATTTCAGATTTATGTCAAATTCTTCCATTGCTATGATTGAACCTACTTCATATACTGAGCCATCGTGTGTTGCTTTAAATCCATCTTTGTTCTCCATAAATTCTGTTCATGTTATTGTTAAATATTTGTAGGTTGATCTTGTAAAGTTTACGAGATCTTAAAATTGTACTTATACAAATTTGTGTATTTACAAACAGTAAATACATAATTTATTATTTCCTCATATTGCACTTTTTTAACCATCTTGTTATCAGGGCTTATGCTGCTTTTTTCAATGTTAACATCATGAAAGGTAATGTGTAAATCTGCATCTTTTTTTGAAACATTGGAATACAGCCTTTTTATGTTTGATATCAACAAGGTAACGCTTTTGTTCTCTTGAATGTTGTTTTGTGACCCCCCCACCCTAGCTTTTAGCACTTTTATCTTGTCCAAAGTTGCAAAAATATGTATTATCTCTTGATACAGACATTGCTGCTTTCATGTAAAATTCATAAAATATTTATCTCACCTCTCGTGCCATCGTTTATGTTGTGAAAAACAATTAAAAAAATTAGTGTTTGAATAAGTATCATCCTGGTCTGACTTGTCCATTGATTACTAATCTGTCTATTAATTGTTAAGTTTGAGTTTTAGTGTTCTCGTCTATCTATACCAATATGGGTGGTTTGGTAATATTTGATTTTGGTTTACAAAACACCCCATTTCTTGCTCGTCTAGTAATGTTTGCCTTAGATTTGTAATGTTCTCTTATCCGTATCGGGGATGTAAAACACAAAAGTGTGATTGGTCAGCATGGACATATACCTACTTCTAACGTAATAAAACACAGAAGTGTGATTGGTCCGGCATAGACATATACCTACTTCTAACGTAATAAAACACAAAAGCGTGAGTGGTCCACGATGGGCATATACATACTTATAACGTAAAATAAATCACAAAATCGTGAGTGCTCCAGGATGGGCATATACCTACTTCTAATGTAATAAAACACAAAAGTGTGACTGGTCCAGGATGGTATATACCTACTTCTAACGTAATAAAACACAAAAGTGTGAGTGGTCCAGCATAGACATATACATACTTCTAACGTAATAAAACACAAAAGTGTGAGTGGTCCAGCATAGACATATACCTACTTCTAACGTAATAAAACACAAAAGCGTGAGTGGTCCAGTATGGGCATATATATATACTTCTAATGTAATAAAACACAAAGAGCGAGTGCTCCAGCATGGGCATATACCTACCTCTAACGTAATAAAACTTTCAACAATATATTGTCTAAATCAATGAAAGTGTACCTGATGAAAGTTATTCATGATTATTGGAAATATTAATGATCTAAAATACAATAAAACCTACAAATCATTATTTGACCATATTCGCAGCGTAACTAATTTAACGCATAACACGGAGTAATTATAAAAAATAAAATTGGAGAATAATGTTAGTAAACAACAATTAAACTTCCAAACAACTTTGAGAACACACTTTACGAGTCCGATCTACCACCGAAATGTTATGGCAGTGAGGTATTTGTGTATATGTATTATGATTGAAATTTGTTAAAATAAGGGATTCTTGCATACTCCAATCACAACGTGTCGAAGTAATTTTGAAAACCATAAAGTATTTATGACATCTAATGACTTTTTGTAGACCAGGGTGTCTTGAAGTACAACTTTTCTAGAAAGTTTAAAGCTGAAATGCGAATAAGGACAAGAATAAAAACAAAAATGACTACCGATGAGAATTAATCGTGTGTCTGGAGCGTATTACTACCAATTAATTATTACCGATTAATCGATTACTACCGATGAGACTTAATCGTGTGTCTGGCGCGTATTACTACCTATTAATTATTACCGATTAATCGATTACTACAGATGAGAATTAATCGTGTAGTTATTGTATTATCGACCTTATTGTTATCTCTTGTGAATATGGTGTAATAGCTTGACCAAAATGACCTGTCCGTTTGGTCTTTCATTGGTCTGATCAGTAGTAGTTAGCCTTTTGATAAAAATACAGAAACGGAAATAGGCTTTTAGATAATTCTACACGTATGGTGATAGAAAAATTAAAATGAAATCCTACATAAGCGTACACTTCAGGACAACTACTAATATAAAGGACAAAGTAAATAAACCCAATTTCTTAATTGCAATTAAATATTTAATATCAACATAAATTACAACTGGCCACAAAGGATAAACTTCCGTGGTACCTCTCCCTCAAGCATTCTTTTTGCTCAGGTTTCAATGTATCTTATAGGATTCTGATTTTGAAATACAGTGAAATCTGCATAATATGAACAACTGTGTGATAAATATGTTTGGAAAATACGGCAAATCGGAGCGGAAAATATAATTTTATTTGTAACTTGAATCGGTTGGACTGTAATGGAGCTCATATGTAACATGCTTAGATATGTGTTTCTTTATCGTAGTGTGTTTTACAGTTAGAAAAATAGAAAGAAATAAAGGAAAACAGGAGTTACCCGGAAATTTATAAACCGTCTACGGCGGGTCCGGGTAAACTTTGCATGACACGTGATGCTACAGAAGCTTGCGCCTATGCCGACAAATCTCCTGCACCATCTGCAGAGTAATTCTGTGACCAGAAAAACAAATAGCGTGTGTAAGAGAGATATTTATGAAATATTCAAAAGGAGATTTAATACGATACATATCTGCAAAGCTTCAGTTGTCATTTCCATGTTAATGTGTCTAATATCCTGAAGAGTTGCATTCTGTAGTGTTTAATTACTTACATGCAGACTTAAGATAACGTAATTGTTTTACATGCTTTCTGTAAGTAGGTAGGTTGGTCAGTATTTAGGTAAATGGCTGGATAGGTAGATAGGTGGGTGTGTATGTTCGTGGGTAGCATACCAGCTTGCGTGCTAATGTATGTATATATGTTTGCATGCATTGATTTGTGCATGTATATATATATATATATATATATATATATATATATATATATATATATATATATATATATATATATATATATATATATATATTTGCCATACGAACACGTGCATGCTTGTATGCTTTCTTTTGTTGTCTGTCTATTTGTATATATGTATGCGCATGTATGTATGCTTTTTTGCTTCTATGCATGTATGTTTGTTTTTTAGTTAATAAATCGAAGTATTTCTGAAGCAAATACGAATACATTACCTAGAGGTGAAGATTTCAGGGATCCGTACGCAAACACTTTATCCTCAAATATTTTTTGATTAGCTCGCAGTTCGTCAATCTTTTTGATTCTTCTAGATATCGGAACTCCGTTAATTAATCGTGTCCTGGATTTGAGCAGTATGTCAGACATAACTAAAACTTAGAATCGAAATCAGAACACACTCATGTACGAGTTGTTAACCAGGTTATTTCGCACATTAGTATAACACCTGACTTGTGAAATCAAATCGTTCGGGTCCATTTGAGGCATTGTTTGGGAGTTATCTTTTGTGTTTGTCAGAACATGATATGCAGTGGACTTTTAAGTTCTCACTGATATATGGGTCCTTCCATTTTTGGATATGTAGAAAAATAGTTTCCAAACTGCACAATCTGCATTATTTGCCATCTTAACACCTCTTCCCTCTTAATACTATCATATTGCAAGGGAAAATGCCCTATGACATTCTCATTCCCCCATACTCGGAGGCCGCTTTTCTCTGACATTTAAGCCATTCTATATGCTATTGTGCAATCGACGTAAAATACGCAAATGAGAAACTTTTTTATGTGAAGAAAACGAGGTGATACATTCTTGCTTAAAGTTGATACAATTAATGACAGAAGTTCATTAAGCCCTGATCGACGCATCCTGCACCAATGGTTTAGTATCAGAGGCTGTCACTTTCCGGTTGGTAATACTACTGCTACTACTAATACTACTACAATAGCAAAAACTACTACTAAAACTACAAAAATCAACAACATCACCAACAACAGCAACTCTGTCAGCAACAACTGCAAGTACCGCTACTGCTTCTACTTCTACTTCTACAACAACAGCAACAACAACAATAACACCAACTGCAACTGTTACTAGTATAACTATGACTACTACAAAAATAACAAAGTCATAGTAGTAGTAGCAGCAGTACCACTTCGGTACTCCTAAACTATTTTGTCTGCTTGAACACTGAGTTTATGAATTATTTTTAACTGACGACGGCAGGAACGACATACATTTATGAATTACGGCACAAGGACAAGAGAGATGGACAAATAGATATGTACTGAATTTATTCAGAACATTATTTCTGCATCACAAAGTTGTAACCGGTGAGAATTTATTTTGTGATAAAAACAAATAATGTATATATTCAGGAAAAGTATATGGATAAAGGTTGAAACTCTATTAGTTACGGTCTCATCGTACCGCGATTGAGGTCTTTTCCCTCTAGACCCCCTTTCCAGATGACTGGGTGACAAAAAGGAAATGTTAACAATGTATTTACAGGGAAGTCATATTGATTAAACTCTTTTCTGTAGGCGCATAAAATTGAGGGTGGCAGTGTGGTAATTAAGTAACCGACAATCTATTATACAATTCAAAATAGATTGCAGTTATAGGAACAGGTAGAAATAAGAGAGAGAGAGAGAGAGAGAGAGAGAGAGAGGTCTTGTTTGAAGTAGGTGGTATTCGAACCCGCACCCTTTCTAATCGCAAGTCCGACTCCACTAACCACTTAGTACTAATATTAGTACTCTTACCTTCCTTCGTCAGCGGATTATATGGCAACGAATTTTTCTTGTTTTCTTTTCATTTCGATCTATCCAAATGTCAGTCGAGGCTCCAATATCGTCGCTAGCTAGCCACCGATCCAAATATCAGTCGAGGCTCAATATCGTAGCTAGCTAGTCACCTATCCAAATGTCAGTCGAGGCTCCAATATCGTAGCTAGCTAGTCACCTATCCAAATATCAGTCGAGGCTCAATATCGTAGCTAGCTAGTCACCTATCCAAATATCAGTCGAGGCTCAATATCGTAGCTAGCTAGTCACCTATCCAAATGTCAGTCGAGGCTCCAATATCGTAGCTAGCTAGTCACCTATCCAAATATCAGGCGAGGCTCAATATCGTAGCTAGCTAGTCACCTATCCAAATGTTAGTCGAGGCTCATTATCGTAGCTAGCTAGCCACTATGCCATCATTTGCATGCATATTCATTTGTGTAGTGCCATATGCTTATATCGGACAAAAACATAGAGTAAAAAAGACAAATTTATTCTTTTAGTACCATCATCCAAAAATATATGATCCCAGTGTAATGGCAGCGATGCGTATGACAAGGCTAAAGTCATTCACATCTCCTGACTTTTTATGTCAACAATTGTTTCTTTTATTTTCTGCTCTATTGTGTGTGTGTGTGTGTGTGTGTGTGTGTGTGTGTGTGTGTGTGTGTAACTGAATCTACAGTATTGTCCGAAATACAGCCACAAAACTGGAGTCAATTTACACAAGATGTCCGAAATACAGCCACAAAACTGAAGTCAATTTACACAAATTGTCCGAAATACAGCCACAAAACTGAAGTCAATTGACACAAGATGTTTGAAATACAGCCACAAAAATGGAGTAAATTTACACAAGATGTCAGAAATACAGGCAAAAAAAAAAAAAAAAAAAAATGGAGTTGGTTTAGACAAGATGCTTATCACCATTTGGTTTATCGAAAGTATCTCCATGTATTCAAATCAGGCGATTCAGCTTTGCGGAATGGATATCTATATATCAATCCTTTTAGTAGACTGTTAGATTGGATGGTAATATGGATAGACAGACGGATGGGTGGCCTCACATACAGACAGATGTCGATAAATTTATAGATATCCATTTAGCAAAGCTGATTCGCCTGATTTGAGTATATGGAGATACTTTTTATTAACCAAAAAGTGGTAAGCATAATATGTAAATTCACTCCGTTTTTTTTTTCTTGATAGATAGATATATAGATAGATAGATTGATAGATAGATTGATAGATAGATAGACAGATATATATAGATAGACAAAAAGATAGATTGATAAATAGATAGATAGATAGACAAATAGATAGATAGATCCATTGATACATGCATATTTTTATCTTTGTACATCATTATTGTTTATTGAAAAAGTTCTTGCACCAATCTAGACTCAAAAAGCTGTGTAGCTTACAATGGTTCTTGCACCAATCTAGACTCAAAAAGCTGTGTAGCTTACAATGGTTCTTGCACCAATCTAGACTAAAAAAGCTGTGTAGCTTACAATGGTCCATTTTTGTTACACATCCACGTTGCTATTACCACTAAAGCTTAAACAAAAACACCAACAACAACAACTCTGTCAACAACAACAACTTATAACAACTTCTACTGTTGTTGCGACAACTTCTACAACAACAACATCAATTACAACAACATTAACGACAATAACTCTTACTACTATTACCACTAGTTGGATCTTATTTCTGGTAGAACACGGAGTTTATGATATATATATATATATATATATATATATATATATATATATATATATATATATATATATATATATATATATATATATATATATATGAATTACGGCTCAAGGACGAGAGAGATGAACAAATAGAAATGGATCGAATTTATTTTGAAAATTATTAATGCATCACGAAGTTGGAATCGATGAGAATTTCTTTGGTGATCAAGACAGAAATAATGTGTATATCGAGGAGAAGTACATGGATAATATTTGAAACTCTATCAGTTAATTACTGTCTCATCGTACAGCGATTGAAGTCTACTATTCCCATTAGCCCCCCTTTCCAGATGACTGGGTGACAAAAGAAACTCTTTTATAGCAAGTCATATTGATTACACACTTTTTCTTTGCTCACATAAAAGAGAATGTCGCGAGATGGTAACTGGCTAACTAACAAGTTATTATATCTTTCACAATAGATTGTAGTTGTAGGAACATGTAGCAAGGAAAGGGGGGGGGGGGGGGGTGACTGCCTGGCCTGAAGTGGGTAAGATTCGAACCCGCATCGTTTCTGATTACGAGCCCAACACGCTAAGCACTAAACCATGGTTTACATGTACATTAATTTATGTAGTGTAAATATGTTTATATAAGACAAAAAACAGTGGCTTAGTGGTTAGCGTGTAAAAAGAGAAATTACATTTTTATTTTATTTTACACCTTAATCCAAAATGTATAATCACAGCGATGTATTAGACAAGGCTAATGTTATGCACATCTCGTGACTTTGTATGTCAAAGATTTTTTCTTTTCTTTTCTGTTCTATTTCTTACGGCCCTGAATTTGCAATATTATTCGGAATATTTCAACAAAACTGGAGTCAATTTTTTAACTGAGGACGGTAGGAACGACATACACACATTTATGAATTACGGCACAATGATAAGAGAAATGAAGAAATGGATATGTACTGAATTTATTTAGAAATTATTTCTGCATCACGAAGTTGGACTCGATAAGAAAGAGATCTACTTTCCCCATTAAACACACCGCCCCCAATGTTTTAGAGGCAAGTCATATTACACTCTAGTTTCAGTAGCATCATAAAAGTGAGGGTGGCAATGTGTTAACTGAGTAACCGATAAGCTGTTATTTGCAATTCACAATATATATTGGTTGTTGGAACAGGTAGAAATGAGAGAGAGAGAGAGAGAGAGAGAGAGAAAGCGCCTGGTCTGAAGTTGATAGAATTCAAACCCGCATCCTTTCTGATAACGAGTTCGACAAGATAATCACCAAGCCACCGTTTACACGTACATTAATTTATGCAGTGTAATATGTTTATTTCGGACAAAATAAATGGTAAAAAGACACATTCATTTTAGCACCATCATCCGCAATTTATGATCCATGTATAATCGCAGCGATGCAAAAGGACGAGGCAAATATTATCCACATCTCTTGAATTTGTATGTTAATGATTTTTTCTTTTCTTTTCTGTTCTGTTCTATTTTTGTGACCCTGAAGCTGCAAAATTATCCGGAATACAGCAACAAAACTGGAGTTAATTTCCAAAAGATGCTTATCACCTTTTGGTTAATCAAAAGTAACTCGATATATTCAAATCAGGCGAATCAGCTTCGCCGAATGGATGTTTATCTTTCTATCTATTTTATCTATATATCTATCTGTCTAGTTAGCTAGCTAGCATTTTTTCATAGATTGGCAGATAGAATGGTAAATATGGACAGACAGACGGACGGGATTACCTACGGACAGACATATACCGATCGATAGATATATATATTGATCTATACATCTTTAAATCTCCGTATATAATTCTTATTTGTTAAAAGGGCCCTTGCACCAATCTAGACTACATAAAACTGTGTAGCTTACAGTCATCCACAATGATGTATTCGACATTCACGCTATGCCATTACGGCAAGCATTCTTTAAGTACATGTGACAGTCCTAGCAGTGCATCTTCATTCACGTTTGGTAAGCACACGTGGTCAGGTTGTTCTAGTGATAAATATTAGTTAAATTTAGTTTAATGTATTCATTTAAAGATTCTTCTCGTGAATGTAACATCAGACAGTGGACCAATGTCCAACAGAGAAATCTATTAATCTTCACCGGATCATGTTTATTGTCCAGTCCACTATTAATCTTCATCTGATTATGATTATTGTACAGTCCACTATTAATCTTCACCGGATTATCATTATTGTCCAGTCCACTAATTATCTTCACCTGATTATGATTATTGTCCAGTCCACTATTAATCTTCACCGGATCATGATTATTGTTCAGTCCACTATTAATCTTCACCTGATTATGATTATTGGCCAGTCCACTATTAATCTTCACCGGATTATGGTTATTATCCTGTCCACTATTAATCTTCACCGGATTATGATTATTGTCCAGTCCACTATTAATCTTCACCGGATTATGCTTATTATCCTGTCCACTATTAATCTTCACCGGATTATGATTATTGTCCAGTCCACTATTACTCTTCATCGGAGTATGCTTATTGTTCAGCCCACTATTAATCTTCATCGGATTATGCTTATTATCCTGTCCACTATTAATCTTCATCGGATCATGATTATTGTCCAGGCCACAATTAATCTTCAATTGATTATGATTATTGTCCAGCTTACGTTTGTACAAGACATAACAGTCACTTTTCAGGCATCGTTGTCATATTTGCCAACAGTTAAGATTTTGGTTAAGGTTTTTAATTGCATACATTTTCCAAACCCCTAAATAG
Source organism: Margaritifera margaritifera (assembly GCA_029931535.1). Classification (NCBI taxonomy): domain Eukaryota; kingdom Metazoa; phylum Mollusca; class Bivalvia; order Unionida; family Margaritiferidae; genus Margaritifera; species Margaritifera margaritifera. The sequence continues at coordinate 583,784 of JAQPZY010001200.1, forward strand.
ATTCTCATCATTCTTGGCATGGGTCATTATGAAACTAGCGCAATTCATTCTACGACATGGGTCATTAGGAAACTAGCGCAGTTCATTCTACGACATGGGTCATTAGGAAACTAGCTCAGTTCATTCTACGACATGGGTCATTATGAAACTAGCTCAATTCATTCTACGACATGGATCATTAGGAAACTAGCGCAATTCACTCTACGACATGCTCGTTGGAACCTTTTATCTCGATGTCAAGGTCACAGTGATAGAAAATGTACGTTAAGATTTTGGTTCAAGGTTTTTTAATTCGCTTATATTTCCTAAACTCTTGATAGATTCTTTAATCATTTATAGCCTGAATCATTCAGGATTTTAAGGCAATTCATTCGGCACAATTGCTCGCCCTTATGACATTACAAGGTTACAGCCATAGAAAATTTCCTAAACCCTTGATAGAGTCTCCCATCATTTATGGCCTGAATCATTCAGGATTTTAAGACAATTCATTCTACACGCTCGCTCGCCCTTGTGATATTACAAGGTTACAGTCATAGAAAATTTCCTAAATCCTTGATAGATTTCCCATCATTTATGGTAGGAATCATTCAGGGATTCTACACGCTCGCTCGTCCTTGTGATATTACAAGGTTACGGTCATAGAAAAGTTCCTACACCCTTGATAGATTCTTCCATCATTTATGGCCTGAATCATTCAGAATTTGAAGGCAATTCATTCTACACACTCGCTCGCCCTTATAACATTGCAAGGTTACAGTCATAGAGAATTTCCGTGAAGATTTTGGTAAAAGTTTCAACTGCTTATATTTCCTAACTCCGTGGATATATATTTTTTCATACTTGTCATGAATCATTACGAAGCAAAGATACTTTACTGTGCGACATGCTCGCTCAACATTTTGACCTTGGGGTCAAGTTAACACGCTTTAAAGCAATGTTTTGATCGTGAGCTAGAGATGCAGGTCCTGGTATTCTTGTTATACTGTGTTCACAAGAAATAATAAAACTGAAGCATTTCTTAAACATTATATACTGGCGGTCGTTTTACTATAATATTCGCTGATAAGGAAGTTATGGTCCGGATGATGAGAAAGATAGGTAAAGTAATATTGATAAAGTATACTTTATTAAAGCTCAACAACATACAATTTTGATGAAAAAAACGAATAGATCATTTCATGCGAGGAAAATCACCAGAGTATGTATGTATGAATGCAATAGCGTTTTTCGGCATTTAAGCACAATAGTGGTTATATGGTGTCAACTAAAGGTAAAGTTAGAAAATTGGAAAATAAATATCTAGAGGGAGAGAGAAAGAAAGAGAGGGAAATAATATATTTAGTCCCAATTCACAAAGACACCATTATCTCCTCTGTAATTTATATGTTTTGCATGACAGGATTCATTATCAGATCATCATCAGAAACTCATAATCCTGGACGACATATTTTACAAGGCTACAAATACAGATTAAATTAAATCATTCACTATATTTGATTGTATACATTTACATACAAATATAGATTTAATTAAATCATTCACTATATTTGATTGTATACATTTACATACAAATATAGATTAAATTGAATCATTCACTATATTTGATTGTATACATTTACATAAAAATATAGATTAAATTGAATCATTCACTATATTTGATTGTAAACATGTACATACAAATATAGGTTAAATTGAATCGTTCACTATATTTGACTGTATACATTTACATAATTGTTCTTAGACAAAGATGAGAGAAGCAGTGGCTTAGCGAGGGGGGGGGGGTAAAAGGGGGCGGTGTCCCCGTGCGGTACTTTCTAGGGGGCGGCAATTTGGTAAGAGTACCGTATATATCATAAATAATACGAATGGAGTGGGGGCATAATTTTGGTAGTTGGCCCTGGGCGGCACTTTGCCTCGCTAGCCACTGGAGAGAAGAAATATAAAGTCGTCTTGCATGTGATAGATGGTAAATACAATCATATTTTAACTACATGATTACATACATGCATACAATTAAATACATGGTGCCCCGGGTGGCCGAGTGGTCTAAGGCGCTCGCCTTTACAGATCACTGACATCTCACCTATGTCCGCGTAGGTTCGAGTCTCGGGCTCGGCCAACGTGGGTATGTGAGAAAGCTTGCCAGTAGCTTCCCGTGGGTTGGTGGTTCTTTCCGGGGTTTTCTCGGGTTCTACCTCCACCAAATATACTGGCCGCCATGTATAGCCGATCATGTGCTGAAAAATAGCGTTAAACGCATAACAACCAACCAACAAGTAAATACACACATACAGGTGTATAAATACATATATACATACATGCATACAAGTAAATACACATAAATACAAGTAAATACATACATACATACTTTCAGTATCGTGATTTTTAGAAATAGCTTGAATGTTGGCTATTCTTCACTACTTTTGTGAGGGAAATTAGTCATCATAGTAATGTGTATGTGCAATTTATAGAATAGACACTGCATGGCAATCGGACACTGGGACGAACGGAAATTTACAGTAGCTACCGAGGCCGCAGATAACAACAATTTCTCGCCTTTCTATGTTGTTCCTCACTGTTTGCAGAGCACCATTGTCTACGAGCAAGGCAAATCTGTAGCAAATAGAGAAAAATATGTTATGAGTGAAAATAAAAATAAAAAACGCTTTTCAAAGTCCAAAAATGTATACTCTGGAAAATGACATTATAAAACTTCTAATATATCAAGCTGGCCTTGAATATATAAAAAAATACTGAATAAAATCTCAAACTTTTACTTCAAACTCAATTATTTAAAAAATCACAGTTTACACTAACGCGAAAACATTCAGAAGTTTCAGGATTTTTTTTATATAGGTAGCGTAGTCAATGCAAGCACTTTATGTAAGTATCACCAATATCTTCTGAGTTATTTCATCTCCATGTTTTGATAAAATACCCAGTCTCAGTCATGCCAGTTTCATGAAGTCGATATCATGTCTAACTCATCGTCAACGAAATAAATTTTAAAAAAATTCGTTACGGTAACCTATTATGACATTGATGTTATAACTGCTATTGTCTTACAATCATTCGTTCAAGACTATTTGCATATTTGCCTTCATGATTTTTTCGATAGATCTTTGTATATATGTATGTATGTATGTATGTATGTATGTATGTATGTATGTATGCATGTATTGATTTTTGCATAGTCTGTACCCTGTAATGTGTAGGCGTGTAACGTGCATTTCACACCCTCCAGGATGGAACGTAAGGCTGACGTAGCTGTTCCGGAAATATATTTCTCTCAATTACTTGAAAGGATTTGACTGAAAATTATAAGTCTTATAATAATAATAATAATAATAATAATAATAGTAATCATAGCAACACACCATGCTGCTGATGAAAACGGCGACAAGAACCACATCAACAAACTACTACTACTACTACTGCTGCTACTAATGATATGGAAAATATTATTGTTATTATTATTATTATTATTATTATTATTATTATTATTATTATTATGCTGTAGTTGTTGTCCTCATTTTCAACAGCATCCTTATCGGTAGCAGTATTTTTAATATCGTTCATAAAAATCATTAAAAGACATGATCCATTAATCTAGTAAGCATATTGGTGTAGACAATTAAAAGACATGATCCATTAATCTAGTAAGCATATTGGTGTAGACAATTAAAAGACATGAACCATTAATCTAGTAAGCATATTGATGTAGACAATAAAAAGACATGATCCATTAATCTAGTAAGCATATTGATGTAGACAATAAAAAGACATGATCCATTAATCTAGTAAGCATATTGATGTAGACAATAAAAAGACATGATCCATTAATCTAGTAAGCATATTGATGTAGACAATAAAAAGACATGATCCATTAATCTAGTAAGCATATATATGTAGACAATAAAAAGACACGATCCATTAATCTAGTAAGCATATTGGTGTAGACAATAAAAAGACACGATCCATTAAGCTAGTAAGCATATTGGTGTAGACAATAAAAAGACACGATCCATTAATCTAGTAAGCATATTGATGTAGACAATAAAAAGACACGATCCATTAATCTAGTAAGCATATTGATGTAGACAATAAAAAGACACGATCCATTAATCTAGTAAGCATATGTATGTAGACAATAAAAAGACACGATCCATTAATCTAGTAAGCATATTGGTGTAGACAATAAAAAGACACGATCCATTAATCTAGTAAGCATATTGATGTAGACAATAAAAAGACATGATCAATTAATCTAGTAAGCATATGTATGTAGACAATTAAAATACACGATCAATTAATCTAGTAAGCATATGTATGTAGACAATTAAAAGACACGATCAATTAATCAAGTAAGCATATTTATGTAGACAATTAAAAGACACGATCAATTAATCTAGTAAGCATATGTATGTAGACAATTAAAAGACACGATCAATTAATCTAGTAAGCATATTGATGTAGACAATTTAGAGGCTTAATCATTTTCTAATGCATAATATGCACGTACAAATAAAAACATTAAATGCTTATATAAACTTATTGCTCGAAAATCGTTTCTAACTTTGTGAAGACTCTGTTGTGAATAAATATTTGTATGTAGATACTTCTTTCTTCACTGAAATAATTAATTTGTCAGAGACTGTTTTTATAAAAAATGTCAAAAAAACATCAGTGAAAAATTTTGAACATATTACAACATACTTACATTTGCCAGTATCTACTGGGTTTTGTTCTGTTAAAGAAAAAAAAAAAGGAAATTAGAATACTGAAGTATATTATATCTCGTGCTTACCGTTTTTGTATGTTTGCAGGTATCCATAATTTTACTACTACGTCATCATTCACATTCAACCAATTATACACTATTTATTTCTGCGTCCGTTTGTCATTTTAAAATGTTGCTTTCACGGTGCTTTTCTCTTTACAGCTGAATACAAACTTTTAAACGGAATTTATTTAGGACTAAATTCTTATCGTATATAGAATACTAACATTTATTCAAAATTTTTCATATATTAAATTTGACAAATTGTGAGATTACAGCGCTATAGCACGATTAGGCCTGCGTCAAGTCAAATGATTTTCACCTGCCAGAAGCGTGGCCCTAACACGTCTGTGATTAATCACTGATCAGATACGAGAAACAAATTTCATATCCTATCCTTTATATAGCTTGAATAATTACAAATATATAAGCGTTTAACATGGTTTTAAAAGGTCTGGCAATTCGAATAAAGAACACGGAAATAACATTTAAAAAAAAAAAAATATACTTTGGTAATATGTCTGTTACTTTGGTCCATATATGATTAACACAATATTTTAGTTATTTGTTTTAATTATTGAAAAGTTTGGTCACTTTTAGTATTTCATATATGTACCGCAAATATATAATAGCCCTGACTTTATCGTTTCTCTTTCAAATATACAAGTCAGTGTTTTCTTTTAAAGTAATAGATGTTGTCATGTTGGAAAGAGTTGGAACCAGTAACAGTGTATAGGAAAGTTGTCTATAAGAGGAACTCAAATGGTCACAAATGTTTTCCCTTTGTGGATAGATGTTCACTATACACAGTTTAAATATGTCAGTGAAATTCAAAACAAGGTCCTTGAATGTTGTCCTTTATGAAAATGTGTCCGCTTTGACAGGTTTTACTTTAATAGCTACTTTCTTAGTTTCAGATATCGGAGAAATCTGAACAAAATTAGATTTTCAGGCTATTATGTCAATTGTCGGATTGACGCAACCTCATCATCTTACATCACGGGCATCGGGAATACTTTGGGCATTTTTGCATTAGCTTTAAATCTCAGCTGATAAAACCAGCTGATGGAAGTGTTTGTAAATTCAAAGCGACCCATAACAAAAACATGAAATAAATAGCTGTTATTTTCGTGTTTTTATTGCGCAACGTCGTTTTTACAAAACGTTGTTTTGAAGGAATTTTAAAGGCTAAAACGTACCTCGAATCAGACGTGCTTTTCAATCAAATATCCGATTTGTCCGTAATTGTACTATAATTACTATTTAGCGAAAACAATGTAGCGCACCAAAGACACAAAAGTGGCAAGTTATCTATTTCGGCTGTTTTTCTTGTTTGAGTGACTTGGATTTCGTCAAACACTTCGATTGATAGTTACAATTTTCTGTATAACAAGTGCTAAAATTAACACTAATTCACAGGGGTAAGTATCAATGTAAAATACTCTCACTTTATGTGACCTGCTTTGCTAAAGAGTAGGCGTGGTTAGGTCTGCTCTAGAGATGGATCAGTTGCCTGACACATCAAACCACTTCCAAAAAGCCCGAAGTATTCCTTGTGCTCGTGACATATGATGGTAAGATTAGGATTGATGTAGTGCCAAGTTTTAACTTCAATCAGATCAACACCAGGGCGGCATACACCTCCCCGTTCATGATGGGTGTATGACAAGCCTTTGATTGACTCAATGGCTGAGGATGCCATCTATTAATCAAGTATTGCATAACAGAGATTCCAGTGGACAGCTAATTCGATTAACAGCTAGCTGTGAAACGTTGCATAGTCGGGTTGCCTAGGAAACGCTTGACGCTTGTCCTTTGAGTAGGACAAATAGAGATATTTAATGTGTAACATGTACAAAATCAACTTGTCATAACTTGGACATTTATCATACAATATTTATTAGATTTTCACAATATACATAAGAATCTTGTTGAAAAAAATGGGAAATTTTTACAGGCGAAACAACGCCATTTGTAAAGAAATATAAATATAAAACATGCAAATGAATGGGGGGGGGGGGGCACAGTGTTCATGTTTCTGAGGGTATAATTTAGTAGCAGAGACTTGAAAATAAATCGGTATCATACTTGACTCTACGTTGCTTATTTAAGTCTATTTCACTCTAATAAAAAATTATCATTGCTATGACTTCGGTGATGCAAAATTTCTTTCTAAATACATTATTTATCATATGTTTTGGTTTAAAGATATAATTTTGAAACTGGGTGGTTGGATAATTGACCAATCAGATGCCGATTTATGAGCCTGTTCACTTCCACAGTGAGGGATAAAATGATGCAGATGAGTTAATCATCCCTTTTTATACCGTAAAATTTCTTGGGGTATACGTGTGTTTCATGGATTGGCAGAGAGAGAGAGAGAGAGAGAGAGAGAGAGAGAGAGAGAGAGAGAGAAAGAAAAATAGATGTTCTTACCCAGGTTCTCTATTTTCCAGTTCAACGTTCTATACCGTCTTTCGCAAGCCTTATCGCAGAATTTAGTCCCTCTTTTGACGAGAGGTCTGGTACAGTACTGGCAGTATATATAGTCTTCCATATAACGTTCTGGCAAAATAGCAACGATTGTAATATGGTACGTATCACTTCATCAACGATTGTAATATCGTACGTATCACTTCATCAACGATTGTAATATGGTACGTATCACTTCATCAACGATTGTAATATCGTACGTATCACTTCATCAACGATTGTAATATCGTACGTATCACTTCATCAACGATTGTAATATCGTACGTATCACTTCATCAACGATTGTAATATCGTACGTATCACTTGACCGTTATTTTTTGTCACTGTGTTTGTTCGTCTGTCTGTGTAAGCTGTAACGGATGACTCTGTAACAAGACATCACTAACCTAAATTTAAGGATCTTGCTTTTAAAGAAATAACACAAGCTTTAGTGTTTCATTCTGGCGCTTACTCTAGCACATATTTGTATACACAACCATACATGTATCCATATATATTCACCCTTCATCCACCTTGCCGTGCTTACCTTCTTATTTACTTACTTGTTCGCTAAAAGATGAATACCTAAGTATACATAAATTCCATTCATACATACATACATACATACATACATGCATGCATACATACATACATACATACATACATACATACATACATACATACATACATACATACATACATACATACATACCATTACTCAGACTCTAAGACGTTGTAATTCTAATCTTAAGGAAAAATTAAAAGTTAGGTCACCTCGTTTATGACAAAGACACTCTTTTGGTTTCACACTTACCACTAAACAGTGGGTCTAAGCCGGTCACACTTACCACTAAACAGTGGGTCTAAGTCGGTCACACTTACCACTAAATAGTGTGTCTAAGTCGGTCACACTTACCACTAAACAGTGGGTCTAAGTCGGAGGTAAAAGCGGCAGGTTCCTCACTATATCTATTCTCTTTTCTGATTTCGTATTCGTATCCTCTGGCGTTCGATTCGTAAACTCTGTCTGCTGACATAGTCTCCTATGCATCATATAAATGAGAAATGAAAAAAACATTTACCAAAATAAACCAACTACATCCATTGCTCAATTAAAATGGCTGCCTTTTTATATTTATATATTTAAGTTAAGATTAATTGTCACATAGATAATAATACTTTTTTCCCTCTCCCCCACCGCATCATTTACAAACCATTCCAGATTAGGAAGTAAGATGCAGAAAGGATGAATAGAAAGAATTGCTCAATAAGTTAGTTATATATATATATATATATATATATATATATATATATATATATATATATATATATATATATATATATATATATATATATTGCTCAATAAGTTATATATATATATAAATTGCTCAATAAATTATATATATATATAAATTGCTCAATAAATTATATATATATATATATATATATATATATATATATATATAAATTGCTCAATAAATTATATATATATATATATATATAAATTGCTCAATAAATTATATATATATATATATATATATATATATATATATATATATATATATATATATATATATAAATTGCTCAATAAATTATATATGTGCTTTCATTACTTGTACGTAGTATACGTGCACACGTGTAATAAGCTTGCAAGCTTATCAATTCAGTTTAACAGATTAATAGAGTTCAAAATTTACGTGAGAAAAGATTTATACACTCGAAGATAAAAAGGCACTAAATGTATGTGGGAATCATTGTATAATGTATGTGGGAATCATTGTTTAATGTATGTGGGAATCATTGTATAATGTATGTGGGAATCATTGTATAATGTATGTGGGAATCATTGTATAATGTATGTGGGAATCATTGTATAATGTATATGGGAATCATTGTATAATGTATGTGGGAATCATTGTATAATGTATGTGGGAATCATTGTATAATGTATGTGGGAATCATTGTTTAATATATAATCTGAATACAATAATGGTCTGTGTAATACTTACCCCGATCGACATCAAACTTGCACAATTTACCTAGAGACCTAATAGAAACGTAAAAACGACCCACAATGCAACACATACCCTGTTTGGGTGAAGGAAAAAAAAAACCACAATGCAACACATACCCTGTTTGGGTGAAGGGTTCTCCGTCTTTTACTTCTGGAGAACCTGGACTCGCAATATATGCTGCAAAAACGCCTGTCCACACCCACAAACTGGCTACACCATCGGCACAGCAGATCTGCAGTATACATGTCAATAATATATCAACTACATAACCTCTTATCTGTTCTAGGTTTACGAGTTTTATCGAATGTCATCACCGTTTTCAGATAAAAACAACAGAAAGTAATTATGGACCCAAATGTTTTATTATTAAAGCTGCAGAGTAAGTATTTAAATAATAGTAGTATGTTATAAGACTTGACTGGTTTTATGACCGTATCAATGTCTCTTTCTTTAGTTCTCACATTAACGGCGGGTAGTGGACTAGGACTTACAGGCAGCAAAATGGTTGGAACAGGCAAGAGACTTAGCAGTTACAGTTATAGAATAACAATAATAAACACAGATGATTTAACCTGAAAAGCAAGTGAGGATTCGGGTGACTGTCAGCTTGAAAGAGAATTATAATTAGAAGATATCTGAATCAGTTGCCAGTTAAGAGTGAGAAGAATGTTTAGCGAGTTCTTTGTTCTATTGATACGTCACTTCCGCATATATATCAGGGGCAGGTAATACACGAGGGTCATACCTTGAAACACAATTATTTATAAACGATACAACAGACATATATAATAACTACGACTATGGAGTTTTCGGGTATGGATAATTCATAAATAAGTTTAATGAGAAACCACCATATCTGACCTTTAAATAAGATGCAAATGAATGCTTCAAGATTAATTCAACCGAATCTTAGCTGGAAAATACGAGGATACTTCGAAGATAAGTATCAGTATGCAATGAGAGAGAGAGAGAGAGAGAGAGAGAGAGAGAGAGAGAGAGAGAGAGAGAGAGAGAGAGAGAGAGAGAGAGAGAGAGAGAGATGTTGAGAAGGTAATTTAACTTGCGTCGGAAAAGGGTAATCAGTATTATTGTTCAGCCGTTTGACAGGTAAGTTAGAGGAGTATGTACGAACGTTAATTTAGCAGCCTTCCCCATTTGTCGGTGAAACATAAGCTAATGGTTATAGAGGATAACTGAAGCAACTGCCGCCTGAGATTGATAAATATTCTTTGAGAGTAATTTAATAGGCTGCCAGCTACGCAAAGGACAAATAAATGCTTTGGAATTCATTCAATCGGCGCCTTGCTGGGAAATATGAGGATGCTTAGAAGGTAAATCAACCGGCTGCAAGCTAACATCAAGAAGAATAATTGCAATGTAAGGTTGCAGTCTGCATCCGAAAAAGAGAGGAATGCTTTACTTAATAAAGTTGACTGCCTGTTTACAGAATAAAGGATACTTAATAAAGCTGACTGCCTGTTTACAGCGTAAAGGATACTTAATAAAGCTGACTACCTGTTTACAGCGTAAAGGATACTTAATAAAGTTGACTGCCTGTTTACAGCGTAAAGGATACTTAATAAAGCTGACTGCCTGTTTACAGCGTAAAGGATACTTAATAAAACTGACTGCCTGTTTATAGCTTAAAGGATACTTAATAAAGCTGACTTCCTGTTTACAGAGTAAAGGATATTTAATAAAGCTGACTGCCTGTTTACAGCGTAAAGGATATTTAATAAAGCTGACTGCCTGTTTACAGCGTAAAGGATATTTAATAAAGCTGACTGCCTGTTTACAGCGTAAAGGATATTTAATAAAGCTGACTGCCTGTTTACAGCGTAAAGGATATTTAATAAAGCTGACTGCCTGTTTACAGCTTAAAGGATACTTAATAAAAGTGAATACCTGTTTAGAGCGTAAAGGATACTTAATAAAGCTGACTGCTTGTTTACAGCGTAAAGGATACTTAATAAAGCTGACTGCCTGTTTACAGCGTAAAGGATACTTCGAAGGTAGAAATCAGTACTCAACAGTTACAATATTTAACTGCATGGTGAAAAAAAGATAAAAATAAAATTTTGAAAAGATGGTTTTGAGAGTAGCTATGGGGTTTATAAAGTTGCAAAATATTTAGGAAGATAAATCCTTCCAAAATAAACGTAAACATGTAGTCATACAAAATGAAAGGTAAAGATGCTCACATCTTTTAAATGTATTTAACATAAAATATAAGAGAAAAAAATTCCTAGGCTTAGATAATATTTCCATCTGTACCAGCAAACGAAATAATGGATATTTTGTTCATGACTAATCTCATTCTCATGATCAGATCTATGCACATAATTCAACAATGTAATGGAAACTGTAAAAAAAATATATATATAAATACATGTATCTAAAAGCAAATAACATGTCTGGGCAATTGGAGATTTGGGTGATTTATTTCAATGTAAACGTAATCTTCACCCAAACTTCGGTGTTTTTCACCTTCGAATGTGTTGATGTTTGACCCCCGTGTAAATCCCTGTGCGTGATTATTTACTCTTTGTTTGTTTGAGAGAGAGAGAGAGAGAGAGAGAGAGAGAGAGAGAGAGAGAGAGAGAGAGAGAGAGAGAGAGAGAGAGATGTGGTGGAGGGGGACTCTGGCTGAGGAAGAAAATAAGGGTAGAAAGTACATGTAGTTAAACTGGGTGCCAGTATCTGAAGGAAAGGATGCTTAGAGGCTGGTCTAGCCTACTGGTTGCGGATCAAGAATACTAACATTTCTGAGAAAGCAAGGTATGTTTTCTAACGGAAGTTCGAAAAACTTCGTCCCATTTTTTTAGCAGGCAAATTGTAACAAAGACGAGTGTCAAGTGTAAGACAATGCCAATGTTCGAACCCGATAATATTTTACCCGTGCAGTTCAACTCAGGTGATATTTGAGTACATTTAAAAATTACCCACATTGATCAAGTTGTATGCATACTTTTATTATTTTCGGCCCTGAACACTTTTAAACCATTAATATATATAAATTGAGAGGTAGAGTAAATGGACTTGGATTTGCTAGCATGAATGGGTAGATATTATTTCCACCCCGGAGATAAATGGGTAGGCATTATTTCAACCCAAAGAATCAATGGGTAGGCATTATTTTTAGCCAGGGAATCAATGTGTAGACATTTTTTCCACCCCGGGGATAAATGGATAAATCGTTCAGTACTAATAGAATGTTCCAGATAATATATATTCAAATCTAAGAGGAAAAATGACATATCATACTGTCTCTGAGAAAAATGACATATAATACTGAGAAAAATGACATATAATACTGTCTTTGGGAAAAATGACGGATATTATAATGTCTCTGGGAGAAATGACGGATATAATACTGTCGCTGGGAAAAGTGACGGATATAATACTGTCTCTGAGAAAAATGACATATAATACTGTCTCTGAGAAAAATGACATATAATACTGTCTCTGAGAAAAATGACATATAATACTGTCTCTGGGAGAAATGACGGATATAATACTGTCTCTGGGAGAAATGACGGATATAATACTGTCGCTGGGAAAAGTGACGGATATTATACTGTCTCTGAGAAAAATGACATATAATACTGTCTCTGAGAAAAATGACATACAATACTGTCTCTGGGAGTAATGACGGATATAATACTGTCTCTGGGAGTAATGACGGATATAATACTGTCTCTGGGAGAAATGACGGATATAATACTGTCTCTGAGAAAAATGACGGATATAATACTGTCTCTGGGAGAAATGACGGATATAATACTGTCTCTGGGAGAAATGACGGATATAATACTGTCTCTGGGAGTAATGACGGATATAATACTGTCTCTGAGAAAAATGACATATAATACTGTCTCTGAGAAAAATGACGGATATAATACTGTCTCTGGGAGAAATGACGGATATAATACTGTCTCTGAGAAAAATGACGGATATAATACTGTCTCTGGGAGTAATGACGGATATAATACTGTCTCTGGGAGTAATGACGGATATAATACTGTCTCTGGGAGTAATGACGGATATAATACTGTCTCTGAGAAAAATGACGGATATAATACTGTCTCTGAGAAAAATGACGGATATAATACTGTCTCTGGGAGTAATGACGGATATAATACTGTCTCTGGGAGAAATGACGGATATAATACTGTCTCTGGGAGAAATGACGGATATAATACTGTCTCTGAGAAAAATGACGGATATAATACTGTCTCTGGGAGAAATGACGGATATAATACTGTCTCTGGGAGTAATGACGGATATAATACTGTCTCTGGGAGTAATGACGGATATAATACTGTCTCTGGGAGTAATGACGGATATAATACTGTCTCTGGGAAAAATTAAAGATATATAGAGGATATATAGGTTTTTTTAGTAGATATAAGAAAATTTGTCACGAGTGAAGGGGAAATAATGTATTGTCACGAGTGGCGAAGCTACTCGTGACAATACAAAATGTTTCCACTTCAACATATATCGGAGCGTAACATCATTTTACTTGTAAGGATTTTAGTTCCTATTTTTTTTTTTTTTTAATATTTTAATTTTTACATTCAGACGTGAATTTTTGTGTATGGCCAGCTTGCAAGTCTATTTCAGGAACAGACGCTGCACCTAAATTTCGATAGTCACTTAATTTCGGTTTGCAATTGACACTAATCAATGCCTGATTTCTCTATCGTTTTTAGACATGATTATGATTGTGATGACTATTAAAACTGCTACTTGAACAATTTTATTACTATATGTAATCAATAGTTTTTCTTAAAAATGTGTACCGTTTGTCGTTGAGTGTAACAGGCTGTATGGGTGATGCAAAATATCGAATAGCAACAGGTCATGTAAGTTAAGTAACTGACAATTTGCATGATTCATGTGGAAAACTAATTATAAAAAAGTTAATACTTAAAGCCTGCTTTTTGTTGTTTGGGGTTCATTTTTAGGCATACTTGATGGCACCTTCTCATTGATTATATAAATGTATACTAGATGGTCAACACTCTTGACAAATTTTAAGATCTATTCATCCTGAGAGAGAGAGAGAGAGAGAGAGAGAGAGAGAGAGAGAGAGAGAGAGAGAGAGAGAGAGAGAGAGAGAGAGAAGGAAAAGAAGAATAAAAACTGAAATAGGCCTTAATGTGGAAATACAGGTCTGAATAACATACATAAGGGCAGATATACTTCCTTAAACGAAAAAGAAAGTAGTTCCAAAAGTTTTATCGCCACTGTGGCGATAAAAGTGGTATTGCCACTGTGGCGATATAATTTTTCTCCCACTGATATATATTTCAATATCTCATTATGAAATATATAATAAAATACTGTTTCTGGGAACAATGACAGACATAATACTGTCTCTGGGAAAAATATCATATAATACTGTCTCTGGGGAAAATATCATATAATACTGTCTCTGGGAAAAATATCATATAATACAGTCTCTGGGAAAAATATCATATAATACTGTCTCTGGGAAAAATATCATATAATACTGTCTCTGGGAAAAATATCATATAATACTGTCTCGGGGGAAAATTCGAATTGTTGAGGTACTTCCACAGACTGTTCTATGTTAAAGTTAAACAAGGTGAGTGATTTGCTTGTATATATATATATATATATATATATATATATATATATATATATAGAGAGAGAGAGAGAGAGAGAGAGAGAGAGAGAGAGAGAGAGAGAGAGAGGGAGAGAGAGAGAGGTGGGTGGGTGGGATTTATATTAATACATGCATCTGGAGACTCGTTCTCAACTCGAGCTTTAAGGAAAGAAACTGTATTGAAATTTGTGAAGATAGTGTCACATATTATAAACCAATGAAACAAAAAATAGAGTACATACCTTGAGGTGGTCTTTTTATCCGACTCATTATACAACGAAATAAAACGATTCATGTGTCCCTGTGTAACGCCTTTACAAACATTGCAGTTTGGTTAGTAACAATACGCTTCACACATGAGCAAAGCTTTGCACTTACTATCACGTTGGTCTGTATAACGGAGAAACTAAAAACTGTAACGTGATCTTTAGTGTGTGATATTGAATATGTATCTACGGACATGACAATCACGTGACTCGCGTCAATTTCTTTTAGAGACTATATATTCTTTGCGAAATGTTGTCGATGTTTGTTGTTCTGCGTCTTGATTGACGAGACAATTTTGTTACGGATTTATTTTTAAAAGTTAGCTTACTTTTTCGCTTAATTCGTAAAAAAAATGCTTAAACTTAAAACATGTATTTAGAGCCAAAGATATTGAATGGGGAAAAAAAGAGTTGACTGCTTAAAGAATACTTACATCAGGATTCTATTCGACATTTTTTCACAAAATAGTTCTCGTGCGATGAATAAGTTATGAAGGAAAACATATTTTATTTAAAAACACCAATTATATATTACTCTGATATGCAACAAGCTTTGATATTCCAGTTTCTTTTTATTTCATGCAACATTTCTCTCTTTTTTTTTTTTTTTTGTAAAATGGCGCGCATAGCGGAATTAACAACATTGTCTTGTTACTTTCATCTACACGTCTGAGAGAGAGAGAGAGAGAGAGAGAGAGAGAGAGAGAGAGAGAGAGAGAGAGAGAGAGAGAGAGAGATTCATTCTTTTCATATTTTATTGCTTCACCGTTGATGGTGCGGTGATTTTACATAAGGTAAAAAATTATATGACGTTTCATAAGTGAAAAAGAGCAAAATAGTTGTGCAGGTGCCCAGCAACACACATACACACACACACACACACACACACACACACACACACACACACACACACACACACACATACACACACAAGAAAATTGTTTGCAGCAGTATGTTGAATTTTATCACAGCATATTGCATACCAAGTATTATAGGTCTAGGCTGAAAAAGTTTCCCAATACCAGGCAACTGAATAACACTGGAAAACGACCAGAGAGTACATACACCCGTTATTCCCGCTATTCCGGTCATTTGGTTTCTTGCCAGTACTGTATTGTATATTTTGTTTTATGTATAGAATGGTAGTGAGTAATATTATCTTTTAACGTGCTCATTCAAATTGCATGCAGGCCTTTGGTGATCATTCAAGCAAGTCATTTTTATTATACTCTGGCTTGACTTATGCCGATATAACAGTCCCGACATGACTGTCGCATTTACCCTATAGATTATTGCTAGTTATTGGGATTCAAATTTTCTATGCAAACGTACCGTCAATACTCACCTGTAAGTCGAGTCCAACTGCAAACTGCACAGACCCAGATCTGCCGTCGCATAATGCGCTGGCAGATCTGGGTCTATGCAGTTTGTTAAGAGTAATCAGTAGAACAAACAAAATAGACCCTGATCTTCCAGTTCATTATGCGACGGCAGATCAGGATCTATGCTGTATAAACGGTACATTTTGTTTACTTTTTTAAGCATATCATGTACTGCAGTGCTTTGTATATAGAATTCGATTGTGTTACATAAAATAGATCAACGTTAACATGATGTAAATATTATAATTTTATATCTGCCTCTGTGATAAATTACCTTTATAAGTGATGTGTCGCCGACTTGGACATTGCAAAGAATGGATAAAATACTTTACTGACCGTATCCACTTTATATTTTTTTTTTAAAAGTGCATCTTGAGAGAACTATTATTTTAGAACAAAATTTGCCTAAAATTCACTTTATTTCTATAAAGAATAGAAACGACCATAATTAACAAAGTTTTGACATTATTTTCTTTTTATCAAAATTTACCTCCCTTTACTTAAGCCTGAGAAGCTGGTAAAGTTAGACTGAATTATTTGAGAAATAATTAGATAAAGACGGTGGACATAAAACAATTCACAGATATTTGATACAAATAATTTATTGCAGTAGTGATTGTTTAGACACAGGAAATATTGTTGAATACTCTGAGAAAACAAACATATATAAGCAACATGTGTACAATATCACAGCCTTTTCAAAGCGAGAGTATAGCCTTAAAATTCTATAAATTTCTTCGTAAGCATACAAGTATATTGTAAAAGGTTTAATAACAAAAGGACCTATTTAAATCATTCAAGACTGATTATATATAAACTCATCCAAATATATTACAAATTATCTATCTCTGTACAACACACAAACACATAACGACACTTTACGTTTTTCGTCTGATGTCGACCTTTGTGATTACGTTCCTTCTCTGTCTGTCTTTGTTTAGGTGTCCATCTGTTCACTTATCACAGTACCCTTTGAAAGATTTTAGAATTTTTTTTACAATTTGTTCAACCATTTTTAAAAACTTATAAAAAAGAAAATATAGTGAAGAGAACATGTGCACACAACAGTGCACACAACAATGCACACACACACACACACACACACACACACATATATATATATATATATATATATATATATATATATATATATATATATATATATTTATATATATATATATATATATATATATATATATATATATATATATATATATATATATATATATATATATATATCGGTGTGTGTGTGTATGGGGAAACGACAAGATACACTAATGGAGAATTAGAAACACAGGAAGACATAACAAATGAAGATTTTCAGTTGCATTATTCCAGATATAGATGTTATGCAGTGACGTTACAAAGTGTCTAGCAACCCGTATCAACCATGACCTTGCCATATTGAGTGGCAGAACAAAGGCTTTAGTTCCGTTCGCACTATGGCGTTCTGCAAACAGTATGGCGTTCTGCAAGCATTATGGCATTCTGCAAGCAGTGCGAAGAGTTTAGGGAATAATTGAAATCCATCGTCCTTACTGATGAGCAGAGTTTTACCTTGCACTGGTCAGAGTTCCGAAACACCAAACAAGACAAAAAAGAACCAAAGGTATAAGGGGCCACATACTGAACTTCATTTATGTATTTAAGTAAAGGGACATACAATGAACTACTGAGTGTATGTCTGAAAGAACAATATTTCAATACATCACAATTTAAATGCTACGTGAAATATTGTAAAGACACGTAAAATACATGATAATGCCTTTTTATATGAAGCTGTTACTTCAATTGTACATATTATTGTAAATCATTATTTCAAATATATGAATATTAGTAATATATCAAGTATAACCTTATTTATATTTTAATATTGTAGACTACTTCCAAACCAAATTAATACGTCTTAAAATCATCAGCAATAACAGTACATATTCCTCATTGTAACAGTTATGGCGCATGAGAGCTTTTTCTCTGTACACGCAATATGTAGACAAGAAAAAAAATTACATTTATAAAGAGGAAACAAGTCCATATTTAATCTGTTTGATTCAAATCAAGACAAGTACTATCTTGGTATTAAATGGCATTTAAACTAATTTTAACAATTCTTAGATAAAGATGTCTGTAAACAAATGTTTGAGGTGAACCCTTGGACGCAGACAATAACCTTTTGATCTGTTTAAATTATCTAAAACAAAACTTACCAAGTTACCATATAACTAAAAAAGAGTCCATACATTTGAATAAATTTCATTTGTGACAAAGGAATATTATCATGATAACTTGATAACAATTATTGCTTTTATGATCTGTATTCACTAACAAGCCATGTAAAATAGTTAAATATAGATTAAGACATAGAGTGACAAACGTTAAACTTGTGAAAAAAATAGTAAATATTAAGTAAATTAAGTATTGTATTTGCTTCAATCCAGACAAGTTTAAATATTAAGTAAATTAAGTATTGTATTTGCTTCAATCCAGACAAGTTTAAATATTAAGTAAATTAAGTATTGTATTTGCTTCAATCCAGACAAGCTTGAATATTAAGTAAATTAAGTATTGTATTTGCTTCAATCCAGACAAGTTTGAATATTAAGTAAATTAAGTATTGTATTTGCTTCAGTCCAGACAAGTTTAAATATTAAGTAAATCAAGTATTGTATTTGCTTCAATCCAGACAAGTTTGAATATTAAGTAAATTAAGTATTGTATTTGCTTCAATCCAGACAAGTAAATTAAGTATTGTATTTGCTTCAATCCAGACAAGTTTAAATATTAAGTAAATTAAGTATTGTATTTGCTTCAATCCAGACAAGTTTGAAGTTGCTTCAATCCAGACAAGTTTGAATATTAAGTAAATTAAGTATTGTATTTGCTTCAATCCAGACAAGTTTGAATTTGAAGCTTGAGCTTTCTTCAAACCTACTTTATACTTCAGAAAAGAAAAATGTTCGTGAGATACATCTTCAGCTGAGAGAGAACAGATTTTTGTTACTGATGTATGATAGAGTATAATGGAAGAGATGAACTGTGAGAAAAATAACAAATTCTTACTGATGAATTTAATTTCTCTATAATTTCCAAAGTCACAAAAAATTAGCTCAGTTTAAAACTTTTTAGTGCAAGAATTAGTTTGAGTTGAATAATCATGATCTTCACACATCGCATTTTGTTTTATTTTCTTGAGACTGTCTGGCTCCATCCGATCTGCAGAGACCTTTCTGTACATCTCGTATATGTTGACATGTACATATTCCGTTGACGAAGAACGTATTCTCTGGACAGTATTGGGTATACGCTATTTTGTTGTAACACCGATGATAGATATCGCATCTGTTTTGATCCACTGCGTAATAATCTCCTTCAGTGCATGCATAACCACAGTCTGAAACGATATTTTCTGGGCACATTGAACAAGAAGGACAGTTCAGTTCGAAAGCTAACCTTACTATTTGTACTTGTACAGTTATAGCAAGCGACCAACAGCTAGTTGGTGGGAAAAAAAAACAAAAAAAAAAACGAATTTGTTGAAAATCATATTTTTTTTTCAGAAATTACACCCAAGACCAATTTTTGCCTCTCACGATAAACCTAAATGTATACCATGTATATACGAAACGAGAAATAATGTTCTGGATTTTTAAATGTATTAACGCCATGGGAATAAATTAGTATAACAAAGTCAAAATGCATATAAAAAGTGCAGGAACATATTATATTTTATTATTGGCCAAAATAAGTAACAGATTTACAAAAATAACTTTCATATACACATATATGTAAAATATACATAGTAAAAATACTCAACATTCGAATTTCAATTATTTTAAATTATCATGCAGTCCATACAATTATCACTTACCGTACCTTGTCTTGTTACACAGTGTATTCATACAAACATATAGTATAGATAAAATTTCAAACTTCCAAGTACCTATTCCCTCAGCATTATCTTTCATGACCGAAACATTTACAAGAAACATTTCCCTTTTTAAACAAACATTATTTAAACCAACACGTTACTGAAATAGTATGTTGGCTTGAGCTTAACTACTGTTGTACATGTACAAGTCCAGAGCATCTCGATAATTTCGTTCAAACTTCAAACAGGATGTTTAATAACAATACGTGGCTTGTATTTCAAAGCAAAATACGGAATGAGGTCCAATCAAAGCAAATATATGCATGCACAAAGCGTCGTATCGGCTTTTCTATTAATGGAAATTCTAGACTGTGTCATTTGTCATTGTTCCTGAAGGCTTTTCTCAAAAGCAAAAGTTATAAAACTAGTAACAAAAAGGTCGATAGTGCACAAACACTATCTGAAGGCGTAAAGCGCGGTGAGTTTCATTAACACATGTCTTGATTTTTTTTATTCAATAAGGATGGACCTCATATTCTTTTCCTGATTTCGATGACTTGCTTCTAGACAGTTTTCTAGCAACGTTATAAGGCTCTAGTAAGTTTTAACATTATATGTGTATATATATAGAGAGAGAGGTTTGTTCATTCCAATAGCCCAAACGGACTGTGAGGATACATTTTAAATGAATTGAATTGAAGGGCAGATAGTGCAATAAACAACAAGGTATCATCATCTATAGTCTACAATATACAACGAATTCATAGTAAAAAACGAAATTTCATATGCATGCAGATGCAAATCCATGCGAATGAAATAAGCATATTAATTCACAAAACTTCTCCGTAGAAGAGAAAGAGCTATATACATTATTAAATGTAATAATATGAAGATACAATCAGAGGTTATGTAATTCAAATTATATAGTCAGGTAAACAAGACAAAGAATCTTCAAGGCGTTTGGTTGAAATTTAAGTAGACACACATTTCGCTACTTTTAAGAGATGTAATGCAGGCATAAACCCATGACATTAAATTTTGAAAGGTCAGTTCAACTTACTGTTCTTGATATCACATTCTACCAATTTGATAGTCGAATCCACTTGCATCTGTTCTTCCTTTGTAAGTTGATTGGAGAACTGGCGACACACAATCTTTTTCATTTGATTGGCAATTGCTTCAGGGATTGTTCCGGTACAATTTACAGACCAGCCATAAGTATTGGTATAATTAATGATGCATGCAAATTCCATGCCATAAATCACCTGCTCCTGTTCATTGTCTGAAAACAAAATCGTACCTTGTCATGAACAGACTAAATGATAAAAAAATAAGCCGCATATTCGAAGGTCGTGCAAACATTAGGAACAGTAAGTGAAAAAGAGCGGAATTCAAATCATTAAGTAAAAGCTAATAACTTGCGGAGGTTTAAATTAAGTTGACTACTTTAAGATCAGTGGTTAGCGTGCCCGATTTATGATCAGTGGTTTGTGAGTTCAAATCCTGCAAATATAAGCCTGTATCGGTTGCCTTTATATGTCTTTCGGCAAGGCACGTAACTTCCATTGCATCGGAACTAAATTGTCACCCCTTAATGGAACGTTGGGATATGGATTATGTCACTGTTGACAAAAGTCACGTTTCATCCATTCGGAAGAAGTTTGCCATGGTTGCTCACAGAGTCAGAATTTAGCTGAATTCAATTTGAATCCCGTTTTTTAATGCTATATTGCTGCATGCAATTATTATGTGTTTTTGATGTATTTGTGAAACTAAATTTCCTCTACTTAACTCTCAAATCTCATTTCTTCTCTTCATGAAATCAGTTTTCACTTCATAATTTTAAAATTTAAATGTCTTGAGTAATTTTAATAAATTGTATAGGGAAAGAAATGAGTGTATATATATATATATATATATATATATATATATATATATATATATATATATATATATATATATATATATAACTTGCCTAAGATGGCCAGGAATCCTAAAGAGCTTGGGTCACAGCCGCTCTGTGTGGAGCAGCCAACATTGTAACTTGAGCTTTGAGTGCCGTTCTTGTTCGTGTTGTTCGAAGTATCGCTTGCTCGGTTTAGGGTAAACTCAACCTTTGTAATATTTTCTGTAGATAGAGAGAAAAATTAATAAATGGTATTGCAAATTGTGCATATATAGCCTTGTGCAGGTCAAGTTGTTAGGATAGCGTTATATAGGGAAATCTATATTAATATTAATACAGGCTTATTCCGTAAGGTTTTGTTCGGATACTCGTTGAGGTTGGGAACTTGAGTCTGTCTTGTATATTTTCTGAGGGACAAAACGATCTCAAGATGTTGTGGCAATTCGGTATGAATAAGATTATAAATTTATGCATAAGTAGAAGATCAAATATTGATACAAGGCAAGAATTTTTGCCCATATATATATATATATATATATATATACATATATATATATATATATATATATATATATATATATATATATATATATATATATATACATATATACATATATATTAAAAAAGATTATACATACTGAAAGAAATGTATATAGTAGAAACTTAGAAATGTAAAATATTTGGTTCGAGATTACGTTAGGTTTGAGTTTTCCGAGGTGTTACACAGACGAGCGATTTACACAGGGGCTGAGTGAGTCATACGAGTAATGCGAAGTATTTGAGTCATTGTCGTGTGTGTATTGTGTGTTTATGTGTGTGGGTCCGAACGTACGTGTGTGTGTGTGTGTGTGTGTGTGTGTGTGTGTGTGTGTGTAAACAAGGAAAGATTTTAACATAAGGAAAAAACTGAATCATTTTATCCTGCAGAATTTATAAGTACAAATACTTTTTGGGAAGAAAATTCATGTGGGTAGCATATATCCTTTTGCTGAATGGATGTGGAAGTATCTATTACGCAGTGAATATATGGATCACACTACAGAAAATGGAGTCACGTGCAATTATTATTATTATTATTATTATTATTATTATTATTATTAATGAATTAATTATACTTAAGTAAATGCAAAATCATAATAGGGGCAGAATTATCTATTCAGTATTACAAAGATAACGTGGTCACATGACAAATTCAAGCACAATTATCATCACCATCAAAACGGTCCCATATCATTTGACTACTTCATATGAACATCTATATAAGAAGTACGGATTATGTCGTAAGCTTGATGAAGAATGTGTTTGTTTACTTGATATATTTATCTTGACTTCCTCCATTTTCACGATGTTTTCATTTTGGATGATTTGAATCTGGTATATTCCTGCAGAA